>CM037151.1:121718-703467 GCA_020921065.1 Vaccinium darrowii | reverse complement strand
TGCCATGATAGCCTCAAAAAAGAGTTCATTGATGATTAGGGCCATCTTCATACAAGCTACCACGGAGTAATTTGTCAAAGCCACCATTAACCTAAATCAAACTACCAAGTGGTATAAAATCGCCAATGATACAGTGGTTTGCTGTACTAATGGTGAGGGATATCAAGAGCTTCAAGGTAGTGATTATTGTTTTAATCTTAGGGTCCATGCAACTGTGACGTTAATAGCACACTTAGTACCATTACAGATTGAGGTATATTGTAATATGACTCGTGGGTGTTTCTCAATTGGTTGTGATGGAGAGCTTTTAGGTGGATTTTGTTTGACCATACCCTTGTGACAGAGCAAAGACCCTACCTCTATGAAGCTCAACTTTTTGTCTGTTCTATATGTATAAAATTTATTCGGGTCTGGTGGTTTTTTCCTTTTGTGGATCTAACACTGATGGTTATATCTTAAATGTTTGTTGTAGAGAGCTTTGACTAGAGTCTGAATCATGCTGATAAAAAATTTGGATTCTAAACCATACCGCACATCTATGTAGTCCACCTTTTCCTGTTTGTTCAACGAGTCTTTTGATTCTGATCAGTTCAACTTATCTGATTGGAACAAAAACAAATCCCTTCTTGTTTTCTAGTTGTTGTGCGTCTAACACTCATGTAGGGGCCGATTTAACAAGGGTCCAAGGTGGGCACGTAACCACCCTGGACTTTTGAATCTGATTATTACTATTGGACCCCCAAATATTACTATTTAATCTCATTTGGCATTTACAAATAATTCTAGTGTCCCTTTTATATTCTAAACGTTGTTAACACTCTTATACATTTGAAAGAAAGACTACACAATCACCAATTTATCCTACAATTAGGAATTTCTATAAATGTTATTTAAATGTTTTAACTCTTTATGATATGCTTTTAATTTCACCAACAAATAATTTAAGAAAGAATTCACCAACTAATATTGAAGAAATTTGAATATTGGGATCCTGCTCTAAAACTATACATGAAAAACTTTAGGACTGTAGGAGTATCTAATTTGTTGGCTTCTATTTATAGACATCTTTTGAGTATATGTTAGTACATTTTTTTGCCAAGTGACGAATATTTGTGTTCTCTATAAATTTGTTGTGTTACTATAGAAAGAATTTAAATTAGTTAGTGCCCCCTCTGTACCAAATTCCTGGATCTGCCACTGCTCTCATAGCATGGCATCTCTCAATTTGGCTGCCGTGGAGAGGTCCAAAATTCCATCTTGTTTGATAATTCTATCAAGTTGAATGTGTTTATTTTACTGTAATGATAATGTCTTCTTAATTTGTTGGGTTTTGCCTGTTCTGTGATATATCACTTTTCAGTATCTCTCAGTTGTTCGACTTAGAGAGCTTCAAGCCCGTTCATACTTCTCTGTTGTTTTATTAGTCTATTACCCATTCTGATTGTTACCAATCCAATAAAACAACTCACCAGTTGGACAGGTAAGAGCAATTGCCATCCCTCTAAATGCTGATGCAGAGTGATAGTGGCAGCGGTCGCGTCCTTTGTTCTCTATATAGTATTTTGCTAGTTGATGTGCGAAAGTGGGTGGGCTCAGCTATGTTTCATAGGTATGGATAACAAAGCTAGTTTTAGGTACCAAAAGTTCTGTGTGCAGGTAAGAAAAAAAGGGGCTGTTTCATAGATACAACGTTGACCGATGGTGGTGAGTGGCTGTTTGTGCCACATATTTTGATGAAGATAATGTTTGTGTTGTGTGCGCGAGAATCTGAAATGTTTGTGTTGTGTGCGCGAGAATCTGAAACGGAGAGAATAAGGTGACATGGAAAGAGAGGCGTGGGGGACAGAGAGCCTATTTCAGAGCAGTCAATCTATGAATGGATGTCCACGACACCCTGGTCTTTGTCTTGTAAAGAATGGTAGTCGGCAATAGCTATTTCTTAGTTTCACGAAACCAATCAAATAATGTCATTGGAAACGATTGTTGTGATGTAGGTTTTCTATACTTGGGATGTCAGTTGTGTACTTGAGTCGGAAGCCTATTGCTGCTGATTCATTGCCTTGTTGCCTTTGAAATCCTATAAACACATCAGACGACCAGATTTTAAGTTGTTTCTTAGATTGAACTCTACGAATATGACAAACTAACTTTGTTATTGGGTTGGTCATCTGCCTATTGGGAGAACACAATCTGAATTTCCAATAGAATTCCTCTTTTGCTTATGGATTTCTTGTACCATTTCAACAATGGACGCCTAAACCCGTTTCTAGAAGCCACACATAATGGATTGTTCTGTCATCTCAGAAATTTCTTTTTCCCGGTTTTACCTTCAATATGCTTGCAACACAGCCTAGGACTCAAAAGTTCAGAGCGAATCCTTCGATATCTCTTAGTTTTGGACTTCTTTAACGAACTTCTGTGGGCAACCGAGTTCATTCTGACATGGCTTCAGAAAATACTTGTTGGACCATCTGCATTTGGTGTAATTCTCTCTCTCTATCTCTCTCTCTCTCAAGCTCTTTTTGCCATGTGTGCATCATGAAGAAATTTCAAAATTCAGCAAGAACGTCATCTACTGTGAATAGTGAGTTGAATAGTCGATGCTTGTTGCCTCATTTCATATCATCAAGTAGTATGAAAATTTTGGTGATTGACAGACTAGTTCTGTCCATTTGCAACTATCTTAATTCCATTTTTTCATCTTCTAACAGGGGAAAGGATGTCAGCATCGAAAACATTCATCAGGGCTTCACTCATGTGTTCGAATCAACCTTTGAAAGCGTTGAAGGCATTGCAGAGTACATTTCCCATCCTGCCCATGTTGAATTTGCGAACATTTTCCTACCTGCTTTGGATAAAGTCCTTGTTGTGGACTACAAACCCACACCAGTCCAGCTTTGAAGCATGTGGGCAACGGCGTTGTCTCGAGCCTTTATACTTTTGTCTCTTAAATGGTTCTGTACCTCTGCCTTTCAGTGCAGTAAGGGCCAAACGTATTAACATACGTATGATGAGTATTTAATTTTTATTGTGTGTTTGTTTGTATGATGACTTCTTTGGCATGTTCGATGAATGTGAAGTTTTGAACTCGGAAGTCAGAGAAGCTCCTTAGAGCATCTGATCTCCTTTAATGGCTTGTTTGGTGTCATTATTCTCGAAACCATGAGATGAGCGAGAATTGATTGACACCAATCCTTTTGTTTCAGCAATACTCTTAGGCCTTGTTTGATAACACAGATTTAACACTTAAAACTTAAAATTGAATTAATCTATTATTATTATTATTACTACTTTAAAAAAGGTGAAGAACCAAAAGTGTTTCCCACACTTTCCCCTACCCAAAATACCCCTTCCCAAAACTTCAAATTACTAAGCCAACCCAGTTACAAAAAAAACGCTGCCTCCTCTCAAAGTTCCCACCGGATCAGAACTCGCCATTTCGAAACGATGCAGAAATCCAAAAACAACCCAACACAGCAACTCTAACGCCCTTTCAAAGGGAAACAATGTCTATATCCCACCCCAACATCTCCAAATCACTCCCACTGACGAACCCCGTTGCGCCGGCCATATTCCTTGGTCCACCATTGCCCATCGCCCCACATCTCCTCCTGCCGCTTCCACCTTCCACACGGTAAGACATTTCGTACTTCCCTAAATGTATAAACGTATTGTTGAGTCTTGAGTCACCATAGATTTTGCCATAGCAAATCATTATTGCACTTAAGGTGTTTGAAGGATTGCCCCAATTGGAACCAACCAATCTAACACCCAAAAACAAAGGAAAGATTCTAGAGAGCTTTTGAGTTTTTTTTTTCTTCTTCTGTTGAATTTGATATATGCTAGGGGCCCGCTATTCTCGACTCCTGCCGACCTTATGCATATTTGTACAAGGATAAAATCCACATAAGGTCTGAATCACTTGCTTCCTTGCCGGAACCCTAGATCTGCAAGACAGATAAGGATTAGAGCACCTTTGCGTCTCGTCGGCAAAGGCTCTCCGATGTTTAAGTTAGTATTGGGTTCACTAATCAAGCAAAGAACAGAATGCGTATGACAGAATATCACAGCGTACCTTTCCTCATGGGTATCTTGTTGTATTTATTGGCGTCTGAATCACATGCCTTAGGTTTCCTATTTACATTAGGAAACCTTTTCTAATAGGACTTTCCTATTAGGTGTTGAGTTTCCTCGTACTGTACGATCTCGTCCTGCAGCGGACATCCTTACAATAAAGGATTGATTCCAAAATGCTATATATTCCTAATCATATTAGGAATACTGATGTTCATTCCATTATTCTCGGGCCGCTTAAAAGTCTTCTGGAATGTCTCACCGCCATATTTATTAAAGCGGTGTCGTGCTTTCTCATAGCTCAGCATAATTTGTTAAGTAATAAGTGATTAAGTAGGTTTGATAACTACATTTTACATTACTTAAAAGATTAAGTGCCTCTTAAAAAGTAGACTTCAAAAATGATAAAAAATATGTAGCTTTGAGCTACTTATTTTTGCTGAATATGTGTGTGTTTTAATTCAACGCTTTCCTCCACCACCACTATGCTTTACACAACTGCCAATATAATTGTCGTTGCCACCGCTGCCACTTTACCACCACCACCATCTCCACAACTCTATTATCACCACCATCTCCATCACCACCACCACTAACTCTACCACTATTACTATAGACATTACCATTACTCTACTACCATCAATACTAGCAAATATACTCTTTTGTCGCCACCTCCACCACCACCACCATCCCGTAACCACTCTGTCACTCCATCACATTGGGGGTTGGTTGGTGCAAAAATCAGCCAAGTATACAGTGTATTTTCAAGAGTTTAAAACCAAAGGCCCAGTTCAAGCTCTTACAATGGGACAAGTGTCAAACAGGCCGAGCTGGCACGGGCACGGTTTTAGATAGGCACGACACGTTTAAATGTAGCACTGCATGGCACGAGCACGGTTTTAGATGGGCATGACATGAGCACGGCACGGAACTGGGCACGGCACGGCACGGTCTAGACGGGCACGACACGGAAGTGGGCTAGACGCAACGCGGCACAGCACGGCACGGCACGGCATGGGGCACAACCCAGGGCACGACAAAACAAATACTAATTTTTAATGTACCAAAAAAATTAATATTTAATGATGAATTTTCTAATTATATGTTACAACTTTTTAATAAGTCAATACAAATATTTTGTGAATCTCAATACGCCGAAACTCTCCTAGATTATGCAACAAAATGAATTATTTGTTATATACTTTTTAAGAAGTCAATATAGCTATAGTTATTAGATATATATAAAAAAAAAATCGACGAAACTTGGCTAGATTATAAAAATAAAAAAAATTCGACGAAACTCAGAGATGTGCCGTCACAGACACGACACAATTACAAAATGGAACGGCACGACATGGCACGATTAAGTAAATGGGCGAGCACGGCACGGAGCACAGTTGGCACGAAATTAAATGGGCCCTGCCGGCACGGCACAATCCGTTTGACACCTCTACTTCTATGTCAACTCGGTTCTCATTAAGAGTCTTTTTGGAAGGGGATCAGTGGATCCCAACATATGTCCCTTACACCCTAGATTTGTTTCAACGAATACCATGAACATTTGTTCAAGTACTTGGTGGGGAAATGGCTCAGTTGCTTTTGCTCAAGAAAGGAATTCAGCTGTAGCCTCAACATCTCGACCATATTGCCCTTTGCATTTAAGATCAGTTGCTTGGTCTGTATGAGTAGCAATAGCGTTTGAAGTTCTATTTACCAGTTACCAGTATGTCTAGATCTCGTGTTCTTATGTGAGCTCTACAGCCTCTGATAATGTGGTGTGATCGATCCATTGTTAACAAGTTTGTTATGGAAAGATGACCAACAAATAAAACTTTACAGGCTTGTTGTGTTGTTTCTTCTTTTATGCGTATTGGGTGTTAAATGATTACAACGACAAATTTGTTACTGCACCAGCACCAATAAGTTAAAATTCTTATGACCTTTGACAAATGCTGATAGTGCACTTTTGACCTCTACATGCTGGACTGAGTGTTTTTTCTTTTGAATAGAAATCTTAAGCCTTCAGGAATGCCATTGACAAAATTAAGTTGACAGGAGCTCCGGCCTTACAACCTTTATAACTGATTTACAGTGTCATGACCACTCTTCAAGTTTACGTAGACTCGATTGAATCATAACGGAAATGGAAGTTTGCATGGGGGATTTGGTGAAAAATTCCAAGGTCTAATGGAGATTCGATGATTCTCCAGTTTGAAGAACATCCCTCATTTGTCTTATTACACAAGAAGAGTGATCTAGTTGATGAATTAAAGGAGAGCCTTAACTGTAGAAAATTACTGTAGATCTAGGCCTCCGAAATTATATGGTGGTGTCCCAATTCAAACATTGGAAAGTATTTCATATTTGCTTCCCTATCCACTGTGCCTTTCATATGAAAGGATAACGCGAGAAGTAATAGGACATAAATGGAAATAAAACCATGACGAAAAGACTAAAGAGGGTGTACGTAGAGACATCTCAAAGAAGTATGTATTTATTTTCTTACAAAATTGTGATACAGTGTTTTGGAATTCTGCCACTTTTGGCATAGAGAAGCATATTTTTCCGGAAGTCTATAGCATGTTCTGATGTGCTTTCCTGTTGAGGCACTTGAATATTTGAAACTTCTTCAGAAGTTGACATCGCTTGAACTATTGCCCTTTTGAACAAAGAAATTAGTTCACGAGATGTTTACCTGAGGATTAGAAAGAACTTGTGTCAATAGCCTTATAAGGCTTTGAATGTCATATTGTCATTACCTTGAGGACCATGATTCTGATCACCATTGGTACCATTATCCTGGTCATTGATTTGGCCAATAGAGTCGAGATTCATTGTGCCTCTCTCTTGATAAATCATTTCATCAGATTCACCAAAAGGCTCAATGTTTTGTTGCCCCGTTTTTTTTTATTTTATTTTATTGTCATTACTTCTAAATTAGTAATGTTGCCCTCCAAGCGCTAAAAATTGTTTGCCAAAAGATTTCAGTTCTTATTGATAAGAACTTTAAGTGACGGATGGATGATGGAAATGTAGTTTGTGAAAGTGGAGTTTGGTTCCTAGCCGTGTTTCAAGACTTCTTTGGAAGCAAACAAAAGGAATTGGAGGCTAACAAAATAAACTTTATTAATCTCCAACAAGGGTTACAAATCGATCAAACTCGAAGTTACAACCAATAAGTAAATTATGTTACTCCTACTCCTAGAAAGTGCTGTAAAGTACAAGAAGTAAAGAAAAAGCCTTTCTGGCAGTTGATCGTGGGATCCTTTGAATTGTTGTAGACGACTGATATTAATTTATAGGCTTCTTTTCCTTCTCTTGCACTCTTTCAATCTCTTGCTTCCACTTGTCCTCTTTAACTTCCAAATGCGTAGGACAACGTCATGTGTCTTCTTAACTTCCAAATGTGTGGGAGAAGTCATGTGTCCTAATAACTTTCAAGTTGATAGGGTGGCGCCAAGTGTCTTCCTAGCTTCTTCTTCAAGCTTTAGGAAATAACTTCTCTTTTAACTTCCAAATGCGTAGAAACATGCCACGTGTCCTTTTTATGGATATCGATAAGAGATAAAATGTGATGTAAATACAACCCCATAGGGTTAATTATGATCCATTGTTTTGGAGTTTTTCCTGCAACAAGCAAATAATGTGTGCTAATATATGTTGGGAGTTCGTAAGATGCATCGATCCCGCCATCGCTTCCTCTGCGCCGGCGTGCACAAGGCCCAAATTTCTGGGGAGAAAACGTCGAGAATCCACCACATCTGTTAGGCCCAATATACATTAAATGACCCATGTCCACTTAAAAGGCTAAGCCTTGTAAGTAGTGAGTCATTCGGTTGTCTATTATAGTCCAACCATCTTTGTTTTTTTCCAATGTGGGATTTTAACCTTCACACATGTTCCAACAAATCTCCCCTCGTGTGTAAACCGTTCATTGAGCCTTGCCCGTTTCTTTGCATCCAAGCCAAGGTTCTGAATCTCGTACCAATATGGGTACCGTTTTTCCTACTGGTATGGTACGGTACCGGAACCGGGTACCGTTTCGGATTTAGCGGTAATACATATATATATATAAAATTACGAGGGCCTAAACCTATATTGTCAAGCTTTATAGGGGTAAATATGCAGTATTATAAATTTGCAAGGTCTACTTTGTGAAATTAGAGAATATATATAAACCATGTATAACTACTTTCCCAAATCGATCTAAATAAGAAGTCAGGTATCCACCTCCCTAGACGTTAGATCTACTCCGACGCCGACATCAATTGACCAGCTCCGGCACCGACTGGCAACGATTCAGGTATCCACCTCCCTCCCTCTCTCTCTCTGCTTCTGCGTTGGTCTCTCTCCCTCCCTCTCTCTCTCTCTCTAAGCCCAGCCACAGCCGACTTGACAGCACAGCCTCCCACGGCCATCTCCCTCTCCCTCTCCCTCTCCCCGATCCGACTTGCATTTGTAGCATATCTCGGTTTCTACAATCTGAAAACACGTATAAAGTCAGAAGTTTCCACTACCGCTCGTCAAATTTGGGGCAAAAAATTGATTTCGGGCTTGGAATTTGATGTCAGTTGCAAAATTTCTAGGCTTGCAAAATACCGTCCGAAAATCACCGATAAAGTCATCTCGGCCGAGATCGTCCGGATTTTCCGGTACCAGCCGGTAATCCCGTTATTGAGGTCGGGACGGTATTGAAAGGTCATGGTACCGTTTTCTCACTAATCCGGCCGGCCGGTACGGTACGAGATTCACAACCTTGATCCAAGCTCCCCCTTGATTTTGATCTACTACTCTCAACCCAATCTTCCAAACTAGGCTTATTCTGCACCAACTCCAACGATTCAGATACATCCATCGAATTCTCTATTGTGAGCCAACGTGCCCATTCACTGGCACCATGCTCCCCGACAAGAAAGGCTAAGCCTTATAAGTAGTGAGTCATTCAATTGTATATTAAGGTCCAACTATCTTTGTATTTTTCCGATGTGGGATTTTAACCTTCACGCATGTTCCAACAATATAAACAAAAAGTACTTTTTGAACCATCTTGAAATCTTACTCGACTTTTCCTATGGATATTGGTTGTACATTTTGGGGTTTCTTCGTGTCACGCCGCAACTTATTGACAAACAGGGCATGTAGATGAAAGCTCTTGAATAATGTTGCTAATTGCATTTATTGGCTAGAACATTTCTTATTCAAATAGGATATATTGGAGATCTACAGTCAACTTGTTTCAAGGAAAAAAGCGATAACCCTAATGATGCCAGCAAAAACTTCTGTATCCCGATTGTTATTGGTAATTGGGGATGGGTAATACGGCTTGACTGCTTTGAACCCAGTTTCGCAGCTTCCGCAATAGAATTACCAGCAATATACATACCTTTATAAGCTTTCTTAGTCGAGAATTCTCTTGCATCGCTACAAGAATCTACAACACTCTCAAATTCCTGTATGCAAAAACCAAGATGTTCCTTGAAACCGGGATTTCTAGTTACCCTGTCTAGCACCATGAGCTTGTTATAAGTTGATGTAATGCTGGAAGTCCCCAAGTCAATCGCGATATATCCAAGGCCAGTATAATCTACTGTGGCAGATCGCCGATCAGACCTCAAAACTGAGAAGCAAACACCAGGATTAATAGTTTTTGCACAAACTTTGTTGAGAGCATCTTGTGCCATTACACATGAGAGGCTCAACAAGGATGAAACCAACAAGAAGAAAATCGGAGGAGAGACATTACATGCCATTCCTTTCTCTGTTTCTCTCAGAGACTTTGTTTCTAATGTCATATGCTTTAGCAGCAATCTGGAGGTGCTTTTATATAGGTCCGTTGAGAGAAGACTTGATTAATTTTTTAATACTATGAAGTCCATTCCATGTACCTAGAGGTGTCAAACGGGCACGACACAACACGAGCACAGTTTTAGATGTGCAAGGCACAGGCACTGCACGAAACTAGGTCAGACACAGCACGGCAAGGGCACTGCACGAAAGTGGGCTAGACGTGGCACGGCACTACCCAGGGCACGACACAACAAAATATTAATTTTTAATGTACCAAAAAAATTAATTTTTAATGATGGATTTTCTAATTATATGTCGTGCAGTTTTTAATAAGTCAATTAATACAAATATTTTGCAAATCTCAATACGTCGAAACTCGGCTAGATTATACCAAAAAAAAAATTGTATCATATGTTATATACTTTTTAATAAGTCAATATAGCTATATTAGATATACAATTTTTTTTTTTCGACGAAACTTGGCTAGGTTACACAAAAAATTCCGACGAAACTCGGAGATGGGCCAGCACGGGCACAGCACGACACGATTATAAAATGGCACGGCATGACGCAACACGGTTAAGTAAACGGGTCGGCACGGCACGACACGATTAAGAAACGGCACGGCATGGAGCAGCATGGTTTATAAACGGGCCGGGCCGGCACGGCACGGTACAGAGCGGCATGCTTTATAAACGAGCCAGCACGAAATTAATTGGGCCATGCCGGCCCGGCCGGCCTGTTTGACACCTCTACATGTGCCTAGCGGTTAACTTTCTGCTAATTGGTTTCTGTGCTTGATTCTACAGATTTTGCACCTATATGTCCTCCCTCTTTTGTTAAGTGAAAAAATGGACAGAAATCCAGCACAGGAGGTCGAGTGGAGGACCAGATCCAGATCCCACCTTCGCTTGTCCGCATTTATATTTGGGCAAGAACATATTGGTGGGAAATCTCTTTAGCGATTTTGGTCACCATCACTGTGTTGGGATTGATCGCTGGTGGCGTTATACACTTTAGGGCCGGGAAAGACAAAAGTATTGGACCTGTAGTAAAGGACTCCCTAGATAACAGTCCAACAAAGTTCTGCATCCTGATAAGGAAAGGTGTTTACCACGAAAACATAATAATTGGACAAAACAAACCGAACCTTGTTTTGATGGGTGAAGGGAAGCAAAACATGGTGATCACTTCAAACCAAAGTAATTCAGCCTATAACCTCACTCACTCTGCGACATTGTGTAAGTTTCAGTGCTTAGTTATTTTATTATGGCACGAAAAACTGCAAATAATTAATTAGAATTACAAAGGGTCATCATACTCGAAAGTGTCTGTATGTGAACATTCTGATGTTAACTCTGACTTGATTAGCTTGAAGCCTTGAGCTTGCATCAATGACACTCAACCGTGGAAATGAAGCAAACACGATCGAAAATTATGTGCATTAACTAGCTTTTACTTAAAGAGCTAGTTGTTTCTTCCCCTACTCTCCAAAGGTAGGAAATGGATAGTAGATGAAACTTTGTCTCCAGAAGAATAAAAGATATTCCCCAATAACTTTGTTCATCTCTTTTAGTTGATTTTTCAAGGGTTCGGTCACCCTGCTGGGCTTCATGGTCCAATGACATCCATGTTGAGTTTGTACTTTGTTATCAAACAACTGACTTTATTGTTTCAGATGGTAATTACCTGTTTTACACTTTGTACTGGAAGGTTTTCTTGCAGTGGAGAATTGGGCAGAGCCATCCATATTCTACAAATGCCGCTTTGTTGGGTATGAAGCCACCCTAAATGCACAAAAGGGCTGGCAATTTTACCACAACTGCGAGATACAAGGCACCAAATACTATGTTTTTGTTGATGCATCCGCATACTTTCAGAATTGCCAAATCAAAACGACCCGAAATATTATTCCCTGCTCAACTCCTTGTCATGGCTGGACAAGCCCGGACAAACCCACTGCTTGATACAGGCTTCATATTCCATGGATGTGATTTCTTAACAACGCAATTCCTGCCCGAGGAGGAGGAGTCAGCTGAAGCTCAAACGTACTAGGCTGGGTCTGTAGCAGCTTACTCCAGGACGGTTTTTCTACTTTCCTCCATAGATGCATCCATTGGGGGGGGGGGGGGGGGGGGGTGTTGGTGCAGAAATCAGCCAGGAATATAGTGTACTCTCAAGAGTTTAACAACCAAAGGCCCAATTCAAGCTCCTACAATGGGACAAGCATTAATTCTTCTAAGGCAGCTCGGTTCTCATTAAGGGTCTTTTTGGAAGGGGACCAGTGGATCCCAACATATGTCCCTTACACCCTAGATTTATTTCAGTGAATACCATGAACATTTGTTCAAGTACTTGGTGGGTAAAAGGCTCAGTTGCTTCTGTTCAAGAGAGGAATTCAGTTGTAGCCTCAACATTTCGACCATATTGCCCTTTGCATTTAAGTTCAATCGTTTGGTCTGCACGAGTAGCAATAGTGTTTGAAGTTCCGTTTACCAGTTACCAGTATTGTTGTAACGAACGCTATGAATGCGACTAAGTTTGGGAGAAAGCGAACAAAACAACAAGCAATCACACGACACAAAGATATACGTGGTTCCCCCAAGATTGAGGTACGTCCACGGGCGAGGAGAGAGAGAGTTCACTATCAATGGTGAAGAAGAGATACAAAGAGCCGGCTATGATCCGTAACTCTGGAGAGGCCACAATATGAGAGATATCTAAAGGATCCCCAAAAGCCTCTATTTATAAGAAGCACAATCAATAGGAAATCCTAAACACAATAGGAAAACCTAAACACAATTGGAAATCCTAAATGCAATAGGAAATCCTAAACACAATAGGAAATCCTAAACACAATTGGAATTCTCTCAAAAAAAGGAAAATTCAAGGCACAATTCCAACAATTCTCCACCTTGACTTGAATTCCACTGAACCCAAATCACTAATTATAGCAACCCTCTTCTGCCTCTACCTCGCCACAATGCCCCCAAGGGGCGATCAACTGCAAATACCAACCAAGCCCAAGCAATGCTTGAACTTGGCAACCGAAACCGGTTTAGTCAACATGTCCGCTGGGTTATCCGCCGTTCCCACTTTCTTCACCTCAACTTGCTTCTGTGAGATGATCTCTCGAACGAAGTGATACCTGACATCAATATGCTTGGTTCGTTCATGATACATCAGATTTTTAGTCAGATGTATAGCACTCTGAGAGTCACAAAATACTGAAGTAACCCCTTGTGCAATACCAAGCTCGCAAAGAATTCCCCTCATCCACAATGCCTCCTTTACAGCTTCGGCAATGGCCATATACTCCGCTTCTGTTGTAGACAGCGCGACCGTAGCCTGCAAAGTTGCTTTCCAACTAATGGCACTTCCGGATAGAGTGAACACATAACCTGTCAGAGACCTCCTCTTATCATGGTCACCGGCAAAATCCGAATCAACATAACCAACAACTTGATTACCCGGATTAGAAACCCCATACATAAGACCCACATCTGCAGTCCCTTTCAAATACCGAAGTATCCACTTCACAGCCTCCCAATGTGCCTTTCCCGGTCGCCCCATATAGCGACTTACGACACTAACTGCATGTGAAATATCAGGACGAGTACATACCATGGCGTACATAAGGCTCCCAACTGCGCTCGAATATGGAACCTAAGACATATATTTCTCCTCATCCTCCGATTGAGGTGACAATTCTGCTGAAAGTCGAAAATGTGCTGCCAAAGGGGTACTGACTGGCTTCGAGTTCTGCATGGCAAAGCGCTCAAGCACTTTGAGAACATATGACTTCTGATTCAAGAACAACTTGCCATCTACTCGATTTCTGCTAATCTCCATACCCAAAATCCGTTTTGCTGCACCCAAATCCTTCATCTCGAATTCACCACTCAACTGTTGCTTCAACCTGTTGATTTCTGATACACCTTTGGCAGCAATAAGCATATCATCAACATACAACAGTAGATAAATAAATGAACCATCTGGAAGTCTCCGAAAATACACACAACTGTCATATTCACTCCTAGAATATGATTGGCTTATCATGAATGTATCAAACCGCTTATACCACTGCCTAGGAGACTGTTTTAAGCCATATAAAGACTTACGAAGCAAGCATACATGATCTTCCTTACCAGAAACAACAAATCCCTCTGGTTGACGCATATAAATCTGTTCCTCAAGCTCCCCATGCAAAAACGCCGTTTTGACATCAAGTTGCTCTAACTCAAGGTCATAACAAGCAACAATAGCAAGTAAAGTGCGAATGGAACTGTGTTTTACAACTGGTGAAAATACCTCATTGTAGTCAACACCTTCCTTTTGACTGAATCCTTTAGCCACTAGCCGAGCTTTGAACTGTGCCTTTTCAACCCCTGGAATACCTGGCTTGCGTTTGAAGACCCATTTGCACCCAACAATCCTCTTATTTTTCAGCGGTTCCACCAACTCCCATGTCTGGTTCTTCTGAAGAGACTCAATCTCTTCATTCATAGCAACACACCACTGTGCACTCTCATTGCTCGAAACGGCTTCCGCATAGGTAGAAGGCTCATCATACTCCACTGTTTCAGAAATCGATAAAGCATAGGCCACCATCTCAGAATAAGCTGAATACCGTTCAGGAGGCCGAATCTCCCTCCTTGGCCTATCTTTAGCAATAGTGCGTGGTTGCTCTACTGGTACATCATCCTCTGTGTCTGAACTTTTGAACTCCTCTTCAATTGGCTGATTACTGACATTCTTCCCTGAGCCAGAAGATTCAATCACAAACTCCACCTGCTTTGGAACCCTCGGTTCCTCAACTGCACCTTCAACCTGCTTAGACCCCTTAACCATAAAGTTTTCATCAAAAGTAACATCTCTACTGATCAAAAACTTAGAGGATTCTGGACACCATAAACGATACCCTTTCACACCTGCCTGATAACCCAAGAAAATACACTTCTTGGCACGTGGCTCCAACTTACCCTCATTGACATGAGCATAAGTTGGACACCCAAACACACGCAGCATGGAATAATCAGCTTTATGACCCGACCATACCTCAAACGGAGTCTTACACTCAATAGCAGTCGACGGAGACCTGTTCACCAAATAGCATACTGTGGAAACGGCTTCAGCCCAAAACTCTTTGCCCAACCCGGCATTGGACAACATACAACGCGCCTTCTCCAAAAGAGTCCTGTTCATTCGTTCAGCCACACCGTTCTGCTGGGGGGTTTTCCTCACTGTGTGATGTCTCACAATGCCCTCATTACTGCAAAACTTATCAAATTCGCCAAGACAAAACTCTATACCATTGTCAGTTCTCAAACGTTTTATTTTCTTACCCGTCTGATTCTCTATCAAAATTTTAAACTGTTTGAATGTACTTAGAGCATCACTTTTATGTTTTAGCATATACACCCAAACCTTACGAGAGAAATTATCGATAATACTCATAAAATATCGAAAACCACCTTTAGAAGTTACCTCAGCGGGACCCCAAAGATCCGAGTGAAAATAATCCACCGTGCCTTTGGTGCGATGAACAGATGTACTGAATTTGACCCTGCACTGCTTGCCGTAGACACAATGCTCGCAAAAATCCAGCTTCTCAGTTTTCTGCCCACAAAGTAGACCCTGATTGCTCAAAACTGTCATCCCTCTCTCGCTCATATGCCCAAGACGCATATGCCATAACCGAGTCAAATCCAAACCCGAAACCTTGGAAGAAGCGACCGCTGCTGCAGAACCTGTAACTGTACTGCCCATGAGTGAATAGAGATTGTTACGCTTCTGACCCTTCATCAGCACCAAAGCACCCCTTGAGACCTTCAAAACTCCACCTTCACCAGTGAAAGTACAACCAATGGAATCTAGAGCACCCAAAGAGACAAGATTTTTCTTCAACTCCGGAACATGCCGAACATTCGATAAAGTCCTCACAATACCGTCGTGCATCTTGAGTTGGATCGTTCCACAACCAACAGTTTTGCAAGGCATGTTGTTTCCCATTAAAACTGTACCACCATTGACCGCCTCATAGGTGGCGAACCACTCCTTATGCGGACACATGTGATATGAACACCCAGAATCCAAAATCCACTCGGTATCACAGCGAGAATCTCCCACTGTAACTGATAAAACAGTATCTAACTCATCCGAACTTTCAACAACCCCGGCAATATTTTTACCCCCTTTCTGGTCCTCTTTTTCCTTCTCCTTGAGTTTTAAACAGTCTCTTGCCCAGTGCCCCGGTTTCTTGCAATAATTGCACTTTCCCTTTTTCTTATTTTTAACTGTTGATTTGGATCTTTCCCTATTACTCGTACCACCCTTTTCTGTCGTTCTTCCCCTAACAAACTATCCCTCCGCATGATCATCAACCTCTCCTGACACCTTTTTCCTCAACTCTTTCGAATGAAGACTGGCCTTAACATCCTCCATGGATATGGTGTCTTGCCCATACAATAAGGTTGTAACAAAATGTTCATACGATGGCGGTAAAGAACATAACAAAATTAGGGCTTGGTCCTCCTCCTCGATTTTACAATCAATATTTTTCAGGTCCATTAAAATACGATTAAACTCGTCTAAGTGATCCTTAACAGGTGTACCTTCACGCATTCGAAACGTATAAAGACGTTGTTGAAGATACAACCTGTTCATGAGCGATTTCGTCATATATATGCCTTCCAACTTCAGCCAAATACCTGCTGCTGAAGTTTCTTCTTCCACCTCGCGAAGAACATCGTCTGCTAGACTCAACTGAATCGAACTCAGAGCTTTAGCATCCATGTCTTCCCAATTTTCCCGCTGATGCCGGATTTTTCCTGCCCCTGCAAGGTCTTGTGTAATCCCTGTTGAACTAGCAAAGCCTTCATCTTAACCCTCCAAAGACTGAAGCTGCTGCTCTGCCCATCAAACTTCGCAATCTCAAACTTAGCCGCCATAGCCACAATCGGAAACGAAACCCTAGTTTTTCAACCAGAAGCTCTGATACCAGTTTGTTGTAACGAACGCTATGAATGCGACTAAGTTTGGGAGAAAGTGAACAAAACAACAAGCAATCACACGACACAAAGATATACGTGGTTCTCCCAAGATTGAGGTACGTCCACAGGCGAGGAGAGAGAGAGTTCACTATCAATGGTGAAGAAGAGATACAAATAGCCGGCTATGATCCGTAACTCTGGAGAGGCCACAATATGAGAGATATCTAAAGGATCCCCAAAAGCCTCTATTTATAAGAAGCACAATCAATAGGAAATCCTAAACACAATAGGAAAACCTAAACACAATTGGAAATCCTAAATGCAATAGGAAATCCTAAACACAATAGGAAATCCTAAACACAATTGGAATTCTCCCAAAAAAAGGAAAATTCAAGGCACAATTCCAACAATGTCTAGACCTCTTGTGTTCATATGTGAGCTCTACATCTTCTGATAATGCGGTGCGATCGATCCATTGTTAACAAGTTTGTTATGGAAAGATGACCAAAAAATAAAACTTTACAGGCTTCTTGTGTTTCTTCTTTTATGCTTATTGGGTGTTAAATGATTACAATGACAAATTTGTTACTGCACGAGCACCAATAAGTTCAAATTCTTATGGTCTTTGACAAATGCTGACAGTGCAATTTTGATCTCAACATGCTGGACTGAGTGTTTTCTCTCTTGAATAGAAACCTTAAGTCTTCAGGAATAATCACATCGGAAATGGAAGTTTGCATGGGGGATTTGGTGAAAATTTCCAAGGTCTAATGGAGATTTGATGATTCTACAGTTTGAAGAACATCCCTCATTTGTCTTATACCTTTATACAAGAAGAGTGATCTAGTTGATGAATTAAAGTAGACCCTTAAATGTAGAAAATTACTATACATCTGGGCCTCCCAAATTATACGGTGTTGTCTCAATTGAAACATTGGAAAATATTTCAGATTTGCTTCCCTATCCACTAAGTCTTTCATATGAAAGGATCACAAGAGAAGTAATCGGAAATAAATGCAAATGAAGCCATAAGGAAAAGACTAAGTTAAGAGGGTGTACATATAGAAATCTCAGAGAGGTATATATTTCTTTTTCTTGCGTATTTGTGACCCATTGTTTTGGAGTTCTTCCTTGTGAAAAACCCCTTGATATGGGGGTGATGCAACAAGCAAATAGTTTTGCAGTCTTTTCGTAGAACAGAAATTTGGTCAATGTGCGCTAATATAAATGAAAAGTACTTTTGAACCATCTTGAAATCTTACTCAACTTTTCCTACGAATGTTGGTTATACATTTTGGAGTTTCTTCGTGCCTCACTGCAGCTTATTGACAGACAGGAATGGCATGTAGATGAAAGCTCTTGAATAATGTTGCTAATTGCGCGCATTTAATGGATAGAACGCTTAACGCTTCTTATTCAAATAGGATATATTGGAGAACATAAGATCTACAGTCGACTTGTTCTGAGGAAAAAGGCAATAACCCTAATGATGTCAGCAAAAACTTCTGTGTCCCGATTGTTATTGGTAATTGGGGATGGGTAATACGGCTTATCTGCTTTGAACCCAGTTTAGCAGTCATTGGCGGAAGTCGTAATAGAAGTGCCAGCAACATACATACCTTTATAAGATTTCTCAGTCAAGAATTCTCTTGCATCGCTACAAGAATCTACAACACTCATATTCCTGTATGCAAAAACCGAGATGTTCCTTGAAACCGGGATTTCTAGTTACCGTGTCTAGCACCATGAGCTTGTCATAAGTTGATGTAATGCTGGAAGTCGCCAAGTCAATCGCGATATATCCAAGGCCAGTATAATCTACTGTGGCAGATCGACGATCAGACCTCAAAACTGAGAAGCAAAAACCAGGATTAATAGTTTTTGCATAAACTTTGTTGAGAGCATCTTGTGCCATTACACATGAGAGGCTCAACAAGAAGAAAATAGGAGAGATATTACATGCCATTTCTTTCTCTGTTTTCTCTCAGACAATTTGTTCCTTTATTTTATATGCTTTAGCAGCAATCTGCAGGTGCTCTTATATAGGTCCGCTGAAAGAAGATTTAATTAATTTTTACTTGAGCAAAGGTAAATGGGGGTTACATAAAAAAACTTGTACCATGTAAACATCACAAAGGGTACAAGACTCCTATGCACTTCAGTTTTGGCATTATCGATCATTCCCTCCATCCATAAATTGTGCAAGAACAATGGCACGAGATTTCGCATTGAATCAAGATTATCATGATCCTACATCAAGCAACATGTACAAAAGGTTCCCTTTCTCCTTTTTGTACTACTTTTTTCCCTTCACCTTAATTCCATGAAGGATGTGTTCAGTTTTTAATCACCTTTCTCCTTTTTTCCTTGTGCTTTTCATTATCCTTTCTATTTTCGTTATTCTTTTGTGTTTCTTGTGTGTGTGTATATGCTTTTGATACAAAGCCAAGGCTCTCATACAAACGGCGCACCAACAGAAGATTTAGTCAATTTACTTCGCTTACACAAAGGCAATTGGGGATTGTAGGGATGGCAACGGGTAGAGTATGGATCGGGAGACCCTATTTTACCCCCGATCTCCAATTGGGAATTTCATCCCCATCCCCACCTCCATACCCACCTCCCATTGGGGATCGGGTATATTTGGGTAAATCCATAGGGAGAACATTCTTTACACCGGCGGTGTAAACCAAAGTTTTCTCCAAATTTATGACATTGCGTCATGTGTCCAAACAGTGGTCCCAAAAGGCAGAACATAAACACATGTCACAATGCAATCGATTTGGAAGAAACTGTGGTTTACACAGGCGGTGTAAAGAATGTTTTCTCAAATCGATATTCAAACTTGTTAAAAAAAAAAGACAAGATCTAATTTATGTGTCCTATAATAACAAAAACAACCATTAAAAACAAAATAGAATAGAATGTTACAAAGAAATAATAGTCTACCATGATATATAAAATTTTAACAACTACCATCATTAATTTGGAACAATATACACAAATTATACATACATACATACACACACACACACACATACAATTAGAAACGGGGGCTGGTACGGGTATTTGGAGGTGGGTATCACAAAATTATACCCGCCCCGTTTTCAACTGGAGATTCTTCAAGTTCTACCATACTCGCTCCTATTGAATGAAAAATCGAGTAACATCCGCCTCCAAATAGGTGGAGCGGGGCGGGTATTCATCGGGTTTGGGGGAATTGTCATCCCTAGGGGATTGCATAAATCTTAAGGATGTTACCATTTAATTTATTTCGTTATTTAATGGCGTGATCAGATTTGTTATGGCTCCATGCTATCTACTTCTCCAGGGCCATTTGTCTTTTGGTATGCCTTTATTTGTTTATTTTGTGCGAAATCAAAATATATTAGGCCGACATTATCATCTTTATAATTCCATTTGAACGAACAAAAGTGCGGCCATTGAGGGAAAAAAAATGGCAAGTTTTTTGTGTTTGATTGGCATGAAATTGCAAATAGAGAGTGCTAGAAAGTTATTTTTTTTGTGTACAACCATTATAAGTATCAGGTATGGCCACACATCTTTCACCTTTGTTTTTTTTGTTAATAACACATTCAAGAGAACTTTATTATATAGTGAAAGTTTTGTTGACTCTTATGCAACTTCCTATTATGATAGGATAATGAAAACACCAAAATATTTGTACAGTCTTGTGAAACCCAACATTAAAATATCAATTTCGACACTTACATTCATATAAAAGAATTTGAGGCAGCTGCAGTAGTAACGGAAAACATTGGACCCTAGACTATTTTTCAAGTTTATGAGAACAAAGGAATGTCTATCATAAATATATACCAATACTCATTGAAGAATTAACCTTAACATTATGGAAATGATCGATGTTTTTCTAAGAATACGCCATATTTAGATTCAAGTTTCAATTATGTACGGCAACCCGTATTGACATAGCCAGTTTTGCGCTAAAGCCCATACAACCATCACTAAGGCCCCTAAATTGTGAATAATTTTGGGGCCCAGAATTTTATAGGTCCATATGTAAGTGAGGCTTACATCAAAATTAAAGTTAACCTGTTTAAAAACCCAAGGGGCCTAAGTGTTAGAGAGGCTCAAGGTTAACCTGTTTCAGAAGTTTTGGAAGCCCATTTTAATATAAGGACCAGTAAAAAGGCTCAAAGTTAACCTGTTGTCTTGTCCCTTTAATATCTTGTATCATTACATTTAATTAATAAAATCTTTTTTTACCGTTCCAAAAAAAAAAAAAAAGGCTCAAACGTGAGACAATTAGGTGTCTATATGTTTGGTTATTTTAAAAACCCAGGGGACCCAAGTGTTAAAAATTAAAACCTTCGCTTCCTGCTATTCTTTTGTGGTGGAGATCGGAACTTGATTATGCAATTGGTACAACAGATTTGGCCAAGTGGCATGAAACAACAACTAAAGGGCCTGCCGCTGGGGTTGTTAATGTGAAGACCTATCGACGGAAACCCAGAAGGGGCTTTTGCTTATTCCATTCGAACGGGGCTCAAGGCTGTCTGGATGGAAAGTTTATAAAGTTGCACGTAGCAGGTTTTGATTAGTCTGAGAACTCTGCATATCCCGTGTGGACGGTGGTCAATTCCGTCCAGACGATCGAGACGGTGAAACGTGTGTTTTCATGGATTTTAGGATTTTCTGATGTTGTGTTCCTTTACAACTATAAAAGGGAGCACTAGGGTAGCCCCATTGTAATTCTGATTCTTATTCGTCACAAGGAATGACCCCAATACAATTAACTGTTTAAGTGATTTGCTTAAGTCGGAACTATGTATATCTTGTGTCTTGTTCTTTCGATTACTTGTTTTCTTTTTTGTGTGCTATTTTCTCTTTGCATTACAGGGGCCACTATAGATTTGCCCAATTGTTAACATTAGGATCAAAAAATAAGTCAACGTGCATGCAAGCTGGCCATGACAACCGGTTATCAAAAGGGAGTATTGGGGTTATTCGTGATATAAACACTAGTTATAAATAAATGCTATATGCAGCCAATGTACCGTGTACTCCATTCTTAATTCAACAGACAACGAAACCTACTGTGAACTTTGAATGTACACAATTACATGGTTAGAAAACTATGTCAAAATCTTTTTGGTTTGCGTTCTTTGTTTCTTGCTTGATTGTTCCTCCTAATTTGGCCAATTTCTCTACACTCAATCATCCATTCTACTAGGGCACCATGCCCTTTTCTACCTTACATTTGTGTGGCGTCAACACACTTTGTTTTGAGTCTCACACGAACGAGGTGGAGAACCGATCCCATGTACTAGGTGTTGGAAATTTCTCAGAAATCCGATGTGAATGAAATGGGGCATTCGGAGGGTCTCCCAAGACAACCGAAAGGATCCCTCGTAGTTGGATGTTACGGTGATAATGGCTGGTTAATACACCTTATTACACCTCCCATGATGTGAAGTTTTATAGCTGGAGTTACTCTTGCGGTTACGGAATTGATTCCTCCCAAGAACACTGGACATCCTCATCGCCAAAATCAAAATTCAGAGATAAATGAATTACATACCCCGTTTTCAGTAGCTAGCAGTGCGAAGTTCGATCACATCAGCTATTTCGTAAAATCGAGAGATGAAAAACTGAAATTTGCACAAAAAATGAACGCATCAAGAAAACTTATTCAGTTACTGTAGATTAGGGGCAGCTTGCATCTTTAGTTCATTTCTATACATTTTGAATACATGTTCTCTAATCAACCTTTGCTTAGAAGAGAAGCGATACTACGAAAGAGATCACCAAAAGCTGCTGTTTTTTTATTTCTACCTCCGAGTGTGGAGGGCTTGGCTCCAAACTCAGATTGACAAAGAAAGCCATAACTTGAAAGATCACGTCCTGCAAGATAGTAACCTCCATAATATCTGTCACCCAAGCTGGGTTCTGCTCTTG
Organism: Vaccinium darrowii; assembly: GCA_020921065.1. NCBI lineage: Eukaryota > Viridiplantae > Streptophyta > Magnoliopsida > Ericales > Ericaceae > Vaccinium > Vaccinium darrowii. The sequence goes on along the minus strand of CM037151.1, from coordinate 680,674 downwards.
CACAAGCATCTAGAGATTCATTATATTTCTGCAAACAAAACTCGAGAGGTTCCTTGAGGCCGGGATCTTGATTTTGTGCTATTAGGGTCTTGATATAGTCTCTAACGGCTGTAACATGCTTACGCGTCAAGTCAAGCGCAATGTATCCAAGGCCGGTTAAATCTGATGTGGCTGATCGAGCATCAGACCTCAAAACTGCACGACAAAGAGGAGGACTCCGATTTTCGATACAAACCTTGTCCACCAAATCAAACATTGCCATTACACATGAGGAACTCAACAAGAGTGAAACCAACAAGAAGAAATTGAGAGGAAAATGTGCCATTTCTTTTTGTGTTTCTTGCATGCCACATATGCTTTTGATGCAAAGCCAAGGTGCCCATATGTATAGGTGCACCAAATGAATAGTTAGTCAATTACTTTGATTGCATAAATTATGAGGGTGGATTCACATTAATTTTAGATTTATTTACTTCCCATATATAATTTGTTAGTTCCATGCATGCCCTGCATCTGGTCCATTTAACATGCCTTTAATTATTTTGCTTATTTCGATTTTGAAACCAAAATATAGTGGGGCAACATTATCATATATATATCTATAATATTGACTGGAACAAACTCACAAGACTATTGATTATTACAATCCTACAATAATATTATTCCTGATCCAGCCGCATGCATGCATGTAGAAACGATATATGGATACATTTTTCCTTTTCGATGACCATATATAATATAATCCGGTTAGAGTAAAGTTATCTATTAGTCTTGAAACGATATATGGATATTCCAAATTGTCCAAGTTCATTACATTCTGTAACTAGATCGATGTTCCGGAAGAGATCGGTCAAACAAGTAAAAGCCCCTATTAAATGGGTAATTTGGCAAAAAATTCAATTTTTGCCTTTATTCAAAAAAAAAAATTGCATTTGTTAATTTTTGCGCCCTTTTTTTTGGATTATTGGTTCTCATAATGATAGAAATCTAAAAAATCAAAAATTATTAAAAGTTCACTAAAGACAAAAAAAAAATTAGTGTCATTAATAATTTTTTAATTTACTCTTTAAATTCCTCTCGAGAGACGAATCAATAATTCACGAAAGATTGACATTAAACTAGCAAATGCAAAAAAATTGAATCAAGACGAAAAAATAAACCAAATCGGAATCTTTTTATTTGTATATTTAGTTTCTGCAATTACTCTTGTGTAAATGATATAAAAGGCTACTTTTATTGAGGCATCAAACGGGCTCCCTCCAATAGACTGAAAGATATCGCAAGACACGCCCCCTCCAAATGGGTGTATCGCACGCTTTATGTATGTTTATGGTACTTGTTTCGTATTTTTTGGTATTTGTTACGCATATTTTGTGAGGTTACCATGAATAGTGAATTTTCTTTTATCACCCATAACGAACCAAAATCATACTTAACAAGTACCAAAATCATACGTAACAAAGTTTTGACGTGAATAGTGAATTTTGAAACCCATAACTATTCGTAACAAGTACCAAAATAACCAAACATGATAAATACCAAAATTATACGTAACAAGTGCCAAAAATATATATGTAATGAGGCGTAAGTACGCCCCTTTTAGAGAGAGGGGGGGGGGGGGGGGGGGGGGGGGGGGGGGGGGGGCGCGTAGAAATGCAGTGGAGTAGCAACTAGCAAGTTTCATTGACAAAAGAGCTCTTGGCATTTATGCTTGCGCTTGGCCGCCTTGCAGGTGAGAGAGGCTAATGAGTAGAAAAAATGGCAAGACAAACAACACCAAAATGGTGGAGCCATTGAAAGAATTGGCCATGCATATCTTAAGGATCCATTAGTTTCAACTCCAAATTTGTTTAAATTATGAATTCCAATGACCCTTATATACACTATTGGGAAGAAAATCTGTTTTTATGTTGAAAATTTAATCTTGAGTTGACAGGATGAAGAAAATTTGTAATTGTTTGGTAAGGTCTACAAAAATTTGTAATTTTTCGGTAAGATCTACAGACTAAAATCGTATATCGTTGTGATTACTAACCTAATTTTGTAAGAACGTGATAGGATATAATAAATTTGGTAATAAAATATTTATTTAAATGCATAGGATCGGTTAAGAATATTATGGAAGCTAAAGAAAGGAAGAATACAAAAAGTATCTTAGATAATTTACTTATTGGGCATGTTTTATTCCCAGGATTGCAATACCAAAATCATGGCAGGATTAGCTAGTCCCACGTTTATCGCGTGGGATTTATGATGAGACCAGACTAGAGGGATGCTATTAATCCTTACTGGTCCGGTGTAATAGTACACAATCATGCAGACCGCTATGATTAATTTGGAGGAAACATTTGTTTTCACCGCCAGCAGAAATAACTTATTCTCAAGAAATAATCCGACAATCAAACATTGCAAATTGTATTTTTCCATGGAAAAGGGTGGGCAGCTTGGCCTTTAAAAATAACCGATGCATGTGGGATCATAATAACACATTTTGACTTTCATGCGAACGTAAAGATTATTGCTACAAACATAGATGTTCGGGTAGATATGTAATTGAGAGACGTCCAATATGTGTAGGTCTCGCATGCATTGTATGAGTTACACATGTATCGAATAATACTCCACATCGTTGTGCGAATCTGTGACATAATATTTGGGTCCATAGAACTCTAAACACATCGAAAAAGGAGTTGGCATTTTCAAATAAGGCTATGTTTGGATGCTCATAATCTTTGATAAGAATATGATTCCTAGTAATCAATAACCAGAATAGAAATATTTTGATTTTTGTATTATTAATCAGTAATCTAAATTAGTCCCGCATATTTTGGATTAAACCCAAAATTAGTCCCACGAATCAAATATGGATTGTGAAAAATTCCAGACTAAATTGGTACCAAGGCAAAAGTTTAGAACTACTAACTCCAAGACTTTTAATCCTGTATGTTTCAGTTCCCAAATCAAACGAGACCATAAGACTGAAGTTTTCAACTTGAAGGCATTACGAACACCTAGTTTAAGTAAAAAAAAAAATTACTTTAATTAACCAGACGTCATACGGTCATGAATCACGAAAATGATAGTACAAAGGTCTTCCAACTTCTTATTCCCTTGTCGAAGCTGCGTTGGCTCTGCTGGAAGTCCTTCAAAATAATAAGCACAAGTAGCCGGTCCGTCTATGGCAGCCGAGGATCTATCCATGAAAGTACCAATGTGATGAGATTTCAAAGCCGTTCGGGCCACTTTAAGGTTGTCGATGGTCTCTCTATAACGTTCAGCATGCGTCTCGTATCGATATTTCAATACAGGGCTAGTGGCTCCCTTGGAAAGCTTGGCAATGAGGTGGGATTTCGTTTGAATGGCATTGGTTTCTGCTATCCCAAGTGAGATAAGGGCGAGGCCATTGAGATCTGCCCTGGCGGAACGAGGGTCGGATCTTAAGGCCTTTAAACATAGCGATGGGTTTTGAGTATCGGGGCAAATTTCAGAGATCAAATCACTTGTTGAGAGGCTAAAGGAGAGAAACAATGGCAAAAGAAAAACCAAGGAGAGAAGCTGTTGAAAGAATAGGCTGCCATTACTACAAGTATTTTTTGCACTTGTTTTTTTTGGCTGTGCCCTACAACTCTTTATGGGCTAGGATATAATAAATTTCGTAATAAAATATTTATTTAAATGCATAGGATCGGTTAAGATTATTATGGAGCCTAAAGAAAGGAAGAATACAAAATGTAGCTTTTCACTAAATTGAGAAATAAATTAACTAGCAATTTTTACCTTAGATAACTGTACTTATTGGGCATGTTTAATATATTCCAGGATTGCAATATCAAAATCATGGTAGGATTAGCCAGTCCCACGTTTATTGCGTGGGATTTATGATGGGGAGAATGACTAATACATGGCACGGAGGGAAAGAAATTATAATTTCATAGTCATGGTTTCAGAAATGACCAATTTATGATACAGAGAAAAATAATTTTACATACATGGCATTTTATCATTGCAATGCCCAAAATATCTCTAAATCATGCAAAAATCTAAGTGCAATGAGTTTGAGATAAGGTGCAACGTTTGTTCACACAAGGTGCGAACCTAATTCAATTATGGTGCAATGTTTGAAAGATCTGTCCAAAAAGTTTGATTTGACCTCACTATAGCAAGACAAGTTAACCTAACCTAAGTACAACAGCTAAGTGAGTGCAAAAGAATAGTAGTAATCTTTTCATTTAAGGAGCAATTGTTATTTTTTCCAAAAAAAAAAAAAAAAAGATTTAGACATCATACGGGCAACTCAATCTTTCCTCGGAGTGTAATGGTATTCGCAAAAGGTACAATGTGAATTTATTCAAGGTGCAACGAGCAATAGTTATTTTTTTTCAAAACCAAATGGTTGAACTTAGACATCACAAAACGAACCCAGTTGTCCTCAATTGAGCGCAATATTGTTCCATACATTGTGCAATATAGTTTCATCCGGAGCACAATACATTTTGATTCAAGGTGCAATATATAGTTTCATAAAAGAAGCAAGAGCTTCTTCTTTTTTTTTTTATCCTTATTCGGGTGCAATATTATTCTTAGAGGGTGTCGTGTAAATTCACTCAAGGTGCAACATTTTCAAAATAAGGAGCAATTGTCATTTTTTCCAAGTTTGGGTTGAGTCAGGGATCTCCGCATTTAAAAATTAATGCTATGAACACAGATGTTTGGGTAGATGTGTGTTTTAGGAGCCGTCCAATATGGTGTAGGTCTAGCTCACATGCATTGTTTTCCACATGTATCGAACAATACTCCAAAAACATCTATGTCCAGATCTGTGTCATTGATAAGTCCCCAATATTGTACATATCCAGGGCTTATCTAACTCATTTATCTCACACACACACACGAATTCGCGCCTTAAATGTTTGATTTGCGCGTAGTTGTGTTTTTGTCAAGTTTCAGGTGAAATACGCGAATAAGCGCGCTTTGTGCGCCTTGGAAGTCGTGCCGCATTATCGAGGGCCCCGTGCCCCATGGCACGCCAACACCGGGCCTCACGAGCCACGACATGACGATTCGGTCGAGGACCGGGAATGCGAAAAGTTTATGCCTTGAAGCCGCACTTCACGCTCACACAAAACTCCCGGTGGAGTCCGGGAGTGAACAAGCACTCAAGTGACCAAGGAACACCACCCCCGAGGGTCGCACAACTCATTTAGGTGCTTTGGAGGAGGTCCGGAAGCACGCAATTCAACGGAAGGGATCAAAGAAGTAAAATTCAAGTTTAGACGATTCCGGACCTATCCGGAATTATTCCGGACCGATCCAGAATTGCCCCAGAATTTCCAAACGATTCTGGACCTATCCGGAATTATTCCGGACCGATCCAGAATTGCCCAAAAATTTCCAGACAATTCCGGACCGATCCGAAATAATTCTGGACCGGTCCAAAACCACTTTTCTTTGCACTTTATGTATATTCCTTTTATGGAAACTTTGGTTGGTTTGTGAGGACTTTAATAGATATTTTGTAGAGAGAGAGTGAGTGGAAGATGAATATAGTCTCTCCTCTCTCCTTCCCACTTGACTTCTTCTTCTTTAATTTTCCTAGGATATTTGGCTCTCCCCTCTCTCCTCCATGGAAGAGGTTCCAAGCTTTCTCTCTCTAGTTTATTTCATGTAAGTGTTTGGCTACCGACAATTTCACGTTTATTAATTATGTTGCTCTTGTTTAGCTCTTCTTATTAATCTAGTTTATTTTCAATTCTACCTAGTATTTAGATTACTTGTTCTTCTTGCTATTTCCTTAGATAACACTTGTTTGTAGTGGTTGTTTGTTGATCTTTCTAAGTATAAAGTGGTAGGCAAGCTTAGGATCTTCATTAAAATCAAGTTTTTAAAGTCATTTGTTATGTTCTTTATTTCCTTCATAAAAATAGCCATGTTTTACTTAGTAATTACCGAGTAGTCGTTATAGGCTCGGTCATGGGGTGATTAGCACCCCGTGACTTAGGCTCATTCACTCTCCTCACTAAAATGCAAACATTGCTTGTTAATCAAAGAGTACGGATTGGTTTTATATATCAAAATTTGGATTTGTTAATCCCGTTGATCACACGTAGCCAAGGGCTTGACCACTTGGCACGTGTGATGCTTCGGGCTATGTCAATCAAAATGTTTGTATAAATGGCACAAGAATCCTACTCTTTGAGAAACACTGTTTCTTGTCAAATGAGTTTAATCACCAAATCTTCCGTTCGGGGTCGTTTAACGACGCCCCGAGCCGGTTATTTTAGAGGAGAACGAATCGGCCTAAGGCATGGGTGTTGTGAACCCCTTGACTTAGCCTTGTTTTAATTAGCTTTTTAATCTTCCGAGTCATACACGAAGTTGAGTGAATTCCACCCCCAAACTACAAACGCCAAGTTTGCCGCTTCAAGGCTAAACCTTCACTCGCGAATCAATCACTCACGCTCAGCGCGTTTGGTCTCTGTGGACTCGACCCGGACTTCCGGTTATCATGCTTCGCGACACCTAAACCCTACGCTTGGGGAAACACCATTTGAAGTACAATCCAAGGGTGCAAGCAGTCATACTATCTGGGTCCACAAAATTCTAAACACATCAAAAAAGGAGTTGGCATTTTTATTTTTTATTTTGGTACACGAGGCATAGACCCTTAAGAAACATAAACACTTGGCGCAATAGCTCGAAGAACTCCAATTCGAGCTACAAGTCGTTGCACAAATCATCCAACACTTCTTGTGGCGCTTGATCAAACACTTGTTCACCTTGGTCTAACCAAAGACCCAATCTAGCTAGATTATATGCACAATATATTGTTAGCCTCTCTCTAACCAAATTAAGGTTAAGTCACAGGTCCATTCCATCTTAAGTTGCTCATTCATCAACATGATCAGGTTATAGCTAGTATCAAAGGGAATTGGCATTTTCAAATGAGGATATGTTTGAATGGTTATAATCTTTGATAGGAATTCCCAGTACGTAATTCAATAGCCAGAGTAACAATATTCCATTTTGATTAATTCAATAATCTAATTCAGGAATCAGTTATTTTGGAAAATTACTGAAGAAATATGGTATCACATTCTCATTTCTCATTAAGATTACCGTCATCCAAACTGAACCTTAAAATGTGGACCTCGACATGAAATTTTTTAATGGGCACATCGTTAGAACATGGAAAGGTCTTGAAATGTTTGCTACTATAATTATTTTGTACAAATTAAGATTCTCTACGGTCCTGCAAAAAGAATGGACAGTTGTAGAGTAGGGTTGGAATTTGCAATCACAAGATTTCATCATGCATGAATGTAAACGAATAGTTTGTCTACTTTTTGAATTATACTTATCGTCCAATTATGTAAGAAAATGTAAACGAATCGTGTAGCTACAATTATTGAATCAATCTTATTTCTTTACGAAATAGAGGGACTAAATTGTCAAAAAAAAAAAAAAAAGGTTGCATCCTTTGAGGCCTTGTTTGTTTCCCGAATTCAACGCTTGGGATTGGACTATGCACACCTATTCCCGTACATTTGGGATTAAACCCGAAATTAATCTTGTGCGAATCAAATATAGATTGTGAAGAATTCCTAACTAAATTAGTATCAGGACAAAATTTTAAAACTACTAATTCCAAGATTTTTTATCCTTTATTTTTCAGTTCCCAAATCAAATGAGACCATAACACTGAAGTTTTCAATTTCAAGGCATTACGAACACTGAGTTTTCCTCATGTGAGAAATCAATCATAGGAATAAGAAATTATTTGCATTGATCACCATATAAAGTAATGAGATAATAACCTCCGCAGCCGCAATTATTGCATTACATAAGTATAAACATTACTTTAATTAACCAGACTGCAAACGGGCTCCAATAGCCAAAACGATACTACAAAGGCCTTCCAACTCCTTGTTCGCTCCGCGAAGCTGTGCTGGTTCCGCTGGAGGTCCTTCAAAACCATCATCACAAGTATCCGGTCCGTCAAAGGCAGCCGAGGCTCTAACCGTAAAAGTATCAATGTCACGAGAGTTCAAAGCCGTTCGGGCCACTTTAAGGTTGTCGATGGTGTCTCCATAAGTTTCAGCACACTGATCGTATCGTTCTTTTAATGCAGGGCTAGTGGCTTCCTTGGAAAGCTTCGCGATGAGGTTGGATTTCGTTTGAATGGCATTGGTTTTTGCTATCTCAATTGAGATAAGGGCAAGGCCTTTGAGATCTGCCCTGGCGGAACGAGGGTCGGATCTTAAGGCCTGTAAACATAGCGACGGGTTTTGAGTTTTGGAGCAAATTTCAGAGATCAAATCACTTGTTGAGAGGCTAATGGAGAGAAACAACGGCAAAAGAAAAACCAAGGAGGAGAAGCCATTGAAAGAATAAGCTGCCATTGCTACAAGTATTTTTTGCACTTGTTTTGGCTGTGCCCTACATCTCTTTATGGACTAGGATTACACTTATATATACATAGCTTTTGATTGAGAGACTATTATGTAAAGTAAGAAAATAACTCCTGGTTATTTGAAGTTACCAAAATTTTGACAAAATCTTGAAAAGGCCTGGAATCCCTCTTCCAAATTAGAAATCTAAATTGGATTATTGAAACATGGTAAGATGTCTACAGTGGATTGCATACCTAATTACCTAAAGTATATAGTCAACGATGACAATGATACAATACTTTGTTATGGAAAAGTTGGTTAAGATATTTGTCATTTTAAGCTTGGTAACAAGTACTAGGTATGGAAAAACAAAACCAAAATGAGAGTGGGGAGAGACTATTTTCCTCATTTACTCCTGGGACAATCTTTTGGATACACGCTCTTTAAGTAGAACTCAACTCCAAAAACTAGATTAGGGGGGACAGAGGGGGGTGTTGCGCAGCGTGCTGTGCGGCTCCCGGCGCGGCCGCGTTGGTGTCCGTTCAATGATTGGAAACGTCCATTGTGTAGAGCTCGTCGAATACTACAAGTGTGCCAAAAATCAAATCTATCAGATATCGTTAATTGTGTCATCGGCAATAAAAATAACTTGAAAAAAATGGGTTTTATAGTTTTCATCTAGTGTTTCAAGTCATATGTGTTCTAATTTTTTTCAAGTTTTATGTGTTCCGACCACGCATTTAGTGATATCCGAACAAGTTGATTTTTGGTACACTTGTAGCACTCGATGAGCTCTACGCGATGGACGTTTCCGATCATCGAACTGACACCGCCGCGGCCGCGCCGAGTGCCGCACAGCACGCTGCACAGCACAAGGCCGTGCACCCCCCCCCCCCCCCCCCCCCCCCCCCCCCCCCCCCCCCCCCGGGGTGTCCGATTAGGGGAGCATGTAGTGCCCCACTGCACTACAGGATTATAGTTCCCCGATCCGACTGTCCATTTCCACAATCTATGGTTCAGGTTCGCAGATGTATTAATTCTTATCGATAAGAGTATACTCATACCGCTAAGAGTTAAGAAACATATATGAACAGTGACTTGTAGGGATGAACGGTCAAATTGGAGGACTACAACCCTATGATGCCTTGGGGCACTACAGGCTCCCCAAATCCAAAAGCTAGCTCTTGAGGGAGGGTGCACGTCTCGCGCTTATATACTTCAAGTTACTTTGGAACCCAACACCCTTCATCACACGCAGCTTGCTCACTTTGTAGCAGTTTTTTATACCTAACCCTAATACTATGTTACATAGCCTTCAAGGGCAAATTGTAGATTTTAGCAAATGGGAAACAATTCAGTACCCCAAAATCTAACTATTGAAGTTACTCAAATTTATTTACTTCGTATTACTAAGGGGCTGTTCTTAGTGGGGCTTTTGCGGTTTGCTAGTGCTTGTTTTGGTTTTGGCTTCTTTAGGAGTTTTCATTTTTGGCTGCTATTTTGTAGTTTCTTGTTTTGGTTGTTTTCTTTTTCTTCTTTTTCTTTCTTTCAACCTCAGTTGAATGTCCCTCCCCTTCTTTTTCTTCTTTTGGCTTATTGAGTTTCTTTTATAGAACTTCTTTTTCTGATAGAAAAAAATATCCAAGCGATATGAGACTTTGCTTCACAGTTTTAATTGATGACATAGTCCAAATTGTGGCCCGCCTCGATTTGTATAGCTTTGATGATTCAAACTATTCACTTTCGTGGTCGACCACATAGGACGGTCCTTCTAAAATATCCATAAAAAATCATAGAGGCTCATATCATTAGTTGTTGTCATATGAATACATAGCATTTGGTTTCACAAAATGAAGGACAAACATGATTTCAACAATAGCTGGCCTATTCTTCAAAGACAAATTAATTAACTTTTTTTTTTTTTTGAGCTGGAAGTCAATTCTATAATTCGAAACCTCTCCATTTGAACTTTTACAAATTAATTAACTTGATCCATTCAATCATGTGGGCTACGTATTAATCTAAAAAATTGTATACATTCGAGGATGCGTTGGTGAGCCCACGAGGTGGGTCTAGACTAGGGGTGAAAGCGGTGCGGTTCGGCCGGTTTTTCTTCGGTTTTGAAAACCGAATATTCGGTTCGGTTTACCATTTCTATAGGCCGAAACCGACCGAATAGGGAATCGGTTTTTCCGGTTTCGGTGTTTCCGGTTTCGGTCGGTTTAGTCGGTTAATTCGGTTCTGAGCTTTGGACCTCATCTGGGCCTCAAAAAATAAAATTAAACAATGAAATAACACATTTATTGGGCCTCATTTGGCCCAAATATGCAAAATTGATATCCTAATTAATTTGGCCTCATTTCGGCCCAAAAAAACATGACACATTCCATAATTTTTAAGCCTCATTTAGGCTGAAAACATCCCATGCGTGTCTCCAGAAAAAAAAAAAAAAAAAAAGTTCATTGCACTACTTCAGTGCACTTTGCATCATCTACTCCTGGGCATTCCAACATAAAAATGCCCAAAAAAATAATAGAATACTAGTTCATTGCGCTAGTTCGGTGCACTTTGCATCAACTAGACAACTACTGAGACAGACAGCCAAAACAAGAAATAGACAAAGGCTTTTACTACAGCCTCAAAAACATCAAAATGAACACGGGAAACTGGATTCACAAATCCATGAGTGTCTCCAGACTCCGCCTCTTTCAATAGTCCATTTGTTCTCCAAGTACTCCTTGTCAAATACTGCAACAAGTAAATAGTCAGTGAATACCATGAGCAATTTCTAAAAGAAGAGCAGTTTGTAATACTACAAGAAGAACAATTCCTAATACCATGATGAAGTCCAGCTCATTCAAAGATCAATGATTTCTGAATCGTCACTTGTGTCCGCAACTACAAGCTCTATCATTCATATAGCAATACAAAAAACAGAAAACGTAAGCAACAGTGGACATTGGGTACAAATAATGAAGCAAAATATTGAACAAGATAAATTACCTGCTTCCAATTTTTCCACCTCATCCATGTAGTCTCTAAGATTTATTTTAGTTGGATAACGCAACCAATCTTGGGTACAAATCAGAGCCTCAGCTGTTGTGGGAGAAAGAGAAGTTCGGTACTCATCAAGGACCCGTCCTCCCATGCTAAACGCAGATTCTGAAGCAACAGTGGACACTGGTACAGTTAGAATATCTCGCGCAACTTGAGAGAGAATAGGATACTTGGTGGAGTTAGCCTTCCACCAACCTAATAAATTAAACTGCTCGTTGTCCACTTCACAGCTCTCCATGCAATACCTCTCCAACTCGGACTTACTAACCAAATTGTTTTCTTCCTCTAAATGCATCTTAAATCGAAATTTCATTTTCTCCAAAGAATCCATACCCTCTTCCTCATCCATCGTTTTATTAGTTGATTGACCCAAATCATTTAGTGGCAATGCATGACTACCATTCTTCTCATACCAACCATAAAGCTCACCCATCTCATTCTTTATCTCCTCAACCATTAAATCAACAACTTCTTTGTCGTAACATTTCTTAAGACACCATGCCACATATTTGAATTTATAACGAGGGTCAAGAACAAAGCCAAACATTAACAAAGCATTCACTTTCTCAAACTTCCAATATTTTTCAAATTTGCTCTTCATGGCACATGCCAAAGACTTCAAAAGAGGATCTTTTTGGCTCTCACTCAACTTAACAATTTCCAAACGAATCAACATCATATCCATAAAAAAGGAATTGCAAGTCACGTATAAAGATCCCGAAAATCGCACGATTGCATCATGAAACAATTTAAGAACACCCACATACAACCTAACCATATCCCAATCATCGCTAGTTGGAGTCCCATAGACTTTCCTACTCCCTTTCCCTCTCGCACTATCGTCAACCCCACCATTTTCATCCAAATTGTAAACCTCCCCAACCTCATCCTCTTTAACACTCAATGACAAGAGGTTATTTTCTTCTTCCAAACGCTCAAAAGCTTTTTGATACATTAGAGCCCTTTCCAACATGAAGTACGTGGAGTTCCATCGAGTGGGCACATCTAAACAAGGTACAAGTTTAGAAACACTACCTTCTTTCTCAACACACTCCCAAAATACTAACATCCTACTTGGCGAAGACCTCACATACTTTGTCACATTCTGCACCCTCATAATTGATGTGTGCAAATCTTTCAAACCTTCGGTCACAATGAGATTTAAGATATGTGCACAACACCTAACATGCAAAAACTTGTGCTCAAAGATGGTTGTCTTCCTATCTTTGGTCTTGCGTGCCAAGAAATTAATTAAGCCATTATTTGAGCTTGCATTATCAACCGTGATTGTCAAAATTTTATCAATACCCCAGCCCACCAAACAATCCTCAACCTTCTTACCGAGGGTTTCACCCTTGTGATTAGTAACTAAACAAAAATTGAGAATCTTTTTGTGTAGTTTCCAATCGCAGTCAATAAAATGAGCCGTGAGACACATGTAATTCAAATTTTGGAGTGATGTCCAAGTGTCAGTGGTTAAGCAAATTCGTTGACCCTTGAGTGCTCTTTTTAATTTTTTCTTCTCTTGGTGAAATATTTGTATACATTCTTTTGCAATTGTCACTCTAGAGGGAATTCTTACCCACTTCGGTTGAACTACACGTATGAACTTCCTAAATCCCTCACCCTCAACAAATTTGAAAGGTAACTCATCAATAATAACCATCTCAGCCAGGGCTTTCACACAAGCCTCCACACTAAAGTTCACAATGCTAAGTTTTCCACCCGTTTCTAGACCATATTACAGAATCGAAAAGTCGACCTACAAATCAGATGTTCCAGCGCGCGAGAGGACGATTAGTGATTACCTTAAGATTCGAAGGTGGAGCTTGCTGCAACAGACCTTGATGAAATCGGATTGAGGGGCTCTTGCGATTAGATTTCGGAGGTGAATATTAGGGTTTGTAACATGTTTGTTGATTCACTATTTTCACTTGAATCTTGATCGTGAACTGATGAAACCCATATTCTCTCTCTCTGTTTGTTTTAAGAGTGAGTAAAAGAAAAGTGATGAAGTCTCTCTCTCTGTTTGCAAGAAAAGTGGTGCGGCGTGAGATCATAAAAGGATAGGGTTAGTGGGTTACCTTAATGGATGGCTGAGATTCAGCCTATGTTATTAGGCATGGACGTCTGAGATGAAATAAAAGTATGGGGTATATAAACCGGTTCGGTTTGGTTTTTTCCGGTTTAAAACCGAAACCGAACCGAACCGAACCTTCAACCGAACCGGTTTATTCGGTCGGTTTATTCGGCCGGTCCGGTTTGGCCGGTTTAAATTTCACTCCTAGTCTAGACCATCCAGTGCTCCACCAACGAAAATAAATGGGATATCTTGGTGTAATCTTTATTATTTATTATGTTGTGTATGACATGTAAGTATTCCTTATTTCACGTTTTTTTTTATCAGGTGTTCTGGTCCACTTACGCACACCTTAATTAATTCTGAAGTCCAATTCCACAGTCCACTTGCCGAGAGCCAAATTAAAGCCGAGTATGGACTCGATCGGTAGGAGTTGATAAGAGGTTTTGAACCAAAAACCTTAACAGGACACATAGACCTCCAAGTCACATGCATGTCTTCTACCAAGCCAACACCTTGGGTTATTTCCTTCTCTCTTGTTACTATAACATATCTCTCTTACAGATCCGGCTTATGGGTGTTGCCTAAAAAGCCTGAGCTTTAGGCCCATCAAAAATGCAAAAATTTGGACTTTTGCATAATATACTAGGCCCAGATAATTTTTGTGTAAACCGTGTCCCACATTGAAATTGATAAAAACTTATCTTCGGTCAACCATGTCCAAAAAAGATTAAATGGATTGGAAATTTTGTCCATTGAGAAGAATATGGTAAAGAAGCTTGATTATGAAGACTTAATTAATACGTTTGCCGCTAAGAGTGCGAAAAGATAAATGTTCAAATGATGGATTTGGAATATTGCAACGGGGTTATTTATTTTTGGATAACTTTAGGTTTACGTTTTGTAATGGTAAATCTTTTATAGCGGTTTTTATAAAGACTCCTCATTGACTAATTTTTGTATGCAAAATATAAAGCGGGCCTTGTTTAATGAGTTTAATTCACGCCTCCAAAATCTATAAGCCGGCTCTGCTCTCTTATGTTCCAATTTGTTAGTACTTTAGTAGAATTAATAAATAAATAACAATCCTAAACGTGTTATATGCCACGTCACTTGTATCATGGGAATTGGGATCGCACATGCATTGCTCAGAATCTCCAGGCTTTGCTCATAAATATAGGAACATTTACCATCAGTCACCCTTGGATCTCATAATTACCATCAGGTCAAGCCCAACTCTAAAAAATTCTCATAAACTCCCCAACCCGTATAAAAATGCCTAAATCATAGGGTACCCTATGAAAGTTCCTAAACCACTAAACCCTATAATAAGAAAGTGTACCCTAAACCTAAACTCTAGGGTACCCTACGACTAGGGTACCCTATGAAAGTGCCTAAAATCCTAGGGTACCCTATACAAGTGTCTAAACCACTAGACCCTATAATAGGAAAGTGCACCCTAAACCTAAACTCTAGGGTACCCTATGAAAGTGCCTAAAATCCTATGGTATCGTACGACTAGGGTACCCCATGAAAGTGCCTAAAATTCTAAGGTACTCTATGAAAGTGCCTAAACCACAAAAACCCTATAATAGGAAAGTGCACCCTAAACCTAAACTCTAGGGTGCCCTACGACTAGGGTACCCTATGAAAATGCCTAAAATCTTAGGGTACTTTATGAAAGTACCTAAACCACTAAAACTCTATAATAGGAAAGTGCACCCTAAACCTAAACTCCAAAAAAGAGTGACTTACCTTAGTGGTAATTAAAAAAAACAACTTACCTTATTGGTAATTAGACATCTCTTTTCTAGACCTAGAGGTAATAATCCCATAAATATATAGTAAAAGGGATCCGAATTCAAATCCTCTCCATTTCATTTTAAAATGGTACTGACACCTAATCTTTTTTATAATGGACGTCCTCGATCAGTTACGTCGTTTTGATTATCTATTTTATTGGGTTGTTTGTGAACTGTTCGAAACTCGACTTAATAAAGGTTCGTCCGAGCTTAATTTTTTTCTTCTATTTTCTTCTAAACGAACCGAACTTAAACCTCAATTTTAGGCTTTTTTTTTTAATAAAGGAGTTGAACCTGAGCCTGACAATATTTGGCTCGGTTTAACTTCTGAACTTGGATCATATGTATATATCATGAAAATTTTATATATAAAACTTGATTAATATGTATACGTTTTATGACTTGTTAGGTAATAAATTTTATATGTACACAATATAATTTTTCTCCTTACATTTATAAGCTTTTACATGTATGTTTTAGAGTTTTATATATGTTTGAACCTTATGTAAATAATAAAAATCTTATTTGCTATGCTAGACCTACATAAGACCTTAAATACTTGATATTTTTGCCTTGTTTCACAAACAAGTTCGAGTTATGATCAAATTAGACAAGCTCGGCTTGAGCTCGAGTTTCCTTCAAAACCTTAACGAACGAACTTAAAAATTCTAAAGCTCGGCTCGATTCGAATCATTTGCAGTACTTAGGGCTGTAAATGAACTGGGCCGTTCGCGAACTATTCGATGCTCGGTTCGGTAAGAGCTCGTTCGAGTTCGATTCGTCTACTAAACGAATTGAACTTGAACCTCAATATTAGGCTCGTTCCATAAATGAGCCGAATCTGAACATAAGTGGATTCGGCTCGGTTAAGCTCGCAAACCTGGGGTCAAAATATAATTAATAATACTTTAGGGGTCGATATGTAAATATTTTATAGTTGAAAAACTCTTATGTAATTTGGAATTCTTTTCTCTCTAACTAGAGTACTCTATAGTACCCTATTTAGTTCTCAATATTTTTTTTCTCGTGTTGTTTTTCTTTTGATTTCTTGATTATTGTGGTAGATTTGTTTATTTTTATTTGATTTCTTGATTATGTGGTATTAAAGGAGAAAGAATAGCAGAAGAATCACTAGAAGATGTGGATAGTGAGGAAGGGACAGAAACTGTAGAAGGATTAGCAACTACAGGAGAATGCACAATGATATCATCAAAAGAGGTAAGATAAATATCAAAAGAAGAATAAGAAGGAAAATGAGAATGAGAAGAAGAGGTAGTAGAGGTGGCAAGAAGTTTGGAATAAGGAAAATGGGATTCTTCAAATTTGACATGTCGTGAGACATATACTTTATCACCAATAGGGTCATAACACCTATATCCTTTAGACAAGGAACAATACCCTAGAAACACACAAGTGACAGACTTGGGCACAAGTTTATGCTTGGTGTACGGTTGAATCCAAGGGAAACAAGCACAACCAAATGGTTTAAGAGAGTAGTAATCTGGAGTTTTATTGAACAAGAGCATGAAAGGAATTTGAAAATTTAGAGAAGAATGTGGCAACCTGTTAGCCAAGAAAACAGTGGTAACAAGTGCTTCAAGCCAGAACTTTGTAGGCATTTCAGCATGTGTAAGTAATGTCAGAGTTGTCTCAATCAAGTGTCGGTGTTTTCGTTCTACAACACCATTCTGTTCAGGAGTGTGGGGACAAGATGTTTGATGCAAAATTCCAGCCAATAGGTACAACTGAGTAAGATATTGGTTTACAAATTCTCCTCCATTATCTGATCTAACAGTCTTGACTGAAGTGTTAAACTGATTCAGAACATAAGCCTTGAACTGTGTAAGTTTTATCTTAACATCTGACTTGTAATGCAGTGGAAAAATCCATGAGTATCTACTAAAATCATCTATAACCAGCAAATAGTATCTATAGCCTTGTACAGAAGGAACAGGTGCTGGACCCCAAACATCCATGTGCACAAGATCAAAAGGAGCAGTTGAAACACTTGTTGAAAGAGGAAACTTTATTTTGTGACTCTTAGCAATGTTACAACTGAAGCATGTCACATCCAATGGCTTATTAACAGGTAAATCAAACTGTTTTATTAGAGATAGAAAGAGAGGCATACTAGGATGACCCAACTTTTGATGCCAAACAGCTGCTGAATTCAAAGTAGTTGTAGCAAACACTTGATGCTGTGAAGAAGGTACGTGTTCCTTAGAGCAGCTCATGATTGGATACAACCCCTGAAGACATGGTCCCTTGTGAAGTGTTTGCAGGGAACGTTTGTCCTGAATGATATATCCATCACAATCAAACACAAGAGTGCAGTTGTTATCCTTAGCAAACTGATAAACAGATAGCAAGTTGTGTGTTATAGTTGGAGTATGCAGAACATGATTCAAATGAAATTTTGTACTAGGAGTTGGTAAAATTCCTTTACCAGAATATGTCACTGGGATGGAAGATCCATTTCCAACGAAGACTCCATCTCCTGAGGCACAAGACTGACGTTGAGTCAAATTGGACAAGTCATTTGTGACATGAGCAGAAGCACCACTATCAAAGAACCAATTGGTGGAAGGATTATGCACCATGTTTGCTCCAGGATAAGAAGGAGCTGAGACCATATTAGCAACATGATGACCAGAATGATTTGATGATGAAAAAACATCTGGGCTCTGTGTGTAACTATTGTGACCAAAGGCTGAAGTATTTGGATACTCAGAAACCTCAAAAGGAGCAGGAAAAGATTGTTGTCCCTTCATAGCAGAAACAGAACCAGAACCATAGCCAGTAGAACCATTAGAACTACTGAAAGTTAGCATATTTGCCTGTGGTGGTTGCATTGCACGTGTGTTCATTCCATGATTCACATGATGTCCACTAGACCCTTGCTGAAACATAGGTCTCCCAATTGGTGGTGGCATAAAAGAAGGTGGTTGAAATTCCATGTTTTGTCGATGATAACAGTAAAATGCTGTGTGGTTAGTCTTACCACAAATCTGACACCCAGGCTTTTGATTCTGACCAAAACCAGACCCTCTTGTACCTCTGCCTTTACTGAAACCACCATTAAAACTCATGTTTCTATTGGAATTGGAATAGTACTGTTGAGGAAAATAAGGTCCTGGACCTTGAGAATTCTGATACATTTGAGCACTAGAAGAAGACTGGTGAACATTTGGCAACTGTCCTTGTATCACAGTATCATTCAATTTATGTGTCGTAACAAAGACTTTAGCAGAACTTAAATTCTCTGCTTTCTGTATTTGTGACTCTTCAGCAGTAAGAATCGAAGTCAACTCTTCAAATGCTACATCTCCTTTCAAACGAAGTCCTGACTTGATGTGATCAAATACAGAAGGGAGTCCATTCAGAGCATAAAACACCAAGTCATCATTATCAACATGATGACCAACTGCCTCAAGTCTTTGCTTATAATCTCTGATTTCATCAATATAACTTTCCATTGTACCAGTTTTGCTAACATTGTAGAGTTTACTTTTCAATTCATGAATACGAGATCGAGTAAAAGAATTAAATCTCTGTTCGAGAGAGTACCACACTTGAGAAACATGATCGAGTCCTAACACATGAGGAAGCGTTGTAACAGACAGACTGGCAGTTAAACATGGCAAAAGTTGATTGTCAATCAAGGTCCACGAAAGAAATTCAGGATTCGGAACGGAATTGTTCGAAGAATCAAGAACTGTAGATGACGGACACGGTACTGAACCTTCAAGATAACCTATGTATCCATTCGCACGCAAAGCAAAGATCACTTGTGTTTTCCACAAAAGGTAATTTCCTGAATCAAGTTTGATAGTTACCAGTGAATGGAAGTTTGATACTAGAAATGCCAGAGATGGAGGTAGCGTAGTTGATGTTGACGAAGTTGACGAAGCAGCCATTGATGAAGCAGCCATCGAATTCTTGAAATTTTGGTTGTGAAATCTTCACTACGATCTTTGATCTCAAATCTGGAATAAGAGCTAATTTGTAGCAAGAATCGCACTAATTTCTTGCCCTAATTCAGGATCTTTAGAAATGACTTTAGTCAGATGCTCTGATACCATGAGAAATTAAGAATCTGGAGAGAGAAACTGAAAAGAAGAAATGATTTCATTTATCTTCGTTGAGTTCATGGAGAAGAAACACACAGTATGTATACAAGAAAATCCCTGCACTATGATTGGCTAGCCCAAATTCCCACGGATTGATGACATGGACAGACCCTTAACTACTGTAACTAACTTCACTAAACTAGCACAACACCAATATTACCTAATAACAAAACACCTCACACTACTATACTAATCTGGTGCCTTAACAAGGTCTACATGTAACATGGTTTTGAAGCATATCTCTTTCCCCTCTCAGTTTGTGTTCTAAATTATTAACAAACCCTACCGAGCTAGATTCGAGCCTTAATTTGAGCCTAAATTCGGCTCGGTTTAGCTCGTTTGAGCTTAACGAGCCCTACCGAGCCGAGCCCGAGCTTTGAAATTTTTCACGAGCCGAACTCGAGCTCAATTGTCTAGGATCAAATCGAACCTGAGCCGAACTCGAGCCTGGCTCATACCTTAACGAACTGATCCCGAACCTTATGGGGTTCGGCTCGATTCGGCTCATTTACAGCCCTAGCAGTACTACTGGTTTGTAAAACTTCGTAATTACTAGTATTTTTATTGAGAATTTGTGCGCGGCTATGTTTTGTCGAAAGATTCCTGCCAAGATTGGCTTTGTTAGTGTGTCTCCCACCAAGTACATAACCAAGAATAAATAGCAAAATTGTGTGCAACAATTCTGCGGCCGTTGAACTATGTCACTCCTTCCCTCTAACTCCCATGTGCGTCCTCCACTCATTTTTACTTTGAGCATTCAAAGGTATGACTCTCACTCGCGTGTTATCAATTTTTTACTGCACTTTGTCTAATATTTAATTGGGTCCTCAGCTAGTGGACGATGGGATTGATCTTTCGAGTTAATTGATATATTAGGCCAGATATCGAGGATTTACACCACATTTTAGCAATTTCAAAATCAGCTACACATCATGAGAATTTTGTTTCAGACCCAACAATCGAAGATTAATCCCTCACATTCATGAAGCAGATTACTTTACATGTCATTTATATTTATCGCTTTTACTTATCCTAAGAGTAATTGCAGCGTAGCAAGTTCTGTCGATTGTTTATTTGAAGATTAATAAAATCTTTTTATTAGTCTTTCAAGTCTTTAGTTATCTCCCAAAAAAGTCCAGAAAACGTTGAAGAACTAAACATCCACATAGTGACAAAACACATTCTAGCATTCCAACTTCAAGTCTTGTTTTTCCAAAACTATATCGATATCGATTGAGGAAAGTTTTAGGTAAACACAGAGTTATCTTACCAAAAACAGGCTACAATAAGCATTCATTCAGTGGAGGAAATTCACGTTAAAATGAATAACTAACAAGTTTTTCATGGAAAAGGTTTTTCAAAAAATATTTTCTGCCCGAAACAAACAGAGCCTTAGTAAAAACTCAACGAGATTTTATTTTTTCAATACATAAATGTGCGCGTTACCACATGAGAAAACTGATTTCCTCTATCCAGAATTCAAACTAGCCCCAATAGCCAAAACAATACTACAAAGGCCCTCCAACTTCTTATTTGCTTGCTTAAGCATTGTTGGTTCATTTGGTGGTTTTTCAAAGCCATCTTCACAAGTGACTGGTCCATCCGAAGCAGCAGAGGCTCTAATACGAAAAGTCGAGATATCGAAAGGGCTCAAAACCTCCTCCTTGTTCAAAATCTCTTCGGCTCCGTTAAGTTCGTCAATGGCATCTCCATAAAGTTCAGCACACACATCGTATCGCCCTTTCAATACAAATGTTGTTTCTCCCTTTGAAAGGGAGGTGATGAGGTTGGACGTCTGGTTGGCATATTTCCGTGCAATGTGAATTGAGATTCGACCAAGGCCTTTTAGGTCTGCATGAGCAGAATGATGGTTGGATCTCAAAACTTTTAGGCACAGTGAAGGATCTAGACATTTGGAGCAAATTTCGTCGATCAAAGGGCTTGTTGGTTTCATGCTTGGCCTTGCAAATGAGGGGCTAGTGAAAAGAACCAGTGGCAAAAGAGAAACCAACAAGGAGGAGTAAATTTTGAAAGAATAGGACATTTCTTGGTCTGTTTTCGATCACTTGCAAATCCTTTTAGGAGTATGTTTTTCTCTATAAAACTTGTGCATTACAATGGCACTTAAATAGTGTCTCAGAGTGGATGTACTAGATGTGAGTTGACTGCAAGAAATCTTAATTAATTTCAGCCTAACAATTATTGCCAAGATTTCTCAAATGCCATGCCTTTCCATTATCTAGCTAAGTCAACCATGCATGCACGCTGTGATTCTCCACACAAAATTTCTACTGCTTTTTTTTTCTTCTCAATTTTATTAATTTAGATGATGGCAACAAATAAACAGGACTCACAAAGCTACCATCGCAAGGTGATTGTTGATCATGATCTCAAAACAAAAAAAAAAAAGGTGCTCCATCCATTCCAATATGGTAGTCCACTACCAAATTTCTTGCAATATTTTAACGAAAAATAAAGTTTCATACTACACAATTTTTAAAAAATTTCGCATCAAATGCGTAGTTGTGTGAGGTTTTAGAACTTTATTCTTAAAAATTGGATTGGCTGTGGGTGAGACAAATCCCATGAAATGAAAGGGAGAGGGAGTAATTATTCAGTAATCCCGGAGCACCGCCATGTGATGCTCCAGATCACCATACAATACTAGTTCAAGTTCTAGAAGAATGTGTAGTGTTCAAGTGATCAGAACAGCAAGTGGCGGTGCTAGCTCTACTGCTCCTGGGCTATTGAATAATTAGACGAAGGAAAAAGCACCATGTATCAGCTTTCAAAATTGAACCTGGACTCCATATTAGCTGCTGTCGATACAAGCATGAATTCCCAGCTTTATTACATACATACCAATAGCATGTACACCTTAAAATTGTCTAAAACTTGTGGTTCTGCCACAAGATGTCAGCTGATCTGTAACAAAGAGCTCAGTACTTCTGAACCAATCAAATTCCCACCAATTTAGGAGAGAAAATGTAGGATATAGCCTCATTTTTGTTTAAGAAGTAAAAAAAGAGGCTGCCTAGTGCACTAGACTCCCACTACTACAGGGTCTAAAGAAGGATTGGATGTACGCAGACTTACCCCGGGAAGCAGTTTGCGTGACTTTGAACCCATGACAGCCTTACAGTTTCACCCAAGACGACCTTCCATATATTCTGATCCGGAGTGCATTACAAAAATGCGCACTACGAGAAAATAAACTGCAGACCGAACTAATACAGCATTGTAAGGTCGGAAATTGGCCATCAAGGTTAGTATTTGATGCTGTCATTATGTCTGATAGAAGGCAAACCAGACAACTATGTAAAACTCTCAGAATTTGTTTATGCAGTGAGTGCAGATAGCATCCAATATGCATGAAATTCGTGAATAACATGGGAGGAAATAATAGACACTCGATCCGAAGAGATACAGTGGATGTTCGGAAGAGCACTGCTAAATACTCAGAATGGGTACCCAGAATTCAAAATTGCACGGTCCAGATTGATCTGGACCGTGCAATTTTGAATTCTAGGTACCTAGACTTTCTGGGTTCGCAAACGGACACACTTCAAAAGGGAAAAGTTACCGTTACAGAGAGCAATTAAATCAGATGTTTACCTCTAGAAAATCGGCATCTAATTACCATTAAAGTAAGTCAATTTTTTTAATTATTTAAGGTAAGTCACTCTTTTTGGGGGTTTAAGTTTAGGGTGCATTTTTCCATTATAGGGTTTTAGTGGTTTAGGCATTTTCATAGAGTACCCTAGTGTTTTAAACATTTTCATATAGAGTACCCTAGGGTTTAGGTTTAGGTTTAGGCTTTCGTAAAGTACCCTAGGGTTTAAGTGTAGGGTGCATTTTCCTATTATAAGGTTTTAGCAGTTTAGGCACTTTCACAGGGTACTTTAAGATTTTAGGCACTTTCATAGGGTACCCTAGGGTTTAGATTTTGGCATTTTCATATGGTAACCTAGGATTTAGGCACTTGGGAGTGTCCATATGGGGTGTAGAGAGAGAGAGAGAGAGACGAAACAAAGAGACGGCATTGGGCGGTACTTTTTCTGATTCCAGATGGACATGGGTGTGTATCCCGTCCAAAAACTGGACCGGCAATTAAATCTGAAAAGCCCAAATTAAGATAAATTGAGCCCAGCCCAATGACAATCTTATTTCTGCCAAAAAGAACATGCATATTTGGCCCAAACACATTAATCTTTGACCCAACTCAACCCAACCCAACACGGTGGGGTTCAGTGGGAAGGACAAAACAACTTTCTCTATCCAGACTTCAAATTAACCCCAATGTCCGAAACAATCCCATAAAGTTCGACAAACTTGTCATTTGCTTGCTTTAGCTTTGGCGGTTGGTTTGACGGCTCACCTGGTCCTATTTCATAATCAAAGGCATCTACACAAGTAACTAGTCCTTTGAAAGCAGCAGAGGCTCTACTCCGAAACGCCGAGATATCGGAAGGGCTCAAAACCTTCTTCTTCAATATCTTCTTGGCTCCATTAAGGTCTCCAATGGCACCTCCATAAGCTTTGGCGCACCTGTTATATTGCTGCTTTAATTTGCTGTTCTTTGCTCCCTTCAGAAGCGAAGCGATGAGGACGGAGGTCTGTTTAGCATGTTTTTGTACCGTGTAAATAGAGATTCGGCCAAGGCCTTTTAAATCTGCGCGAGCAGAATGAGGGTTTGAGTTTAGAACTTCTAGGCATAGTGCTTGTCGAGTTTGGTTACAAATTTGATTGATCAAATTACTTTTTGCTTTCATGCTTGGCCTTGCATCTGAGTGATTAATGAAGAGAAACAATGACACCAGAGAGACTAGCAAGGAGGAGTGTCTTCTGAAAGAATAGGCCATTTCTATGTTGGTTTGCACTTCAAAATCTGTTTTGTTTTTCCAACAAAAACTTGTGCATTTATCTTAAATTGCATCAACTCTCTAGAGATAATAAATGTGAGTAATCTGTTATGCTAATAAATGTGAGTTGATTCTTAAAAATTGTAATTACTACCAAATATTGCCATGACGTCAAATTGATGTGATTTTCAGACAAAAATTTATACGGGTTTGTAGTTTGTACATGATTAAGGGTGATTAGACCATTGGAGTAACATGTATCAAGAATAAACGGGGTTCATAAAGTTCCCACCTGAAGGTGATTGTTGTTCATGATCGAAAAAAGATACTCCATCCGTCCCGATGTGTGAAGTTTTAGCATCATGCATCAGCATTCAAAATTGAACCTGGACTCCATAGTAGTTGCTGTCGATATATACAAGCATGTATTCCCAGGCCCCAGCTGTATTACACACACACCAATAGAACTTGTGGTTCTCCATAAGATGCCAGTTGATCTGTAACCAAGAGCTCAGTACTTCTGAACCGATCATTTCCCATCAATGTAGGATATAGCCTCATTTGTGTTCCGGTAGCCTGTTTGGAAACAACAACCGAAGCAGCTCATTTTGGTACGGAGTAAAAAAAAGGTTGCCTAGAGCACTAGTCACTAGGATCCCAGTACTACAGGGTCTAAAGAAGGATTGGATGTACACAGACTTATCCCGGCAAGCAAGCTGTTTGCATGACTTTGAACCCATGACAGCCTCACAGTTTCGCCTAAGATGCCCTTCCATATATGCTGATACGAAGTGCATTGCAAAAATGCGCACTACTTGAAAATAAACTGCAGACCGAACTAATATAGCATTGTAAGGTCGAAAATTGGCCATCGAGGCTAGTATTGGATATATGCTACTCCCTTCGTCCCATTTTGTTTGTCAATTATTCCTTTTGTCTCTTTTGTGTATTGTCCATATCTGCCAATCTATAATGTCTTTTATAGTTTTGAGAACTCTGTATGATAGAACAAATCGAGATCTATCAAATAAGATCCATATTGCATATTTTTTGAGATTCACATTGAAAGATATAAGCAATAGACACAAAAGAGACAATAGGAATAATCGACAAACAAAATGGGACGGAGGGAGTATGTACTTAAAGTGAATTAGTCCCCCACACTGGTGTTCACTGGATACTCGACCGACTGCTTCCCATGATAAAACGACTATCAACGAAGAGATGCAACACTTCCCATGTGTCCAACAAGCAAACCAGAAAACTATATAAAGCTCACAAAATTTGCTTGTGCAGTGGTCAGTGAGTGCAGATATTAGCAATATGCATGAAATTCATGAATGACATGGGAGGAGAACAAGCCTACTTATCCAAAAATAGACGCTCGATCAGAAGAGATATGTACAGTGGTTGTTCGGAGCTAAACAGTCACCGGATGCATAGTTTGGAAAGAAACATTCAACGGATACGACTGTAGCCGGCAAACCGGTTCGCAAATTGACCCACGTGGAAAGGGAAAAGTTGAATTAAATCTTGAAAGCCCGAGTTAAAATAAATTGGGCCCAGCCCAATAACAATCTTATTTTTGCCAAAAAGAAAATACATACTTGGCCCAACACATTAATCTTTGACCTAACTCAACGGAGCCCGGTTCGGTGGGACGGGCAAAAACAACTTTCTCTATCAAGACTTCAAACTGGCCCCAATTTCCACAAGAATACTACAAAGGCCCTTAAACTTGTCATTTGCTTGCTTAAGCTTTGGCGGTTCATGTGATGGTTCATCTGGTCCTAATATTTCTTCAAAGGCATTTTCACAAGTAACTGGTCGAGTAAAAGCAGAAGAGGCTCTACTACGAAAAGTAGAGATATCGGAAGGGCTCAAAACCTTCTTCAACAATATCTGCCTGGCTCCATTAAGGTCTCCAATGGCACTTCCATAAACTTTGGCACACACGTTGTATTGATCTGTTAAATATCTGCTTTTTGGTCCCTTTCGAAGGGAGGCGATGAGGTCAGACGTCTGTTTAGCATGTTTTCGTGCCATGTAAATAGAGATTCGGCCAAGGCCTTTTGGATCTGCCCGAGCAGAACGAGGGTTTGAGTTTAGAACTTTTAGGCATAGTGAAGGATTTTCAGCTTTGGAACAAATTTGATTGATCAATTTACTTTTTGCTTTCATGCTTGGCCTTGGCCTTGGCCGTAGCCCTGCATCTGAGTGATTAATGAAGAGGAACAGTGGCACAAGAGAGACTAGCAAGGAGGAGTATATTCTGAGAGAATAGGCCATTTTCTATGGTGGTTTGCACTTCAAAATCTGTATTGTTTTTCCTACAAAAACTTGTGCATTACGGTGAAAAGAAACTTGTGCATTTATCTCTAATTGCATTTAACTCTCTAGAGATAATAAATGTTGTAATTACAATCTGTTATACTCGTAAATGTGAGTTGATTCTTAAAATTTGTATAATTAGTAATTCCAGTTAAATTCAATTATGCTTATAATTTGAATCTAATTAATGTGATTTTTCACGCAAAAATTTATGCAGGTTTGTGTTTTGAATATAATTAATGGTGTTTAAGCCATTAGGCTAACGTGTATCAAGAATTAACGGGTTCATAAAGTTACCTCTCAGCTCTCCCAGTCAAATTAGTAGTTATATTGGGTAGTACTTGCACCACATTTTAGCAATTTTGAATACAGCTACACATCATGGGAATTTTGCGTCGATGAAAGACGAGACAACTTCCTAAATCGACAGATGATAGAAAGGATAAAGACAAGGACAGGTATAGAATATGTGTCAAGATTGAGACAATTGAAAGTTGATAAACTGCCCAAAACGGTTTTGAACGGTTGAAAGAATTTATATCCCATCGAGTTGGAGACAAAGGAGAGAAAAACTTGAAAGTTCAAACTTGAAAAGGTCAATGACCTATAAATGTCATACAGAAGAATCGAAGAAGAGGTGTGATGGCCAAAATCTTGAAGGACTCCCTCGATCTTTGTTTGGAGCTTGACCTTGAACTTCTGTCGATACAAGCATGAATTCGAACCGTTCTATTACAGACACACCAATAGCTTGCACACCTTAAAATCATATAAGACTGTTGGTTCTGCAACAAGATGCCAGTGATCTGTAACAAGAAGCTCACTTTGGAACTGATCAATTCCTAACAACGTAGGAGAGAAAATGTAGGCTACAGTCTCATTTGTGTTTGAGTAGCCTGCTTGGAATCAACATCCGAAGCAGCTCATTCTGGTACGGAGTAAAAAAGGCTGCCTAGTGCACTAGACTCCCGCTACTACATGGTCAAAAGAAGGATTGGATGTATGCAGACTTGTCCCGGCAAGTAGTTTGTGTGACTTTGAACCCATGACAGCCTTACAGTTTCACCTAAGACGCCCTTCCATATATTCTGATCCGGAGTGCATTGCAAAAAGGCGCACTACTAGAAAAATAAACTGCAAACTGAACTAATACAGCATTGTAAGGTTGGAAATTGGCCATTGAGGCTAGTATTGGATGCTATGTACTTAAAGCGAATCAGTCCCCCACACTGGTGTTCACTGGATACTCGAATGATTGCTTCTCATGATAAAACGACTATCGACGAAGAGATGCAGCACTTCCCATGTGTCCAACAAGCAAACCAGAAAACTATGTAAAGCTCATAGAATTTGTTTGTGCAGTAGTCAGTGAGTGCAGATATTATGCGATATGCATGAAATTCGTGAATGACATGGGAGGAGAACAGGCCTCCTTATGCAGAAATAGACGCTCGATCAGAAGAGATATGTATGGTGGTTGTTCGGAAGCGAACAGTCACCGGATGCATAGTTTGAAAAGAAACATTCAACAGATGCGACTGTAGCCAGCAAACCGGTTCGCGACTAACCCATGTAGAAAGGGAAAAGTTGTTAAATCTTGGACGCCCAATGCCCAGCCCAATAACAATCTTATTTCCGCCAAAAAGAATATACATACTTACTTTTTTTGGGGTAATTAAGAATTTACATACTTGGCCCAACACATTAATCTTTGACCCAACCCAACGTAGCCTCGTTCAGTGGGATGGACAAAAACAACTTTATCAAGACTTCAAACTAGCCCCTATTTCCACAACAATACTACAAAGGCCCTTAAACATGTCATTTGCTTGTTTAAGCTTTGGCGGTTCATGTGATGGTTCATCTGGTCCTAATAAGGCATCTTCACAAGTAACTGGTCGAGTAAAAGCAGCCGAGGCTCTACTATGAAAAGTCGAGATATCGGAAGGGCTCAAAACCTTCTTGAACAATATCTGCCTGGCTCCATTAAGATCCCCAATGGCACTTCCATAAACTTCGGCACACACGTCGTATTGCCCTGTTAAATAGCTGCTTGGACCTTTTCGAAGGGAGGTGATGAGGTCAGACGTCTGTTTAGCATGTTTTTGTGCCATGAAAATAGAGATTCGGCCAAGGCCTTTTAGATCTGCACGAGCAGAACGAGGGTCTGAGTTTAGAACTTTTAGGCATAGTGAAGGATTTTCAGCTTTGGAACAAATTTGATTGATCAATTTACTTTTTGTTTTCATGCTTGGCCTTGCATCTGAGTGATTAATGAAAAGGAACAATGGCACAAGAGAGACTAGCAAGGAGGAGTATATTCCGAGAGAATAGGCCATTTCTATGTTGTTCGTTTTCCCTACAAAACTTGTGCATTGCGGTGAAAAGAAACTTCTGCATTTATCTCTAATTGCATTAACTCTTTAGAGATAATAAATGTTGTAATTACAATCTGTTGTACTCGTAAATATGAGTTGATTCTTAAAAATTGTATAATTACTAATCCCAACTTACCAAATATTGCCATGACGTCAAATGCAATGCCCTTCCATAATTTAATTTCAATTCTGGTTATAGCTTGAATCTACGTAATTAATGTGATTTTTCACACACAAATTTATACGGTGATTAGGCCGTTAGAGTAACCTACGTGTATGTATCAAGAATAAACAGGTTTATAAAGTTGCCACCTCAAGGTGATTGTCGTTCATGATCTAAAAAAAAAAAGATACTTCATGATGCCAATGATCTGTAACAAAGGGCTCACTTCGGAACTGATCGATTCCCAACAACATAGGAGAGAAAATGTAGGCTACAGTCTCATTTGTGTTTTAGTAGCCTGCTTGGAAACATCCGAAGCAGATCATTCTGGTACGGAGTAAAAAAGGCCGCCTAGTGTACTAGACTCCCGCAATTACTGGGTCTAGAGAAGGGGTGGATGTATCCCAGCAAGCTAGAAAGTTGTTTGCATGACTTGAACCCCTGACAACCTTAGCGTTTCGCCTAATACGCCCTCCCATTCGGAGTGCATTGCTAAAATGGGCACCACTAGAAGATAAACTTCAAACCTAAGTAGGGGTTTCACATGCACACACACATATAGAAAGAGCACTGTAATTGCACATTAACTTCAGGTTCCCCTCGAATTGTTATTACACCAAAAAACACAGGCAAGAAAGCAACCAAAGAGTCCTGTGACTCTATGTGAATTATGATGTGGGGGAAAAGCAAATATAAGTTTGACCACTCAGAACTGCTCGAGAAGTAATTGTTCGAAATCTCAAAGCCTTTCAAGTCTTAACACTCTCAACTAAATAGACAAACAAGAGTAAAGCAGATATGACACATCCTCTAAATGTGTATGGGCTTGTCATAAGTGGCCATGGCGGCCTCTTTCAATGCCTCACTCATAGTCGGATGAGCATGGCACGTGCGTGCAATGTCCTCACTCGACGCTCCATACTGCAACGCCAGCACCGCCTCGTGAATGAGCTCACCAGCATTTGGAGACATTATATGAACCCCCAATATCTTGTCACTCTCTTTCTCAGCCAAAATCTTAACCAATCCCTCAGCATCATCTATTGCCTTGGCCCTGCTATTTGCCAAAAAAGGAAACTTCCCAACCCGGTAATCAACCCCGAGTGCCTTCACTTGTTCCTCAGTCTTCCCCACATATGCCACTTCCGGATGTGTATAAACAACTCCGGGGACCATATCGTAGTCCACATGGCCTTCCTTACCTGCTATGAACTCCACACATGCAACTCCATCCTCTTCTGCTTTATGGGCTAACATTGGCCCAGGAATAACATCACCAATAGCATAGACTCCCGATACGTTGGTTGAGAATCGTTCGTTAACTAGGATTCGCCCGACCTTGTCAGTTTCTACACCTATCTTGTCCAATCCAAGCCCGGCTGTAAATGGAGTTCTGCCAGCAGAAACGAGAACAACATCGGCTTCAAGCGTGGTCTGCTCGCCACCAGCTGCTGGTTCAAGGGTCAACTTCACACCGTTGCCAGAAGTGTCAACTGATACAACCTTAGTTTTGAGCATAAATTTCATCTTTTGCTTCTCAAGGGTGCGTTGAAATTGCTTTCGTATCTCGGTATCCATGGTTGGAACGATGTCAGCTGCAAATTCTACAACTATGACCTCCGAACCAAGACGGCCCCACACTGAGCCCATCTCAAGGCCAATGTAGCCAGCTCCAATGACCACAAGTTTCTTTGGGATCTCTGACAATGCTAAAGCACCAGTAGATGATACAATCTTCTTCTCATCTATGGTGACTCCAGGGAGAGACTTGACGTCTGACCCAGTAGCAACTATTATATTTTTGCCTTTCACAACAGTGTTCTCGCCTTCAAGGGTGTCGACAGAAACTTCAGAAGGGGAGATGAATTTTCCGTAGCCTTTAACATAGTTTACTTTGTTCTTCTTGAAGAGACCTTCAATACCACGTGTCAGATTAGTTACAGCTTTATCTTTTTGGGCCATCATGGCAGGTAGATCGACCTCAACAGAAGGAAACTTGACACCATGGTTGGCAAATGAATGCAGGGCTTCATGGTACATGTGAGACGAATGAAGAAGAGCCTACATACAAAACCAGAAGAATATAACAAACAAATTTTCAACCATGAAGCAAATACTGCCAAAATATTTGGTTTGGTAATTCAACCCAAAGCAATTCATCATTCTAGGGATGAGCAAATTAAGTTCTTGGATACATTTGAAGGACTCTGACCAGAACAGAAAGTGGGGCAGCAGATGGAATCTATCGAATAAAGTGTTCCAGCCTTGATTGGTAGTTTTTGTTTCTGTAAGAAGTGCTAAGCCCAGTGTTGGGTATTGCTTGTTTTTTGTGTTTTTGTGGCAGTTTTGTCCTCTTTCCCTGTGTCAGACTGGGGTTCTTTGTAGTTTTGTAATGATGCCGCTATTTGTAGTTGGCGTTTTGGCCTTGTTTGTTTTCAATGAAATAATTTAGCCAAAAAAAGGAATGAGCAAATACTGAAAAAGATGACAAGAAAAGAGGCACATACATTTAAAAAGATATACTGATCAACTGAATAATTTCCTCCTCAGTAACACTCACTCTTGACAATAAGCCGACAGATTTTCCTAAGTAGTGTTTGGTTTGCTTGAATGATTTCAAGAAGGAACGGAATGGCCTTTTCTTGTCCTTCTAATGGAATGGCCATTCGATGAAGAGGGTGAAGTGTGAACGATGATTCCATTTTGAATGTATGTCAATGTTTTGCCGAACCAAATATAGGAACGAGAATTAAGTACTCAACAAACAAACAAATATTCAAATGAGCATTCGCAAGGAATAACCTCTCTATTTTACTTTATTCCAGTAAAACAAACACTGCCTTTCATGAATTCGTTGCCACAACCTACCTCATAACTGTATGAGTACTTCCCTAAGCTGAATTACATACATACAGATACAGACACATATCAATATAGAAACCAACTAAGCAAAACATATACTCCCCCAAAAATTTTTCTGGTCCGCAAAACTTTTAACCTAAAAAGAATGCATTTGTTGTCAAAATAATTCCAACTTTCTCCCATAAGTTAAAAGAAACTCCTTGTTGTGTATTAACTTGTAGAATAAAAGAAGTTTTTTTTTTTTTGACAAAAATATATTATTTTTAAGTTATTAGTTTGCGGACTGGACAATTTTGGGGGAGATTCTGGCAGTAAAACAAAATCAATACCTAAACAACAGAATCACATAGAATTTCAGATAATTAAAATAAATAAAAAAAACACCAGTAGATCTACCAAACCAATCAATCAAACAATAATTACAGAAAAATAAAAAATCAAATCAACGAAGTAACAAATCGCACGGATAAACAATCAGATATACGTATAATTACCTTGGAAGGGATACAACCGACGTTGAGGCACGTGCCGCCGAGAGTACCACGCTTCTCGATACAAGTGGTCTTCAGCCCCAACTGAGCCGCCTTGATGGCGGCGACATAGCCGCCAGGCCCGCCGCCGATGACGACGACGTCGTTCTCTTCACCGGATCCAGACGCGAAACCCCTCGAGAAGGAGGTCAGAGAGAGAGAGTACTTGAAAGCGTCGGATGAATTGCAGAGATTCTTGGATAGAAGCAGAGACGACGCCTTTCGTCGGGCCAAGCTCGCCATCGCCATTTTCGCCTTATGAAATTCGATTCCCTACTTCTCTACAGAAGAAGAAAGAGTTGTCAAATTTTACTTATCGCTTTTTTGTTAATCACAGTGACGTCCCCAGAGATTGTGAACAATTGCATTGACCGCGTCAATTTTTCTAATATTACACTATTTTCCCTTACCTTATCTCAGAATACGCACGGACCCCCTTATGTCATTTTCGGATTTTTGGCAAGCGTTAGAAGAAAGGTTGATGTTAGCATAATATTAAGAAATATTATGTTACCATGTTTTCAAGATTTATTATTGT
The DNA here is from genome assembly GCA_020921065.1 of Vaccinium darrowii. Taxonomy (NCBI): domain Eukaryota; kingdom Viridiplantae; phylum Streptophyta; class Magnoliopsida; order Ericales; family Ericaceae; genus Vaccinium; species Vaccinium darrowii. Next base: position 647,551 of record CM037151.1, on the reverse strand, counting down.
GTTTCCAATTTAGTCTAGGTTATATAATCCACGTGTACGAGTCAATCTAGGTTTCCTTGTCATCTATATTTTTCTAATTTGGTTAGGTTTTTTAATCACAAAGTCTTGTAGCTTATATAAAGGCGTGCTAGGATTATGTTTTATTTACATCAATAAAAAAAAAATCTTGTCTATTCAATTTTTTAATAGTGTACATCATAAGAATTACAAGAAAAATCCAAAAAAACTTATCCATAATGGAGAAGAAAGGCTCCTTACAAAGAAGAAAAAAATCAGTGACTCCCTTTGTCACATAAATACTTCAAGTCATATGCCCTATTACCTGTGTCTAATGCATGATATTTACATTGAATTCATTTTAAGCTGTATCGCATTCAAGAACATATTTGAATTGGAATTCATTGCGTGGTCACTACAATTTTGTTTGGTTTTTCTTACTCAACAAATTTCTTTGCACGAAGTTGTTTCAGTTTATTTTTGGAATCTCCTACTGTTAGATAGCTTAGGTTAGGTATCTTTATTTCGCTCAAGTTAGATATCTCTATTCTACTCCAGAGTTCAAACTCTCTTTTCGAATTTCACTATAGAATCTGAGGAATCTGATGCGTATGGTCGAGCTGTGATTGACACCAATACCAATGAACATAACTTCGGTGAGACTGGTTATTTCAACCCTTAAGGGACCGAAAAATCATCAAATAGTCTTTGTAAACGCTAGTCCCATCTCTCACTTATATTCGAAGGTGGGGCGAGCGCCTTTCTATAAGCAGAAGAGAAAAACTTCGTTCCATGGTGGTCCGGTGGATCAAGACGAAAATGTATGCGATTAGCATATTAGCTGGCAATGGAGAAATCAACTACTAGTATTTCTTTCTCTTGAGAACCTTAGCCTTGTTGCCAGAGGCCAAATAACAAGATGGTAATTTCATAGCCCAGCCATTCGCGTAAGATCAGAACTAGAAGTCTAGAGTACCAACTTTCTAACCTAGATGGTAAGATTTTCTTTCCAAACAATAAAAAAAAAAAAAATCAATCTTCCTTCACAATTCAATAGTCCCGTTTGTTAGTATTCATAATTTAATATTTAGCTTTTGTGCTTATAAAAAATAAAATAAAATAAGCTACTCCAATACAGAGTTTTGTTAACAATTACGTACTAAGATTTACCTTTTCTAGTTTATTTGATCCAAAAAAGCTAGTAAATTATTTTAAGCATCAATTCAAAGTTTTTTTTTTTTTTTTTGTTGCTTATTTTAAGTTTTTAAAACACGAATGGACAAAAGACTCCTTAAGTGAATGAATATTCTTAATCGTGTTTTAAGGACAATTCAAACATTAAATTTATGGAAAGCTTTCAAGCAAATTTGGTGTCAGTTTCTTTTTGCAAAATTATAAAAAGCTACTATTATACAGTAATAAACAGTTTTACAACTTAGTAGTTTAATTTTTTCAAGTGAATAATCTAAACAAAAATAGTATACGCAAGGAAGTTTACACCAAGAGAATGTGAGTAATGTGAGAACATGAAGTCGTATTTTGCAAACACATTTTTAAAAAACCACTCACAAAGCATGTCGTATTTTGCAAACACATTTTTAAAAAACCACTCATAAAGCATTTTTCAGTGTAAACTTCATTGCGCAAAGCATTTTTCAACTAACATGCGGCTTATCCCACACCTTATCCCATTACAAAATAAGCAAAGAATGGACAAAACTTGTGCTACATTGGTGCACGTTAGACTGACGATCAAACAATACGCAAAGACAAGGCATAAACACATAAAATCAGATTAGAATTTCCTCTACAAAACAGAGAAGAGAGGTCACATTCGTTCGATGGCTCTAATCATTCATCACAATGAACCCCAAACAATAATACAACTAACAATTTTTCCAGTAAATGCCTCCCACAAGCTATTAGCTCTAACCATACAAAATTGCTGGCTACTTTTTCTAACACATCTGAAGCAGCCAAAGACAGACTAACCATCCATTTTACAAGGAGATATCTACCGTAGAAAAATCAGTATTTACGCATCATTCTGCACCTTTTTCTGCTAGGAAATAATTTGGATTTACATTTTCAGTCAGCCTTGTAGCAAGCTCCTCAACCTATTCCTAGCCTCCTCGGAAAGGCTGCAGCATCTCAACCTAGGCCTAGCAGACTCGCGACAAACGGGTTTAGTGAAGCACACTACAATGGCAGTGAGATTGTCACTTGTATCCTTTCGCAATGCTTCATTGACAAGTTCTATGGCACACTGATTGGGATCGTCATGGCGCCTTAGCTCGCGTCGAACCAATCTCACCGCTTCCTCATTCGACATAACATCCCATATCCCATCACAAGCAACAATCAAGAATTCATCGTCCTCAGTTAAAATAATTTGTTCAACTTCTGGCTCGGCAGTAAGGGCAGATGCAGAGCCTAAAGGTTTCATGGACCAATCTCCTAGGGCACGGGTTACTGCCAGATCACCATTAAGATATCCATCTTCAATGCAACCACCCAATTCCTCTACCCTTCTGCGCTCTGGTGAATAACAGGGCCGGTGATCTTGTGACAACTGTACTGGAACTCCTTTCCTGCAGAGAACAGCACGGCAATCACCAGCATTTGCTACTATGAGATGCCTGCCAAGTAATAGGGCAGTCAGTGCAGTCGTTCCACAATAAATAGAAACACTTTGTTCCCTGGATAATGCTTGGTCGGCCAGTAGAAATGCTTTGCGATGAGAATCCTCCAATTTTTCCAAGAATAGATCATCAATATCAGATGTTTGTGGCAAGTTAGCATCTTCAAAGAATAATCTCATGGCATTCTCTTTGAGAAAAGCTGCTGCCGCATTGGAGCCACCGTGTCCGTCAAAAACAGCATAGAAGGCACTTGGAAGTGGGCACCCAAATAGATAGCCCAAATGAGCTGATAAATCATCGATGCAGATGTGCTCATCTTCATTGGATTCCCGATATCCTTGGTCTGTGTGGCTTCCCGATCGAATGCTTGGAACAAAACTGGACGCAGAAGACTCAAAAATAGTAGTTTGAAAACTACTTTTGCAGCTCACAACCTGTTATCACCAAAGACGAAGGTAAGAGAGCGTATCCATATAAATCTTGGACCCAAGTACATTGACAAAACAATACAAGAACTGTAAGCTCCACTTTCACCAAGACAAGAGAATAATACAGCATGCTTTAAAAGAAACTCATAGTTGACATTGCACCAATCCTAAGGCCTTCAGAAACAGTCACGAATCATTAGCTGTAGTGGAAGATACGTCAAGAATCATTATCTAATTGTTCTCCCAATAATTTATAAGCAACTTCTTGCGATGGATATCATGAGACTTCTAGGTATGCAAATCCATGGGTCAGTGCACCTGCATCTATATCAATGAAATTTGCCAAAATAAAACCACAAGTTCTCTAATGTAAAACTCAAGCTTTCTGTACCTAATAAAAACCATTAAGGGACTATACACCAAACCATGACGAAAACACACACCAAACCATGACGAAAAAACACCAAGAAAACAATCCCAGTAGCTCTAATCCACAAAATTAAGCCTATATATCTCCATCACAAGAAAGTAATTCAAGCTGTCAAGTAATATTATTTTGAGTTCTATTCATCCGGAACAAGCGAGCAAATAATTTCGAAACCAAGCACCCTAATTGTCTCAAGTAGTGTCGATTTATCCCTATTTTATCCAAGAAACAGTCTAGACACAAGCATCCTCAAATCTTATGGAACCTTATAAAAACAGTATATACACCATAGGACACATCAAACATATGTTGAAGAAACCCACGTTGCTTTTGGAATTGAATGGGTCATGCCAAGATATGATATTGAACTTCTCCACCAAATAGGTTAAGCTTTAGAGTTGCAAACAAAGACCACCCCAACAAATAGGTTAAGTTTTACCGTTGCAAACAAATTTCCCTCATGAGATCTAAGCAAAATCCATTCTTCACGAGGAAGAATTACTAACCCACCTCCCAAAGAAAGAGGATGCATGTGAGAACGCTAGCAAATACCAAAATTTGTGGTACAGAAAAGATTCTAACTTAATATAGTGTTCGGCCTCACCACCAACTTAGCCATTAGCTCAAGCATTTTGAGTTATTAACAAAATTCCCTCAATACACAAAATTAACTATCAATCCGTCCTCTAAGCCTGACCATAGGGACTCCAGGCCCTTGGCTTGCCCTGGAAGGTACAAAAGAGCCATAGCTAAAACCGCCCTCACCTAGGGCAAGTGGAACACAGCTGGGTTTCGAAGGAGGGCAAAATTCGAGGACACACCGACTTGGACGTTGGACCGGTTGACCAACCAGACCACTTGGGGGTAGCCATGAACCACTAAGGCTACCACCCCTCGTGGTGATTAACCATCAATATGATTAAACAATTATTACCTCACGTACAACCACAAATACACATACATACCCTCAATACCATCCTACCTTAAACTTAAAATACTAAAAGAAGTAACACAAACCAACGATAAATCAGAAGCCCAATTGCAAATCGAAAGCAGAGAAATCGAGACGTACAGATTCGGAGAGGGAGATATCGAAGGAGACCGACTCCGAAGCGATCGGCGACATCTTCGGCGACGCAGAACTGGATGAAGAGAGATTATCCAAGAAGTTGTTCTCGATCGGATTGGGGACGCATAGGTACTGAACAGAGATTATGCGGCTCTGTTGACAAACTACTTCTGCATCTGCGGCTAGCATGGTTGCGACTAAACACTATGATTACAAGCGGGATCTCACTTTTACACCACAATTTGATTGATCGATCGAACGAGTGATTAAGTATTTCTTTGTCTTTGATTGTGAATCTTCGATTGCAGTAGTTGAGAAAGTTGGAAGAGATGTGGGAGAGATTGGAGAAATTAGGGTTTGGTTTTGGAAAGATATCTGAGCAGCCAAATAAACCAGGTGCTCGTTTTATATGTGCGGGAGTTTGTAATGTGTACGCAAGGTGAGGCGGCCTTGGTTTTCCTTTTTTTACCTGAACAGTAACTTCTTTTTTATTTTTACATTCGTGTCATTTTTTAAAATAAAAACCCAAATAGTACTTCTGTGAATTAATTTGTAACATTTTTACAATAATTTAATGAATTGATTCAGATGTTTAAATTGGTGAGAAAAAATAAAATTTATCAAAACACTTTAATTTGCAAAAAGTAACAATTTTTCGTTCGGACTTTAATTATAGGACGGATGGTACATGTACTTCAGTCACAAAATTACATTATCCCTTTAAACTTACCAAAAAGAGAAAAAAGAAATGGACAATAAAAGATATGTTAAAAAATATAGAAAAAAGGGGAATCGGATCATAGAAGAATCCAAATAGGATGACACTAAATACAAAAAAGAAAATGATTTCAAACTTGTGGACACAAATTACAACCTTTTGAAATTTATACGTGCGTCAACCCTCCAAAGTTCTGATCAACTACAAAAGATGCGGACATTCCAAAACAATCCCTAAATAAAGATGTTTATTGGTTGCTTTATATAGTATTTAAATAAAAAAAAATTAAGAACATCAGATAGAGACAATCAGACGAATAAAAAACTACAACCAAAACAAACACCGATGATTGCTTATTTGCTTTGCTTCCCATTGCAAAACACACATACGTTCCTTAAACAACTTGTCTTGGGTTTTTTTTTTTTTTTTTAATTGCAGCATATGTTTATTAAGAATGTCCTTGCCAATAGTACTTGTGGCTTTAATTCAACCATTCAAAATTGGACACTAACTCTTATCACATTTACACTTCCTTTGTTTATAGCCAATTCTAATCACTTACCCCACTAGGCTTTATAACCTTTTATTCTATAACAATATAATATATAATAAGGAATAAATTCACCGTAAATATTATTTTTCCTATATAGACACGAGCGGTAAGATTCACTCTAGCGAAGAAGGTATTATATATATATATATATATATATATAGGGTCCCCTTCTAATTCGGACCTTCCGTTTCCGGACCTCCATGATCTAAATATTTTTTTGACGATTCGATCCGTCCAATGTGTTCAGAAGGTGTTTTCAAGAGTCCACGAGAGAAATCTTCAAAAAAAAAAATACCGGGAAGGGCTTGATCCAAGTAGTTTTCGCAAAATTTTTATATTTACAGTTTTTGCAAAAACTGCTTGGATCAAGCCCTTCCCGGTATTTTCTTTTTGAAGATTTCTCGCGTGGACCCTTGAAAACACCTTCTGAACACATTGGACGGCTCGGATTTTTCAAAATTAATTTGCAACACAAAAAAAATCAATTTTTTCTTATTCTCGGGAGGTTTGGACTAGAAAATTTATATATATATATATATATATAGGCTAGCTAGTTGGATCATAATTAGGAGTGTGGACACCGCTCCATCGTTGTGATTATGAGGTTTTTTAACTTATCCCACAAATTGGCACCTAGTCCCAATTAAAACAGGGTTTAAGAATTTAAGCATCAAAGAATTAAAATAGGTTTTTTAACTTATCCATCGTTGTGATTACACATGTTGTCGGTGTTGATTATGATTTATGAGGTTCCTTGCAAGTTACGGGTAAGACAAGGATAATAGTATTCCACGTCGCGAGGTAAAAGTCTTGAAATGACGCAATATACATAGTTAAATACTATTCTCTTTTTCTTTTTTCCTGTTTTTTGGGTGCTGTAAATACTATTCTCTTTTTTCTTTTCTTTTTTTGAACGGTTTGTTAAATACTATTCTTTTTTTTTTTCTTTTGGTCCATCAGAAATTCAGTTAAATATTCACACAAGCATCATCGCGTGAGTTTTGAATGACTAAGGCTCTATTTGGAACATGAGGAAATAAAGAAAAAGGGAAGCAAAATGGAAAATTTTCCCTCTTCGTGTTTAGTTTGGAGAGAAAGAGGAGGGAAAATAAATAAAAAAAAAGTTTTGTGAATAGTGAAATTTTCCTGTTTTGGCCTAAAAAGTCAACTTAAATTTTTCTTCTGTCTTTATTTGAATTTTTTTTGCGTTTATTAGTTTTGCATCGATTTTTTGAGTATTATTGGTTCGACTCAGCAAGAGGAACCCAGATAGGTAAAAAGATTATGAGTAAAACTCTCAATTTTTTTAATAAGATCGAAAAAAAGGTGCAAAAAGCTGACTTTTTGACTTTTTTTTGTCTTTATTCCAAAAAATTTATGCATCGATCATAATTTTTTACTTTTTTTATTCCTCTCGCTGAGACGAACCAATAATACACAAAAAGTTGATGTAAAACTAAAAAACAAGAAAAAAATTCAAATAAAAACAAAAAAAAAAACCAACTAACTTTTTAGACCAAAACACACCACTGTGAAATTTTCCTCCCACTTTCCCCTTACTGTCCTCTCATTTTATTTTCCTTCTCGTTTCCTTTCCTTCCTCATGTTCCAAACATAGCCTTAAAGTTTCTAGAAGGCTATTCACTGGGTAATTATTCAACGGTCTTGTGGCGTAGGAGTGCCCCAACACCCCTTTTCTTTTTCTTTTTCTTTTTCTTTTTTTGGAAAAGGGCCCTAACACCTCTCATCACCACACATTTCTATAGGGTCTATAGTAAGGTCTATGGATCCTATAGAAATGTGTGGGGTTGAGAGATGTTGAGACATTACATGACAGTGTCCAAAGCCACCAAATAATTTCTCCAATCCACTAACTTTGGTTTTTTTAACAGTCTTATCCACTGCCTTACCCGAAGTTTGTTTATGCGAAGGGCCTAAATGCACTAATAAAATTTCCACAATTTTTTCACTAATGCCAACCTAATACCATCAGGTCCATCAGGATAGAAAGGAAAGCTTAAGAAAGAAAGGTGAAAGGAGATGACTACACATCGACGTTTTTTTCCTTTGGTAACTCAGGTGTTGAGGCCAGTTTACGCGCACTTCAATTAAACTTCGATAAATAAATCCCATCCTCTATTAGAGGGAGGCCAATCAAAACCCGAACTAATGAATTGGTCCCTATAAGAGTTGATAGAACACGGAATGTTTCAAATTGAGACTTTTAGAAGAGAGCAAACCCCTCAGTACGAGGCATTGACCCCTAATATGGTACTACAGTAATGGAGAGCCACACTGAGACTTTCCTAGAGTAGTTGGTGGTGCGAATAAGATAGGAAGCATTGAGAACACATGGCAACATTGGACCATGTTAACCTAACACCCCAGGTTGTTATCATGGAACTTATTAGTGCCAAGAATATGTATCCATCTGCACGATAAAGCAATAAAAATGGCTTTTTTTCATACAAAAGGTCGCTTTCATCAGAGTTGGTGCAAAAAAGAAAGCACCAGCTTGCATCAGCCACTCCAGATATCCATTGGCCACAAAAGAAAGCACCAGCTTACATTGGCCACAAATCATGCTTGGATAAAAAAAAGTTGGGACCCTTCTAGACGTCTGTGTGTGTCCTAGGTAGCAGCTAGGCAAATATAATGGATAATAAAAAAAAAAAGGTTATGGGTCTTGTGACTCGGCTTATGCCCCGTTTGGATAAGCATCCAAACATCTTTTTAAAAGTCATTTCCATGTTTTTCTCACTGGTCCTTACTTTTGGAATTTCCACAATAAAAGGTCATCAAAATATAAAAGTTGATTGTACTAATTGACAAAAGTATCCAAAGAAATGAAAAGCTGACACTAAATGACACTTAATGAGACTAGGAGGCAGGAACAAAACTAGTGCAGATCTATGGTTCTAATTAGGTTTATATTGGATTCCACCAAAAAAATTATTCAATTCTGTAGTGGCACACATTCAATGGGTTGCACAAACCATTGACCTGCCGAGGTATTCTCAGGTCCGAGAAGGCAACTTGGATTCTACCAAAGTATTCAATTCTTTAGTGGCACACATTCAATGGGTTACACAAACCATTGATTTGCCGAGGGATTCTCAGGTCCGAGAAGGCAGTGTGCTGAGAAACTTTTCTCATTTCGAAGTGTGCGTAAACTGGCCCGGACACATGGTTATCGGGAAAAAAACTTGCTATTACCTTTACGGTTAGAGAGCAACAAAAAGAATTAGTTGTACATGTTAAGTAATGAACAGAAGTAAAACCCCGAGAGGTTTGGCCAAGTGGTTATGAGAAAGTAATAAGTGTTCCTTCATGAGATCAGAATGTTCATTTACGAGTCCAAATGAACATTTTAAACCGTGGGGCCACCGGAGGTTTATCCAGTCGTTAACTTCAAGGCCCCAAAATTAGTCAAGGTGCGCGTAAGCTGGCTTGGACATCCGGTATATTAAAAAAATATACAAAGAAGATAAAGTGGTCCACTGTCCCAACAAAAGAGTTTACATTAATTTCTCCTACTTTAACAAATTAACAAATGAAGTGAGACCAGATAAATGAAACCCAAAATGAAAAGCTTGAAAAAAGATACGCGAAACGGCACGTACCATGGCTGCATGGCAGTATAGCAACACCAAATGATGTTGACCAATTGAGCTCAAAACTGCCGCAGAAATAATGCAGAAACTTCAATGCAATCTGATTTCTAGAGCTACACGTCAGAGTTGTCTTCACAGCATTCGGGCTTATGGTCAATCTGTAACTTCTCCCACAGGCATAACACCTTCCTTGGGTTTTGATAATGGGCAAGAATATAATTTGACTCACATCCGGCATTGTGAAAGCGCTCATCGCTTATATACTGCACTTTGTGACCATGTTTCTTGAATTCCTCAATCCATATGCCAACAGCTACGTCTTCTAGTTTAAAGAGCTGCAAAGACATTAATATATGAGCTCACATATATAATTTCAGAAGTCAAAAATAAGACGATGACTTAATAGCATAGTTCCACTAAGACTCCACACCATATGCTTTGGAGTTCACAACAATGTGAAAATTCAAATATTTCCATAAAGAGGTTTACGGTCCCAGTTCATTTAACATTTTGACTTCTCTAGAATTCTTGGATCACTAGATGTTCTACCTGTACATTAAATCCACGGGTAGGACCTCAGCATCATACCTGCAGGTCTCTTTTTCGGTGGCCTTGGACAATGAATCTCGCAATGTCTTTGGAAACTACATAACCAGGACCGTGGGCCCATGGAGGGTATGATGCAGGAGGCCATTCCTGCCAAGAGACCACTTGTCAAATCAAATAAGCAATGTAACGAGGGCAATTCCATCATATACAAGTAGAGTTTACTACTAAGATTTTAGAAAGATACCTCAGTACTGATATACCATTTGTTATCTTTGTCTCTATGGGGTGATGACTCAAAGGATATAAGGCCGTACAACAGACCATTAGAAACCTTCCCTTTCAAACTGGAAAGAACTTCATCTATTCTAACAAAAGCGTCATCGTCCGTTTTCATTATATATTTGGCAGGTAGTATCTCAGTCTGCAAAAGAACAAGTTAATACTAGGTGAACCTCACGTATAGAGTCATGGAGAAAAACACAGGTTCAAAGGAAGATAACTAATATCCTTGCTCTCTTAATTATAAACGTGTCAATGCTATGCCAAGAAAAAAAAAAAAAAGAAGAAGAAGTAATGAATTTGGACCATAAATCAAGCAGAGTGTTCTCAAACAAATCACAACATTACTTCACTGTGGCAGTGAAATCTCACGCATCTACCATGAGTTTAAACTAAACATATTAGGAAATCTTTCAGGGGAATGAAAAGACAAACCAGAGAGCTCCTACTCTCTTAAAGTTGTGCTTACTATTTCGTTCGATCATTGTACGAAACAGCTAAAAGGCAATGAATTTCTTATTGGAAGGCCTCTTAACGATTGGATTCGATAGATTGTTTTCCACTTCTCCAAAAAGCCAAGAAGAATTGAAATCCCTACTCCATGATAAGAGAATTTTAAGTACTACTTCACAAAATGACAAGATAACTTCATTTAAAGATGGTTTTGAATGTGTTCGCAGATGCACAATAAGTCAATAGTGAAATGCTTTTACACTTTTGGGACAATGATAGGTCTGGGGAATCTGAAGGAGAATAAGGAGGGAGATGTAAAAAATTATACAACAAAGTTTCTGATGGACCAATGGATGTTTGAAAAATGTTGAGAAGTAGTGGAACTTGGGTTTATTCAAAGTGGTAAGCAGTTTGGCCTCTAAACACTTTGTGTCAGGATTTGAATACCAGCCTTTTGCAAGATTGAGAACTGTGAAGAATAATGAGAACATCCACCAAATATATCCACAGTGTGACCATGGCAACAAGCATGCTTGCATCCATAAGGAAATCATTAACTAACAGCAGCAACCACTTTTTGCTTACGAAACAATAATCTACTTACCCCTAAAATGCAAATCGCAACTGTCTTTAAAGTGAGCAAACTGTAGTAATCAACAAATGGCATCAGTTGAATATCCCCATATGCTTGAGCTTCTTTCCACAGATGAAAATTGACCTCCTTATTTTTATGCTGCAGGTTGCAGAACACAGAATAAGGAAAAACCACATATGTCTTTATAAATATATCCAGTTATTCACCCAGAAATTTCATTTTGCATGAGTGTCTTTACCAAACACAACTAGGACAGACTCCTTGGCAGGAAATCTTGAATATAAACTGATTTTTCCAAGACATATAAAGTATACAAGATCAAAATAAGGTGGATTATGCCGGGGGGGAAAAAAAAAAACCACCATGGTGGATTACTACTATAACTACCAATTCCCGCCATTTGAGACCGTTGAATAGCTATTACACCAGTTGATTGATCCAGATAAGTTATATAACTGAATTATCTTTATCGGCTCTTTACCACTTGAGCTTTCATTTATGAAAACACAGAACGTGAAAAAAAACTACTTGGAGGAGAATCCCTACAATCTATCTCAGGCCTTTCCAGTGTCCTACTTTCAATTGACACAGATGGAGTCAAATACGAGATAAAGTGCTCAAAATTAGCAACTCAAATCCACTCGTGACTGAAGGGAATCACCGTGCACGGCCTAGACTACAGCAGTAGTTATGTCAGCTATGTGCAAGCCAAGCTATCATCTTAAATTTCATGCATGACTGAATATACACAGATCCGAAAGGAAGGATTCGCCCAATGGCAGGCTAGCTGTTAACATTCTAATGGCACAGGTTTGACGATTGAGCCATGAATGCAGATGAGCACCCAAGCCCTCACTTCAGCTGGGAGCCTAATGCACTAGGCTTCACATTTATACACATATATACAGTTATAAACGATTCATAAAGGAAAATTGCAAACTTATTAGAGTCCTGTTCAGGCGAAATCTGAAGCTAATACAAGAGCATATTTCTAAAATTACATGCACTCCTACAAGTTGGCAATGCTCACTTACCAGCCCAATGAAAAAGCGGACAGCCACATTGCCAGAGCGTATAGCCTCGTATTGCATCCAAGACCTCCTCAAAGCCATTCGACGCTCGAAATTATTTGTGGTGGAGAAAATCCCAATTAGCATTACAAGTCTTTTTGCGGAAAGAGGTGGAACTTTGAGGCGCTCAATATCGATTACCAAATCAAAATCTTCAGAAACAGGCAATCCTTTCGCTAAGGCAGATATGAGATCCAAACCACCGGCCACTTTGACTCCACCAACTAGCCATGGTTCAAGGTTCTGCACTCGTAGAAATTTGCATCCAAGGTGGAAATAACCACTCCTATTAAGATCACACATTCCAATAAACCATCCAGTATTTTGTTTGAATGAATTGCCAGTAGACTTATACCTCACCTTCCTATATGCAAAAGATGTTTCATGCCTTCCATTCACAGTCATGTGGAATCCCTCTAATCCAGCCCACAATGTTGCAGTAAATGGGTTTCCATCAACAAACGGGAAATTAGCACTTGCATGAGCACTTCCACTGGAAACATTGGTCAGTTTGTCACTATCAGGATGACTTGCATTTGAATTCCCTCCCCCTGGTCTTCTGATAACTTGTTCATTGCACTTCACAAGTCCATCAACTATAACTTCCACCAAAGCATGTTAAATTGCTGATTGCAAGCAAAACAAAACTTCCACCAGAAGAAGTGCAAAAATGGATTAGAACCTATTTATAAATTTACAAAAACCACTTGAAGATTATAAATTTACAAAAACCAGTGTGATGTGGTCCTTTTTCTTTTAGAGGGGAAGGTAGAAAGACTGGAAACCAAAATAGACAAAATTGAAGTTTGAAAATATGGTAGAGTACCACACCTTTCTGGGCAGTAGAGGACCCATAATCAGGGCATCGTTCTTCTTTTCCCCACCCTAGTTCATTACTCCATGTGTTTTGGACTATTAGTGGTTCTTCCGTAAGGTTATCCCCTGGCATGCAGACATTGTAATGCAAAATTACAGGAGGAATGCCTTCCTCTGGGAATTGTGAGCCCATGAGGTCAATTTGGAATCTAACGCCATGCCCATCAGGTATTCCTATTACAGTTATTGATGAATCCTCCACTAGACCACAAGGAATGTGGAGAACATTTCCATTGCTGGATATTGTTGAATTAAATACACTGACAGAATACGGACAATCTCTACGTCCCATATTATTACTTCTATTTCTAGTCTCAAAAAATTTGGAGGCTTTTTCCTTCGCAACCACGGACAGCAACTCTTTCCACGCAAATGCAGCCTCTTTGATCCCTTGAGCGGTTTCAGGCAGAGCATCAGACCTAGAGAGTAAATCCCGCATTTGCGCCCATACAAGCAACGACTTGGAATCGTCTTTAGAAATATTTTTCCAAGTGTACAGATCGTCCAGCCCTTCAACATCAAGAAGGTGGGGCTTTTTCTTGACCTCACTTCGGATTTTTTTCACTTCGGTATGTGATGAATTGACTTTATCACTACGACTAATAACAGGAGAATTATCAGGCGGATGGTTATTGAAGAAATCAAATGCTGACTGCTTCCGAGGTTGTTTTCCTATAAAGCTGTAGCAAAGAACCAAAATGGTACCAAGTGCTAAAACGAACATGGCTCCGGACCACTTCTTCATTCCCGGTAACTGTCTCCTAAGAATTACTCGTAAATCATTCCCATTGGTTTACATGATTAGTAAATTCACGAAGGGACGTGCCCCACCAGGATCTTCTCATCAGGCTAGTTCAGCTTCTTTCTCTGACCGGAACTGCAAGTGATCTGGGAAAGTGCTTTCAAGTTTAAATTGAAACTTGCAAGAAGGAAAACAACCAAGTACTCAGCAGTTGCTGGCTTTTATGTATAAGCTGTTAATACGAATATGCGTCTGTACAGACATATGAACACACACACACTAAATGAAATTATTGCCATCCTTTCAAACACTATAAATATAAATGAAACTAATTCGTTTGGATAGAACTGAACTCAGAGATGAAGGGCATTGACGTTTATAGTCGATATATATGAAACAAAAGTGGAAGTTTAATTGGAAGTAGAATAGGTAATGTTAGTATGACTTTTGTGGAACTTCACGTCAAGGATTCCAACCAGTACCATTAAGTGATAAATCGCCCCAATCTCAAACCCATTATGACAAAGTTCCCAATTTCAACATCGGAACATTTAAGCTGTTTTCATCGAATAATTAGTGCCAAATACGTTAGTTTCAAATCCATTGATTCGAATGCACAATAACACGTGAGGTTACTCTCTAAAGCAGTGAATTCCTAAATGGTAATGGCTAAGATTTATTAAGAGTACTCCAAAGAGTAATTTAAGCGAACAAACCAAACCAAGCCTTATATCCCAATCACTTGGGTCGGCCGCATCAGAGAAGGCAGGAAAAAAACATACATCACAAGGATTTCGAAAAACTGAAAACAAATAATAAAACTACACCTTGGCACGATTCGAGAGCTACCCACATTGCAGAAACTCGATTCAATTTCTCTTTGGATCTGCAGCATAGGGAATAAATAAACAATGAGCGGTTGATTGAACTCGAAACTGAAGTGAAATTGAACTCACCGAGCAAAATCGAACTCGAAATCACCTTTCTGCACAATCCTCCACAGAGGAAGTGGGATTTCTGAAAACGAAAATTCTGAAGTAGAAATCGCCGTTTGAAGCATCGAAATGAAATCGAACTGATTTGCACAGTGCTTCGAATCAACTTCTACTGGTTTTAACTGTTCATCTTCTACTGTTGCTCGCTGCACTTGTCCTGACTCCTGAGAAAAGCGTTTATAAGAGATGCGAGATTACACAATGCGGCGTCGTTTTGGGGTAGATGACATAGGTTGAACCTATGTCATGTACCTAAAACGGCGTCGTTACCCTTTTCAAGCTTCCTGCAACGTAATTCGTCGCTCAAGATTCAATCTGGGATTATTTATCTAATCGAAACTGTTCAAGTTTTAGATCTTGCCGATAACATAAATCTTGTAAATTATTATACAAATTTAGTTCTTATTTGTACATGATCGAAGATGATTTGTGTGATTTTATCTTCGTGAAAATAGATTTGGCTACAGTTAATCCAACCCCTTCTTCAGAAAATAATGCCAACTAAAGGGGGGCGAGTAATTGCTCGATTGTGATTCATTACATAATTATTAACACGATCGAAAGAGTTCATGTTGTAGATCTTGTCAAGAAGATAAACCATGTCAAGACTCATGTCAATTGACAAGTGAATCGTACGTAATCGAAGATGATTTAAGTGAAATTGTTTTTCTAAAAATAGATATGGCTACACTGGATCAAACCCACTTTGAACTGTTCATCTTCCTCGAGCTCTCTTATATAATCCGATAATGTCGGAAAAAACGACGACACAGCACCACCGTCCTTCCTCAACTTCATCACTCCAACTTGGTCGGAACCGTACGACCTGAGGGTGCACAGACGTGGCTGCAAAACGATGTTCACATTTCCCGTCGTCGCCGGTGGGGACACGTCACAACCCCTGATCAGTTTCTGAACTTGCACCGTAGTCGCCGGTTTTTCGGACTTCAGCTCGCAGAATACTAGCCGGGACGCTGACGCAGCGGAATTCACGAGAGAATAGTTAACGTACTATTCCAAACGAGATAGGTTTTCGAATCCACGCGAGATGTTCTTGAATCCAACTAGGAATAAAAATGCTCTAGAACACTTATTTCTAAAATTAGAGACTTCCTAACAAAATTAATAAAATAAAATCTAACCAAAACTTACCTAAAAACGTGCAAAACAGGCAGCACAAATAAAATCTCCTAACACTAATCGTAAATAAAAATTATTACTTAAATAATGTTTCCATAAATAATAGGGGTGTATATCTTGTCCTGCATCAGACGCCGTGGCTATATGAGAGAGAGAGAGAATCTGTGGAGGATTCAAAGGGCGGAGATTCTGTTAGTTTTTGGGTGGTTTCTTTTGGAGGTTTGATTTCATTTTCACTGACTCAGCTCGTCAATCCAATTGCTGTTTCTATCTCCAACCCAGATTGAGTTCTGTGGAACACTTTTTGATCTCTAGTTCCGTTTGTTTGACGGTAAAATTTGTTTGATCATCATGTTTAGTTTTATCGCAAGGAATACTTAACTATCAACTAAACATTGGGGGGGAAAAAAATTACATTTTCCCAAAACAATTTTACATACAATGAAATAATTTTACATTGAAACAAATGGAGCCCTAATTTGTTCGGTTTTTGTTGATCTCTGATACTCAATCCGCCCACATTCAACCCATAATTCATATTAACCCACTCAAACTCAATCCAACCCACTTATTTGTCACCTCTAGTTCTACTGTAGCTGTTACGACGTCGTTTTCTGGCGCACGTACAAAATTGTACGAAATTATTTCCCAAAAAACAAAACTAATTGCTCTTTTACACCCCACTGAACGATGAGACAAAACCATAAATGTTTGGACGGAGAGAAACGATGAGACAAGGAGGAAATCCTTTCTCGCCAAATTTCACCATTTTTTTTGGTGAGAAAGGGAATGGGCCAATTAAAACATTTCATACTCCATTTCTCACCAATTTATTCAAACTAATTAATAGTGATTTGGAGAGAAACTAACCATTTCTTTTCTTTTCTCACCAAATCACTTGATCCAAATGGGTATTGTAACCCTAAGAAATGGATATTGTAACCCTAAGAGACTCTTAACCCTTTTTTTTTTTCTTTCCTCACTAAATCACTGGATCGAAATGGGTATTGTCACCCAGTCATGTGTGAATCTGATGAAAAAATAAAAGCCGCACACATAAATAACTTATGCTCCCATATTCGAACATATTTGTGTCAGTCGTCTGATTAGTATGGTTCATTCGATAGTCTTGAACATATCTATGTTCGAATCTCTACGAATAAGACTGATAGAAAAGAAATATTATATCACATCTCTATGATGAAATTGAGATGAAACAATTACTTTGCTTGTACTTGCATTTTAAATTTTACAAGATTACTAGTACAAGATGTGACAAATGGTAGCATCATTCGCCAATTTATGTAAAGATCAGGGAATGCACATTTTATTCCTTTCCAAACCCGTTCTATAAACCACCCACTACTTTATATGGAGTAGTATATCTTAATGATTGTTTTGCCATCTCACTTTTCCATTGCATTCTTTTCTTTTTTTGGTGCTTCATTGCATTCTTTTCACGAACTCCACAACCAAGTAGGATTAGTCTCGTTTGAGCAAAATCTCATCCTGGAATTGCAAACGTCTTTCTTTTTTCTTTAATAATGTGAACTGTCAAGAACCAAAAAAAAAAAGGCATTAGATGAGCAATATCCAATCCTCTCCTACCTTACATGTGACGTGGAGTTGACAAAATAAGATTAAGGTATATATTACTGGGAAATATATTCCTCTTCATGAAACAGAGACCTGTAGTCCATATTTTTCTCTCATTTTTTTGGATCCAACGGTATGCTTCATTGTATTTTGAAGTGAAACTACCTTTTGAAATTAGGGTAAGTTAAAACGATGGTTGGTCGAGTGCGAGTATGGCACTAAGGTGCTAATAACCCTGAGCTCACAAATTCGACTTCCTAATGCCACCCATAAACCTCTAGGACCGCAGGAGCTTTGTCAACCGTTCACTTCAGGGTCTAACATGCTACAGGCACTAAATAATTTACAAATTAGTACCCCAAATGTAACCGCATGGCAACACTGCATTCATGCGTGTTGCAATACACGGTCAGAGTTATGCACAATTTTGGATTCAAATTGATAAAATTCACCGATAAGAATTGCCATCCAAGTTGAAAACTTAAAAGGCGCGGCTCAAGAGTTCCAGTAAGCTTCTGCTAATAACGAAGCTGTTCCTCTCAGTTCATGAACCAAGTATATACCGAACAAATAATGAAAGGTCTACTCAAATGAAATTTCAGAGCATGAAACCAAAACATGCATTTGCACTCTTAAGCAATTGGGTTAAATTACCATCGCACTATATATATAATCAATTCTTGCGCGATACCATGACAAAATATGAAGCCCAAAACGGTAACATAGTATCCAGCTTCTGAAACTATAACTATTAATATTAACGATCTCCGATTTTGGTGAGGGAAATAAGTCTAAGCCTCGCCATAGCAAAAACTTGTCCCAGCAAAGCAGAAAAACCTGCTACAAACAACATGACAACATCAGTTGGCTAAATTTTCTAATCACAGAAAATTGGAAAAAGGTCATTAGCAGGAAAAAAAAATTGGAAAAAGATCATTAGCAGGGAAAAAAATTTAAGAAAACAATCAATTTGACCTACCCAAAACGGTTTCACTGCTTCAAGTCCCACGTCCGAGTGCACATCAAGGCTTCCCTCAAAGGTGGCCCGGAGGCCATGATCCGTGGTTCAACCACTCTTGGTATTGTGCTAAAAGCCTCATCTGAAGTAGCAACAGACATTGGAATAGCCAAAAAATCATGGGCCATCTTAGACAGGATTGGATACTTGGGGCTTTCAGCTTTCCACCATTTCAACACATTGAAATCCTGGGTCCAAGACAAAACCGGCTCCTCCAGATACCGGTCCAAATCTGACTTTGGTGGCTTATTATTGGATTCAATGAACTGGTTATACTCTTGCAACCAGTCCGAATTTTTGGAACCTCCTCTATCCGTGCTCCTTGGTAACTCCTCTTCTGAATCAGAAGAAGCTGAATCACTTACAGATTTCTCTTTCTCAAGATCTTGGTTCACATAATCACTGTAAATGCTATGAACAGCATCCAAAACAAGCGCACTTCGCGAGTTCCCATCACTTGCTTCACGTTTGGAGGAGATATAGTCTATGTATCTCATCTTATAACGGGGATCCATTACTGAGGCGATTGACAACACAAAAAACATGTCTTCCAAGTACCTATCAAGTCTCCGTAGCATTTTCTTGGCCACTTTGCTAGTGAAACTATCTGAGCTAACAGATTCCTGGAATAAAATTCCCCGAAGCTCTTCGAGATTATGGAGAAAGATGTTAGCAGTGGCATATTTTGTATCAAAAATTGACCTTGCTACTGCCTCTGCACTTTCAACCAGCTTACAAATGCATTTGACTTTCTCCCATTCATCAGCAGATGGTACTTCATAAAAGTCTTCCGAAGAAAATTCACCCATGGCATCCAACTCCAAAGCCTCCTTTAGCTTGCATGCGGTGAGGTACCAAACAGAAGCAGAGTTCCAAGGAATCAGTAAACTAACTTTATCGATGATGTCACGTATCTCCTTATATGCAGTGTTCGCCATTAGATTAAACATCTCAGCACAACACTTCACACAAAATAGTTTTCCATCAAGTTGAAGCTTCTTCTTTTGTTGAACACCGTCTTTAATTTCCTCAACCATTTCGTTGTAAACATTGCTCTCCGCCAAAGTAAGACCAGATATCTTGCTGTCAATTTCCCAGTCTTTCACAGTTTTTAGCGTGGCAGAGTGGAGGATTTCACAGTTATTATCCGTTAGACACCGAAAACCAAGAACCCACTTTTTTAAATTCCACCTGTCATCAATAAAATGTGCTGTTAAGCACATGAAGACATCGTCTGATCCACTACGCCTGTAGTATCTCAATTCATCAACCGAGAGACTAATTTGTCCATCCATGTTTTTTAAGATATGCTTAACCCTCAGCTTATCTTTCTCATAAATTTGCAAGCAATCGCCTCTGACAGAAGAAACATCAAGCGGACACGATGGAAACATATTTTTCACAAGAGTAACAACATCTGGCAATCCACTGGAGCATATGTACTTTGCCAATTCCCGTTGCCCTTTCTCGTAGTCGATTGCTAAATGTTCTGTTTCATCATCACCATCGCAGTCATCAGCAGCAGCATCATCATCACCACCATCACAATCACAATGAAAGTCACAGTTGTTATCCGTCCATTCGACATCCTTGGCATCACCAATTTCATTATCCTGCTTTATGCCTAATCAAGGGACGAACATGATATCATAGTTATTTAGAAGCAAACACAAAAATAAGGTTAAACTAATTCAAAGGGTAGGTTTTTGTCTAGCATTTACATGTATCGATAAAAATTGTCACTTCCTTGCTTTCTGAAAAGCATCCGAAAATTTTGTATTTTAGGCTTGGTGCATTTAACCTTAAAATAGTTCTGTCTTCTGATAAGATATTTTCCACTATTTTCAGTTCTTGGTTGCACCACATCTGTGTAAAATAAGTTCCTGTGTAAGAACATTGGTACCCCTAACACCTGTCCCCGCCAACTTCTTGGTTGCACCATATTTGTGTAAGATAATTTCCCGTGTAAGAAAATTGGTACCCCTAACACCTGTCCCCGCCAACTTCTTGGTTGCACCATATTTGTGTAAGATAATTTCCCGTGTAAGAAAATTGGTACCCCTAACACCTGTCCCCACCAACTATAGCCATATCTCGGCCCAACGGCCATTCAACCCCTGCACTAAGTTATTCTCACCATCCTGATCATTCATTGAATCATTGCTATTCCGTTCAAATTACTCGCACAACTTTTTTTGGATTTCCTTCCTCGCCTATCTTTTGTTCTTTTTTTTGGGTTAAGTTGAAGTTCTATTAAACAAACCTGATCATACAGGCGCCAAAGGGACCCCAGACAATAAGAGAAAAACAACGTACAAAAAAAAAAAAAACAGACAAACACAAAGCTAGGACAAATGCCCTAAAATGAGGACAGTTACAACTTGGAATGAGTACCTCATGATATAAAAATTGTTTTTTTACATACTTTGATCATAAATTTTCCGAATAAACATTTTCCATGACGTATATGGTATACCAGAGTACCAAACCCAAGAAAATAAGTTGAAAATCATTTATCCATGGCACATATTTTTTATCCAACCAAACAGAACCTTGGCTTCAGAGACTCTAAATAATTTAATGGCTTTATTGACCAAAAATTACATTTCTGTGAAATGTAGAGGACAAGCCTATGGTACAGCATGAAAACAAAAGTGTTACAAAAATTTTGGTAACCAAAAAAGAACATAACAACCACCAAAAAAATGCATAATTAGTACCAAACAATGAGTAACTAGCTAAAATTATGCAAATAGCCTGACGTTAAAAAGGGGTAACTAATGAACCAAAAAAATACGTTGCACCAAAGTACAAGTACCATGCTTCTAAACTCTGTATATCATATACTTCCAAGGTACACAGTTTCGTAACTAACAAAAAAATACATAAAACACCAAAAAAACATAGAACAAACACCAAAAAAAGTGCAAAACATTTCTGCGGTACACTCAGGTGAATCATAGCTTTCTCCAAATGTAAACTAGAAGGTTTGAGAAGAAAGTAGAGTTACCATCGGCATCAGCTCCATTGCTTTCAGAACCAAATTCTTTTTCACTCTTCATCGTACAAGCAGTATCATCAACTTTGCGTTTCGACATTGAATCTAAGAGAAAAAAAACAAAATCATTAACACGTATACGCAATCAAAGCTGCAAGGAAAAAACTTCAAATAAAAAATGGGGATTGAAAGTAAAACCCTGGCAAAATCTAAAAAATAAACAAGCATTTGATAGAAAGCGATTGAAGTGATCTATGATGGCTTGCAACGAACTAACCTGCTGGGCGGCTTCTCGTTCGTAAAGGATTGTTTAGAGAGAGAGAGAGTTAGGGCTATTCGAGAGTGTGGGGAAATGGGAAGGAATTATGGAAGCCAGGAAGAACATATTGGGTAATGTCTTTTTGGCGGGAATTCGGACCGTATCGGATCGTACACGTGGCTTACGCAGGCGACAGTAGCTACGTGGGCCACGTAGAGGACTACCAAGAAATGGGCTTCTGGATGGGCTTTTGAAATGTTCCGAGTGGCCACACTAAAATGGGTAGGTCTGCAGAATAACTTATTTTAAAAACTCACAAAATTGTGGTCCATCTGCATTTCTTGGTCCATTTTTTAGATCTCAAATAGTTTTATTAGACAAAGTTTCCAAATTCGTGAAAATCAACCTTAATTGAAAGATATAAGTAATAAAAATGACATGAATTTTAAAAATGAATCCAAAAATGTGGATGGAGGGAGTAGCGTGAAGCATGAGCCACTAATACCTAGAGATGGAAATTTCCCTCTATCCAGTGGATACCCGCCCCGCCCCGCCTATATGAAGGCAAGAGTAATCCATAATTTTTTTCCCAATAGTAGCGGGTATGGTAAGATATGAAGAAAACCCGCTTGGGTATGGAGCGGGTATGATTTTGTTATTCCCACCTCTCGAATATCCCTACCCGCCCCGTATCTGATTACACATAGTACATATAAATCTTGAGTATAGTTATATATGTAAACAATTACCTTTTTAATTAGCAAATATTATTGATTACTATCTATCACAATAGACTACTTAATATTCAAAGAATATAAATTGAGATTATATTTCTAAATACAAATATTAATTTATTTTCATTTTTGAGTTCTTTATTTATTTTTTGTTTGGATATGGGTATATTCGGGGAAACTCGATCACCATCGGGAGGTGAGTTTGGTTCTTTATGCTATATCCCAAATGGGGATGGGGGCGAGAATGGTGAAAGACCCTCTAATCGGAGATTGGATATGAAATAAGGTCCCCCGATTCATACCCTACCCATTGTCATCCCTACAAATACCTTATACCTTGTGATATCTTTCTTAATGACATTTGTAATGGTGGTCCACATCATAGTCTTGTGGGAAAAAAAGTTGCCAGAGCCTCCATTTTTTTTTTTTTTCACATTTACATTTTACTTTTTACTTTTTAATTATAATCCAAATATAAAACTCCCTTCGTCGCTTTTTACATATGTTATTTGGCAAATCTAACTTTTACTAACTAAACATTATTAACATCTTTCGCATCAACTTTTATCCCCATTTTACACATTTCACTTCAACTTTTACTTCCACTTCCAGTTTTACCCATTAACTCTTCACCTATTAACTCTTTACCCATTAACTTTTCAAAAAAGGCAAGATAATAATTATACAAACTTTTATCTATCAATTTTTCAAAACATGCACTTATTAAGAGAGCCCAAAATAGAATAGTCGACACTAAAAAGGGGATGGAAGGGGGTATTGAATTAGTAGATTGCTTGAGAGATGTGCTGAATGCATTCTGCAACAGAAATAATTTCTTAGAAATGCATATAATACATTTCGTGGCTATTTTATACAACCTTCGTCCCTTTGTTATAGTAGAGTATTTCATTTTGGGTTGTCCTTTAATAAGTGTCAGTTTGAAAAATTAATGGGTAAAAGTTTGCACAATTATGATTTTACTATTTTGAAAAGTTTATAGCTTAGTTAATGAGTAAAAGTGGAAGACAGTTTTGAAAAGTTGAGGTAAAAGCTAGTGTGAAAGATGAAATTATGATGTCTCTTTAATAAATGTGAAACATTCCCTCCATCCCTTTTTAATTGTGACTCTTTGTAAATCAAAGAGACATCATAATTTCACCTTTAAAGAGAAATGAAAATTGAGAAACTCATTCCCTTAGGGCATCCATAGTAGACTTCCTAAAAATGGCTACTAAGTTGACTCCTAAGGTGTACACATAAGCCTAATTGGGGTCCATTTGACACTCATAGAGTTTGCTAATTGGGGTCCATTTGACACTCATAGAGTTTGCTAAATATAGAGAGCATACATGCACCCAATGGACTAGCAAGAAAGTTTTCTATTTTGTGAAGAAAGTAATCAAAAAAGTTTGGGTCCCATAAAAAAAAAGGATTAAAAGGGTTTGAGTCTCACTTTGAGCTAGCTACAAGACTAGTTAGATTTAGCTAATGGGTTAGGAGTCATGCTTAGGAGCCACCATTGAGAGCTTGTATTGGGAGCCCATTGAAGACCATAATTGATCAAATGACTTGCTAAATTTTAGAAGCCTCACCTAGGAGCCATTTTAAGAGTCCATTGTGGATGCCGTCTTCTACTCTTTAAGGTCATTTCCAATAATGAAGTTAAGGAAACTGCTAAGTGTCCAGAATTCCTACCCAGAAATTACCCATAAAAGTGGAATGAATGGTTCAATGTATTCACAAATGAATCTGAGCCACTTATTCCACTTTTCGGGGTAGAGTTTTTGTGCATGTAGCACTGCTGCAAAGTTAAAGAAGCAAACTAAGTCAAAAATTAGTTCAGTTAGTTAATATTTTCCCTTTTTTTGCGTGCCTCCAATAGTGTAATTAGGTTGTTGGTAAATGGTGTCAAAGGCAGCAGAGAGGGAGGAAAAAGTGGCAAAGGATCTATGTTACACGTGAATACGTGATGAGAAGATGGAAAGTGAGGGGAGGAGGGAGAAGGAGAGGGGAAGAGATGAGGAGAGAGAAAAAGGTGGAACGATGCACACGACACACCTTCGTTGACACTACCTTAAAAACACTATTGGTACCCAAAGAGTAGATTTTGATTAAAATATGACATCCAAAGTGCAGTTTTTGATAAAAGGAAGACCCACCTATGGATTCATGACTCATTAGAGTCCTTAAGGGACTAGGCTAATTAGTGGGCCAATTTATCTAGGTCATTGGAGTTGATTTTTACACACCCACTAACTAAAAGCCATCCACGCAAGTTAGTACTCCCTCCGTTCCATATTGTTTGTTCCCTATGCGAGTGCGTGCATTTTGCATGCAAAAAATAATGTACAAGCATTAATTTTTTTTAACAAACTTCACACCAATTTAAAGATCTCATTAAAAGGAAAAAATTGGTATAATTCTTTTTCAAAAAAAATTCTCTTAAATACGTTATTTTTTGTGTGCAAAATGCGCGCACTCCCGTAGGGAGCAAACAATATGAAACGGTAGGAGTAATTTATAGGGTCATTGGAGATGCAACTAAGGGTCCAGAGACCACTTAAATAAGGCAGAGCATCACTCCAAACTTCACGACCATTTGGTCCGGAGGCACAGTAGCAAAAAACTAATGGTGCGAGACACAGTTGATATGCAAAGAGTTTGATACAATTGAATTAAGGGTGGAAATGGATGTCAGGGAAAGTAAATTCCTATTGTAGGAACTCTATTTATATCAGGTTGTGATTTTAATGATATTTCTATCTCCATTTGTACCAAGTTAGGGAGGAAAAAATAATAATAATAATAATAATCCTATTGCAATACAAGCTTTTCAGCAAAAGAGAAACTCCATGATGTGACATGTAAAATTCAGAACAAAAAATAAATTTTCTCCCAATTTGATACTCCTCCATCCCCTTCCTCCCTCACTAATTATCAACACCGTTGGTTATAACTTGATACCCTCTATACCTCTTCCAAATTATCTTGTGTCACTGTCACTCATTTCCAGAAATCTAATCTCGAATTTGGTTGCTCACTTACTATTGAAGGGAAAAAAAAAGATAAATCAAGGCACTTTATTACACATATATATGGGTGCTATAAAAAGAAACGGAGGATAACCGACAGGATTTTAAAATGACCGACCAATCTCCACTTTTCCTCCTAATAATCAATAGTTGCATTCCGAACTCATGATTCACGAATCTGAGCATGACCAAGGCCTTGTTTTTTAATGAATTTTATCTCATAAAATTTAGGGGGTGTTCCACTAAGGTAGTTTTGTTTTAAAAGTGCCTTGATTTTTGTGTTATGTGATGTATTGTGAGAGGATGACTTGTCTTGGTTTTTGAGAAAAACTAGTTTTTGGAAAAAACTAGTTAGTGGAACACCCCCTTAGTTTTGATAAAATTTAACATTCTCAACGGATTTTAACAAAACTAGATTTTATCAACACTAGATTTTATTTCATTACAAAACACCTTTATCAACCCTAGATTTAATTCATTGGAAAAACAAATCACTTTGTTCTCTTCACATTTCTAAAAAAATTTCCAAAAAAGATTCTTTCCCCATTTTTCATCTCTCAAATCATTACTCACATTTCTCTCTCTACTCATACCCTCTCTCCAATCATTATTCTCATTCTCTCTCTATCTCTCTCCAATTACTACACTTCTCTCTAATTAATTATTACTTTTTCCAAAAACTCATCCAAACACTATCTCAAAAATATTTTTCAAAATATTATTCTCAAAACACTCAACCAAACAAAGTTGTCATTTTATCAAACCTCTAAACAAAACTATATTTTATCAAAATTAAATTTTATCTCATAAAATCCATTCAAGAATAAGGCCTCAATCAGTATAGTCTTTTATGGAATTACTTAATCAATAGCCTGTACTTCATTTTGGAAAACGAAGTACGAATTTTTATTGATTAAAATCGGGTTTTCACACTAAATAAGCAAAAACACTTTACGAGGTTAGCTTGTTTATTAAGCAAGCAAGCCGAGTTGAGACGAATCATTAAGGAGTTGAGACTCAAACTGCTCGCAAACATCTCATTTCGGTTGCAGTTGTGATGCAATCTATCAGCTAGAGTAATGAATTGGGTTCGTGGGGAAACTCTTAGGTGGCCAGGGACTCAGGTAGAGCAAGGTCACCACGACCGCACTGCTGTGGTTTCCTTGACCGCCAACTAATATTTAGGTTCGTGGGTCTGACAATAATTTTCAAATTTTAATCTGCGTTGGGACTACTAACAAAGTCGAATAATGAAATAGTTTACCAATGGCTCCAACACTAAAACAAAATTGTAAAGTCTAAACGATGTCTCAATTTAGTACATCTCTTAATTGGGTTATTTTCAAATTTCGAGCTAAATTTCATTTTGTATAGAGCCGAATTTGACTTCGAAATTTTAAGGCACGTTAAAAATTTCTTTAAGCATGACCTTCAAAATAAACAGAGTAGAACTTAAGCAACGATGCTACCATACAGACTTTACAAATCTATTTTTGGAATCGTTCAATGCATCCATGCATGAATGTATTGTGAACTCTTCATTGTTTCGACACTTCTGAACCTCTAAAGAGGAGGCACCAACACTTGTATAAATGCAAACATAATAGAAGGCCGTGTTGGGAGTGAAGTTAACCAAGCGGTAGCGCTACCCAGGTTTTGGGGTAGCGCTACCCAGGACCTATTTTTGGAACAAAGAGTTCTGGAGCGCTACAGGTATTTCCCTGTAGCGCTACCGAGGCCTTAAATGTCTTTTTAGGGTTTCGGCTAAGCCTCATCATTTAGCCCGTTGGCCCGAGGCCCGCCCGAAGCCCGCTGGGCTTAGCCCGAGCCCGCCAAGTGGGCGGGCTTACCCAGCCCGACGTTTCCATTGGCCGGGCTTGGGCCTAAGAATTTTAACTCCAACCCGCCCGCCCGCCCATTGGCCCGCCCATGAGCCCAGCCTGTCGGCCCGAGAAAAAAGCCCGCCCATAGCCCGTACACTTCTATCCGTATAGCATGGGTTTGAGAAACAACATGCCTGAAATTTCTCCTTTGTCTCCCCTCCCGGAAAATTTTTCCTCTCCTCTCTTAAATATACATACAAATGGTTGGTGGGGAATAAAAAATAAGAAAAGTAGTACAAAGAATAGAAATTCAAGTGGTGGAGGTGGAAAAAGAAAGAAAAAATATAAGTTTCCTGCATAAGAATCTTCATGGGTGGATTTTTTAATTTATGCATTGGGTGGATGTTTTTCGTAAGTGTAACGTGTTGGACACTTTGTCCCCCCTTTCCATTTTTCTAGAGCATCTCCTGCTCCTTTCTTCCCCCTTTCCATTTTTCTAGAGCATCTCCTGCTCCTTTCTTCCTAAGGCAACAGAACTATGGGGAACTCCCAAGCCCACTTTCTGATTCCAAGATTTAAAAAACAGAAAAAAGCATGAAAAAAAAAACAAAAACACAAAAGCATGGTGGGTGGCTGCACCAAATCCCATTAATTCAACTGAAACTCCACTTCTTCGACAGGAAAGCATGGGTTTCGTTTAATCAAAAAGCATGGGAACCCAAACTATCCTTCCTCTGTTTTGCTTTTGATGAAGCATGGTCGAACGTCCCTCTGCCTTTTCCAATGCAGCAGTTGCTGCTTTATAGACAAATCACAAATGCCAGGGGAATCAATTGCTTTGGTGGCTTTCAATTGGCCCACTTGGTAATCCACGTTGTCCCCTAAATTGATTTGAATAATGGATGTAAGTGCTTTACCATTTGTTCCTGTGCATATTTGAATAACCAATTGGTCCCATGATTTGAATAATCAATTATTTTGGCATTGGGATTCTTTTTTGTTGAAAATTGGTCCCATGGTTTTATAACAATTTTGATGGGAGACGAGTTGGCGAGGAACTAAAGGAATAAGAAAAGTGGCAAAAAAGAGGAGTATTTTCGGTGTAGGATGGGAAAAATAGTAGGCAATAAGCATTTTGAGAGATAGTCCGCCCACCTAAATAGCCCGGCCCGGCCCGCCCGAAGACTAGTCCGCCCGCCCGCCCGACTAGGATAAGCCCGTGGGCTGGGCTTGGGCTTCATCTTTTGAGAGATAGCCCGGCCCGCCCGGCCCGATAAAAAGAAAAAGCCCGGTAAGCCCGGCCCGCGGGCGGGCTTGGGCAGGAAATTCATGGGCTGGGCCGGCCCGGCCCGGCCCGATCATGACCCTTAATTTCGGCCGACTAGGTGTTCTGTAGATCGAAAATTAGTTTTTTCAGAGCGTGAAAAAATAGAGAGAGGTGAGAGAAAACCAATCTCAGAGAGATTGTGAGAAGACTTGTACTCTTTGATTCGATTTCATAGTGGACTGGTGTGGCTCCCGTGGTTTTTCCTCACGTTGAGGTTTTCCACGTATATCTTGTGTCGTGCTTTTCTTTCCGGTTTTTCATTACGCACTTATTTGCTTGTCTATTCTGTGATTCATTGTTCCCAAGATCCGTAGGGGCGTTTTCGTTGTAGGATTGAACAGGTGTTCGCGATAAAATCCACAACAACTGGTATCAAAGCCGCGGTTGCGGTAGATTTTGTTCGACAGGTTAGAGTTTAATCTCGTTCGGGCAGGCTAGGGTTTCAGTGGGAGCTATGGGTTCTGAAGAAGGCAAACAGAGGATCGCTAAGTTTGATGGGTCAGACTTCGCGTACTGGAAAACGCAGATAGAGGACTATCTGTATCAGAAGGATCTTTACCGGCCGCTGCTGGGTAAAGAAAAAGGGAAGAAGACAGGAGAGTGCAACGAGGATTGGGACGTTCTGGATAGGAAGGCGTTAGGGGTTATTCGCCTGTCTCTTTGTAAGTCAGTCACACACAACATTCTGAAGGAGAAAACGACGGAGGAGCTTATGGAAGCGCTGAAGAAGATGTACGAGCAACCGTCTGCTGCGAATAAGGTACATCTTATGAAAAAACTTTTCAACCTATCTATGGCAGAAGGGGTTTCCTTTATGTCACATCTCAGTGAGTTCAATATGATAGTTGATCAACTTACGTCTGTCGATATCGAGTTTGATGATGAGGTTCAAGCCTTGTTAATTCTGTCTCAGTTGCCAGAGAGTTGGCAGGGTACTGTTACTGCAGTCAGTAATTCGGCAGGGAAAGAGAAGTTGAAACTGAGTGAGGTTGTTACTTTGATTCTGACTGAGGAAGTCAGAAGGGGTTCGATTGATGGTTCAGGTAGTTCAGGTTCAGCTCTAAGTGTTGAGCAGAGGGGCAGAGGCCAGACCAGAGGTGGTCAGAATCAGAACAGGAACAGGTCGAAATCCAAGGGTAAGGGAAATAAGGCCAAATCTCAGGTTCGGCCTATTAAAGGTGAATGTTGAAATTGTGGTCAGACAGGCCACATGTCACAAACTTGCAAAGCACCGAAGAAGAATAACGGTGAGCAGGAGGCTCACATTGTGCATGATGCACTTATTCTTGCTATGAACAGCGACGCCGAATAGTGGGTGGTTGGAGGTTCTGCAGAACTATGTAGCCGGGGACTTTGGGAAAGTATACTTGGGGGACGACGAGCCTTGCAGTATAGTGGGAAGAGGGGATGTTCAGATTGCGACACAAGGGTACAGATGGTGTCTGAAAGATGTCAGGCATGTTCCGAATTTGAAGAGGAATCTTGTTTCGGTTGGACAGCTTGCAGCAGCAGGTTATACTTCGACATTCACAGGGGACACGTGGAAAGTCTCCAATGGTACCATGGTGGCGGCTAAAGGCAAGAAAGTTGGTACACTTTACTTGACTTCACATGGTAGCGATACACTTGCAGTTGCAGACAGCAAGGAGAGTTCAAATCTGTGGCACTATAGACTGGGGCATATGAGTGAGAAGGGAATGAAGGTTATGCAGTCGAATGGGAAGCTACCGGGTTTAGAGTCAGTGGATATTGACATGTGTGAGGATTGCATCTTCGGGAAACAGAAACGGGTTAGCTTTCGGAAAGGCGGCAGACCTCCCAGGGCTCAGAAGTTAGAGCTTGTCCATACAGATGTGTGGGGTCCAGCTACAGTGTCTTCTATTGGCGGTTCTTATTACTATGTTACCTTTGTCGACGATCACTCGAGGAAGGTATGGGTATACTTCATGAAGCACAAGTCAGAGGTCTTTGAAGTCTTCAAGAAGTGGAAAGCCAGGGTTGAGAATGAAACAGATTTGAAGGTGAAAAGGTTGAGGTCCGACAATGGCGGAGAGTATGAGTTGGGGGAGTTCAAGAAAGCCTGCGCTCTATTCGGGATTCGTTTAGAGAAGACACCTCCAGGGGCTCCGCAGCATAATGGCATTGCAGAGAGGATGAACAGGACTTTGACTGAGCGTGCTAGGAGCATGCGGATACACGCAGGGTTGCCCAAGATGTTTTGGGCAGATGCAGTTGACACAGCAGCATATTTGATCAATCTTGGGCCATCAGTTCCGTTGAATTTTGGCATACCAGAGGAGTTTTGGAGTGGTAAAAAGGTAAACCTCTCACACTTACGTGTTTTCGGTTGTGTTTCCTATGTGCATATTAGCGACAAGGACAGGAATAAACTTGATGCTAAGTCACAGAAGTGCACCTTTATTGGGTACGGCGGAGATGATTTTGGTTATCGTTTTTGGGATGACAAGAACCGGAAGATAATCAGAAGCAAAGATGTTGTGTTTGATGAAAAGGTGATGTACAAAGACAGGGACAGCAAACAGAGCAGTGAGAGTACCATTCCGGATGGAGATACGTCCGAGTACTTTGAGTTGGAGGATCTTCCAGATGACAGTGGGGTTGAACAGAGGTCTGGTAAGGCAGAAGAGAGAGCTTTAGATGAGACAGTTTCAGAGGGGACAGTTTCAGATGAGGTAGCTTCAGAGACAGGGACTAGTTCAGCGGTCAGAGAGTTGAGGAGGTCAGCCAGAGTACCCAAGCCGAATCCGAAATATATTTCTTCGCTAGATTACTTGCTTTTGACGGACAGTGGAGAACCAGAGTGCTATGATGAGGCTATGCAGGTTTCTGAGTCAGCTAAGTGGAAGACTGCGATGCAGGAAGAGATGGATTCTCTTCGTTCCAACGATACTTGGCAGTTAGCTCAGCTTCCCGCAGGAAAGAAAGCTTTGCAGAACAAATGGGTTTTTCGACTTAAGCAGGAGAGTGATGGCAAGAAAAGGTACAAGGCAAGATTGGTTGTAAAAGGCTTCCAACAGAAGGAGGGGATCGATTATACAGAGATATTTTCGCCGGTTGTGAAGATGGCCACTATCAGAGTGGTGTTGAGTTTGGTTGCTGCTGAAAATCTCTACCTTGAGCAGTTAGATGTTAAAACTGCTTTTCTTCACGGGGACTTGGATGAAGAAATCTACATGAAGCAACTTGTTGGCTTCATTGTGAAAGACAAGGAAGAGATGGTGTGCAGGCTCAAGAAGAGTCTGTATGGTTTGAAACAGGCTCCCAGACAGTGGTACAGAACGTTTGATGGTTTCATGCAGCGTAGTGGCTACACAAGGTGCAACGGAGATCACTGTTGTTACTTCAAGAGGTTTGAGTCTAGCTACATCATTTTATTGCTCTACGTAGATGATATGCTTGTAGCAGGTTCCTGTGTTAGGGAGATCAACAGGTTGAAGCAACAGTTGGCAACGGAGTTTGCTATGAAAGATCTGGGTGCAGCTAAGCAGATACTTGGGATGAGGATCAGCAGAGATAGGGCTCAGGGAACCTTGCGGTTGAGTCAAGCTGAGTACATTGAACGTGTTCTGGAGAGGTTCAATATGCAGAGTGCAAAGGCAGTTGGCACACCCTTGGGAAGTCATTTCAAACTTTCTCAGGGACAATCACCCAAGACAGATACAGAGAAAGAGTACATGGCCAAGGTTCCGTATACCTCGGCCGTGGGTAGCCTGATGTATGCGATGGTGAATACGAGACCAGACATTGCCCATGCAGTGGGAGTTGTGAGCAGGTTTGCTAGCAATCCAGGGAAACAGCATTGGGAAGCAGTAAAGTGGATCATGTGATATTTGAGAGGTACCACTGATTTGCCACTTTGTTTTGGGAAAGGGAAATTGACAGTGCAGGGATATGTGGATGCAGACTTTGCCGGTGATCAGGATACGCAGCGAAGCACCACAGGTTATATCTACACTATGGGTTCAACAGCAGTGAGTTGGGTCTCACGTCTGCAGAAATTAGTGACACTATCCACGACAGAAGCTGAGTATGTGGCCGTGACTGAGGCTGCAAAGGAGATGATTTGGTTGAAGGGCTTCTTGGAGGAGTTGGGTTTGAAGCAAGAGAACTGCGTTCTTTTTAGTGACAGCCAGAGTACTATACACCTTGCCAAAAATCCAGTGTTCCATGCCAAGACGAAGCATATTGATTTGAGGTACCATTTTATCCGTTCGCTTTTGGAGGATGGGGATTTGTTGCTAGAGAAGATTTTGGGGGATCGAAATCCGGCAGATATGTTGACCAAGTCTGTTACTGTTCAGAAACTGAAGTTGTGTTCAACTTCAGTTGGCCTTCATGCTTGAAGAGATGATGGGCCTGGAGTCACACCAAGAGGGGTCAGATGACTACGTCCACGGGTTGATTGAGATCATTTGGGTCTGCAGTTGGTTATTTGCGGATGCTTCAGGTTATCTTCAAGTGGGAGATTGTTGGGAGTGAAGTTAACCAAGCGGTAGCGCTACCCAGGTTTTGGGGTAGCGCTACCCAGGACCTATTTTCGGAACAGAGAGTTCTGGAGCGCTACAGGTATTTCCCTGTAGCGCTACTGAGGCCTTAAATGTCTTGTTAGGGTTTCGGCCGACTGGGTGTTCTGTAGATCGAAAATTAGTTTTTTCAGAGCGTGAAAAAATAGAGAGAGGTGAGAGAAAACCAATCTCAGAGAGATTGTGAGAAGACTTGTACTCTTTGATTCGATTTCATAGTGGACTGGTGTGGCTCCCGTAGTTTTTCCTCACGTTGAGGTTTTCCACGTATATCTTGTGTCGTGCTTTTCTTTCCGGTTTTTCATTACGCACTTATTTGCTTGTCTATTCTGTGATTCATTGTTCCCAAGATCCGTAGGGGCGTTTTCATTGTAAGATTGAACAGGTGTTCGCGATAAAATCCATAACAGGCCGGAGGACCCAACATCGATCCACAAGCAATATTTCAGTGCGCAGTGAAAGCTAAAGCAGCTTCATGCTGTTTTTAACAAAGCAAAAAAGCATAACAAAATGCAGATAAAAACCCGTTTAACATATCCGGTTTTTAAGATGACTCCAACAGACGAATTTCAAAAACACCATGGTCTCTGCTTCTTCCAAAACCTCCAGCAGTTTGATCCTCCATGCCATTCAAAAGCAAGCCAAAATGCATTTACCTGACATACATCAAAGTCTCAGTCAGCAAAAAACAGTCAGCAAATTAAAGAACAAAGCAGGAGTAAACAAAGCAAAGGAACAATCACCAAAAAGTTGTGCGAATGTGAAAACTAGAGAGATTTCACACCCTTTTAAAATCTTTCAGGGCCACGGGTACCAGCTTTTGGTACACATCAAGGCGTTCATCATCTTCGGCCCCGAGCCAATTATCTTTTCATCAGCTTCCCTTGGTTCTGTATAAAAAGCATCATATGAAGTAGTAACTGATAAAGGGATTCCCAAAAGATTTCGAGCCATTTTTGATAAAACAGGATACTTTGCACTTGCTCTTCTCCACCAACTCAACACGCTAAAATCATGGCTCCATGGTAAAACAGGTTCCTCCAAATACCAATCAAGCTCTGACTTTGGGGGACGGGAAGTAGATTCGACGAACTGAAAGTAATCCGGCAGCAGTTTATAAACATCATCCAAGTTACAGGGTTCTTCCTCACATGGTTCCTCTTCGCCTTCTTCTTCTGACCCGAATGCTGATTCAGAAGAAGTTGAATCATTGGAAATGAAGTCTTTTTCGGGAAATTGGGTAACATAATCGTTGAAAAGATTGCAAACGGCTTCCAAAACAGTTGCATGACCCGGGATGCCATCACTATCATCAAATTCAGAAGAAGTGAACTCTAGGTATTTCATCTTAAATCGAGGATCCATCACCATGGCAACAGCCAACACTAAGTACATTTCCTTCCAATACTTGTCAAATTTCTTCAGCATTTTTTCCGCCACCCCTTGAATAAAGATATCAGAACTCGTGGATTTCTGAAGCAATATTGCCCAAACCTCCCGAAGATGATAGAGGTAGATGTTAGCAGTCGGAGAAGGCGCTTTATAATTACCCAAGTTCACATCAAATAGCACTTGCGTCACCTTATAAATGCTCTCCACAAGTTCACATAAACTTCTGACTTTCTCCCATTGATCTGGAGAAGGCACTTTATAATTACCCAGCACGAATTCCGATGAATACTCGCCCATAGCCTCCAATTCTAAAGCCCCCTTAAGTTTGGAACTTGTGAGATACCACAGTGGTGGCGATTTCCAAGGATACAGTTCGCTTACTATGTCAATAATCTCGCTTATTGACTCGTATGCACCCTGTACCATTCGACTAACCATGTCAGCAGCACAATATACGCGATACATTCGACCATTTAATTTGAGTTCACTATTTCCTTGAACGTGATCTTTAACGAGCTCAAACGTTTCATCGAAATAATTATCATTTAGCATAGTGATAGCAGAGACCTTCCCCTCAATCTCCCACTCTTTTACAGCATTCAGTAACAATTCGTGAGGTAACTCCTTCCAATCATCCTTTCTGAACCTGAGGATCCACTTCTTCATCTTCCAATTACTGTCGATGAAATGAGCTGATAGACACAGATAGTCTTTTACATAACAGTAGTGCTTCTCGTACCTCAATATGTCAATTGAAAGGCTCATTTGGCCATCCAAAGTACTCAGAACATGTTTGATTTTTGCTTTCACCTCCTCGTACGTTTCCAAACAATAACGCGAAACATCAGCAACGCTACCTTGAAATTGCGGATTAATAGTGTTTAAAAGAGCTCTAAAATGGTATTCATCGGTTGTCTGAGGTGGAAGGCCAGCATAACAGAAGAACTTTGCCATGCCAATACAGGCTTTTTGTTCATTAAATACAAAAGCATCATTACCATCAATTTGATGATCTGAATTATTATCGCCAATATCAACATCGTCTGCACTGTCGCTTTCATGACTCCCTACATCAGCTTAAAAAAAAAACCTATGAAAAAATTGTCACAAAACCCAGGCCTTTATTCAAATTTAGAGCAAAAAATTAAATAAACATACTTCAAATTACAGAGAAACATGTAATATGTTTATGAAACTTATACACTACAAAAAACAAAACAAAACAAAACAAAAAGTAGTTACGCACAAACAAAGGATGTTCTTGAAAATATAAACAAAAATTGAAAAAAGTTCATGTAACACGGCGCTAAAGATACTGAGAAAGATTATACTTTCATCTTTTAGTACATTTTATACTTTTGTCTATATTTTATATTTTTCTAATTCCTTTCGTCAAGACGAGCGATCAATCCGAAAAATTTGACCCGAATCAAGCAAAATTTAAAATAAAACAACACAAAGACAGATCAAGAAAGACCCAAAAAATTAGACCAAAGGCACACATAATTTTTTTGGGGGTTATAAAGTGCGTGTATAAAGTGTTTGTCTCTAGCATATATAAAAAAATACGCACATAAATCCGAAGCAAATGTATTAAGGAAAAGAATAATACCGTCGGTCTCATGATCGACATCAACACCATTCATTTCAATGGTGTTTGAATCAACATCGTCGCT
Source organism: Vaccinium darrowii (assembly GCA_020921065.1). Classification (NCBI taxonomy): domain Eukaryota; kingdom Viridiplantae; phylum Streptophyta; class Magnoliopsida; order Ericales; family Ericaceae; genus Vaccinium; species Vaccinium darrowii. The sequence continues at coordinate 611,005 of CM037151.1, read as the reverse complement.
GTCCCCTGACATCACTCCTAACAATAATAACAAAATACTACAAAACAGTTAAAAAAAAGAAACCATTTGATACTAGTACATCGTTACTCGTGGATATATGCATGTTGGAAAATAGAAGCAAACCTGATTCCAAAAGGGTTTGAACTTTGAACTTTTTGAGAGAGAGAGAGCCAGAAAGAGAGAGAGATTTATAGGGGTTTTTCTGTTGAGGAGTTTCTAGGGTATTGTGCTCCTTTTTAAAGTTTATTTATGGAGGGCACTGAGGGGGAGGCGGGGAGGCAGACAGTTGCTCCAAAGCGCGGGAAAAATTGTAGGAGCATGCTTTGGGAACAATGAAATGAGGGAAAATAAATTTCCTTTATTTTGTTTGATTTGAAAGAGAAAAGAAGATAAAATGACAAAATTGAGGGATTTTTCTGTGCACGTCTCTTTGCCGGACCTGCCCCACGCGGTGTAGGCTTTGATAACACTTGTAACGATTTGCATTAATTGACCTGCTAATCTAATCTAACTACGTTGTTCAAAAGATTAACATCAAGTTATTCATCATGACTCGTTATATAACACCTCTATTTTCATTTCTCCACCAATGTGGGATTGTGGGTTCTCACAATTTTCTTCATCCTCTTCGTTTACTTTTCACAAGTTTCAATGATGTAGTTAATCTAACAAAAAATGATAGTGAAATACCATTATAAAAGACATAAAAATTCTCATACTCCCTCGGTCCTTTTGTCGACTATTCCATTTTGGGTTATTATTTAAGGGGAGTGATTTCCACAACCCCTAAATTGTTATCCACACCCCATTTTTTGTCTTTTAGTGAAATTTTCATATGTAAAATTGTCACTAAAAGACAAAAAGGGAGTGTGGATAACAATTTAGGGGGTGTGAATATCAATTACCTTCTTTAATAAGTGTTATCTAAAAAGATAATAGATAAAAATTTGTACAATTATCATTTTACCCTTTTGAAAGTTAGTAGGTAAAGTGTTAATGGGTAAAAATGAAAAATAATTTTAAAAAGTGAGTAAAAATTAATGTGAAAACGTAAAATAGAGATAAAAGTGCTGTCGGATGCCTCTTTTACTAGGGCTGCTCAAAAAAACCGGTGAACCGTGAATCCGGTCCGGACCGAACCGATCCGTACCTTTTGGATTTTAACCGTGGATTAATGGTCCGGACACGGATTCAAAAAATAAAAAACCGTGACTTTTGGATCGGACACGGATTTTGATTTTGAAACCGTGGATTAACCGATCCGGACCGTGAGATTTTTATTATATATAATTTTTTCACTTTTATAATTGTATAGATATTGTTAATTTAGTAGACTTACGGTTTGTATTTTGTAGGAGTTATCAGTTATGGTGTGATATTGTTATCTCAATAACTGCCTTTGTTTGTGCCTGTTTTTGTCTTTGTGAACTAGAACTATGTGGTAGTGCCTCTATTTGTGAGTGAACTGGAAGTGTTAATCTGCTATTGTGTTGCTAGTTTGAACTTTGAACTTTCTGGAAATGTCTTGCTATTGTCTTGCCTCTATTGCTAGTCTTGCTATTGTCTTAATTTGGAAATGTTTCCAACTTTGAACTTTCTATTTAGTGCATTTGCATTTGCATTTGCTACTTCCTAGTGGCTTACAGCCTTTGTTTGTTGTTTTTTCCGAATAAGTTGAAAATCCGCAGATTAATCCGGAACCGATCCGTGACTCGCGGTTCGGATTGGAACCGAACCGTGAGACTTTTGGATCGGACACGGATTGTATTTTCAAAAAACCGTGACTCGCGGATTAGGATTGGATTCATGCCAATCCGGACCGATCCGGACCGTGAGCACCCCTATCTTTTACACCACACATTTGTATGGGGTTAAGACTTCAGACAAAAGACCCCACCCAAAATTCTTGTGAAATAGGGCCCAAGGATGCGCTGGTACCTAAAGGGACTAAATTTTTTTCCTAATGCGAGTAAGCCTCATCATCGGGCCGGGCCGGCCCAGCCCGTGAACTTCCAGCCCAAGCTCGCTCATGGGCCGGGCTAAGTGGGCTTTTTTTTGGAGCGGGCCGGGCGGGCCGGGCTATCTCTTAAAAGATGAAGCCCAAGCCCAGCCCATGGGCTTATCCTTGTAGGGCGGTCGGGCGGGCTATTTTTCGGGCGGGCGGGCTGAATTGGGCTATTTAGGTAAGCCTCATCATTTGACCCGTTGGCCCATGGCCCGCCCGAAGCCCGCTGGGGCTTTGCCCGAGCCCGTCAAATGGGCGGGCTGGCGCAGTCCGACCTTTCATGAGCCGGGCTTGGGCCTAAAAATTTTAGCTCCAACCCGACCGCCCATTGGCCCGCCCACCAACTAAGCCCGGCAACTGGAGATATCAGCCCGCCCGTAGCCCGGTACACTTATATTATTTTTTCCTTCATTTTCTATTCTAATGGCCTTTGTTTACCCAAGGTTTCCCAGCATCAAGAAAAACATGCCCATACTTTGTCCTTTCCTTTACTCCTTTTCTTTTTACCATTGTTCTGCCAACTTCTTTATTAAATCATTGGGCATGCATTATATATATTATAGTGGTGTACTGTTTCTACTTTCTTCCATATATATATATATATACATACACTACATATATATGAGATAATATATGCACTTATGCCCTTACACTGCCCAAGGTTTTCCGGTTTACAAGACCACCATGCGTCAATACCAAAAAAAAAAAGGCATTCGTTCCCCACGCCCATATGTTGGGTTTAGTCCCAATATTCAATAGTATTTTATGTGTTTTGCACATTTTTAGCAAATTTTGGTCCTCCCCCACCGATTTTTAGCAAATCGGACCATTAATCAACTCATGGCCACCCCCACCGAATATGATGGGTTACACGCACCGAAAGGTTATTTCCTTGGGAGAAATACCAATTACACAAATGTAATTGTAAAAGTGGGAGTTTACACTTTACACGTAGCAAGCAAGTTGGTTGATGGGGGGAAATGTCTGGTGACAAGGTGGGGACCACTGTCCTCTCTTTTGAACCATTGCAGTCCGGTCCAAACAAATTCCTCGGGCAGTGAATAGGTACCAAGCGGTGATCAAAGAAATTACTCGTGAAGTGATCAAAGTGGTGGGCAGGTATCTCGGGCTGATGGGCTGGGCCGACGGGCGGGCTAACGGGCGGGCGGGCGGGCGGGTTGACAAGAAAATATTTAGGCCCAAGCCCTGCCCATAGAAAATTCGGGCTGGGGTAGCCCGCCCATTTGGCGGGCTCGGGTAGGGTAAAAGCCCAGCGGGCCTAGCGGGCTTCGGGCGCCCATTATGCGAGTTTATGAATGGGCGCAAATTACCTCGACTACAGTTCTAGCTTGAAGTAGCACTACTATTTCGACCCGAGTTATAAGAGTATGCACGCAAACAACTGGGGCCTTGATTTGAACTAGGGGTGAAATCGGTTCGGTTTCGGTCGGTTCGGGGTGAAAGCTACCCAGACCGATTCGGTTCGGGGTAAGGTTTGTTGGAACCGATCCCGACCGATTATACGAAGGGACCGATTCGGTTCGGGTGTTTCAGTTCGGTCGGGGTTTTCGGGGATTTTGGGGAAATCGGTTTAACCTAAATGGGCCAACTTGGGCCTAACCAAAAAATTACTTTTGGGCCCAACCCACCGCATGAAACTGAAAATGGGCCACTAGGCCTAATAAAAATGTTACTTTGGGGCCAAACCCACTGTTTTTTCACTTATTTTTCAAACCCACCGTTTTTCCACCCAATTTCCACTTGTTTTTTCGCCTATATCACATGTTCTTTCAAACAAAACTTCCAGTTCAAATTAAAATGAAAACATTAACCGAAAATCCATTAATTCACAGCATCAAATTTCATCAAATTTTCAGCCTAGCGACTGCCTCATATATGGGCCAAAAATCCCATCAAATTTTCAGCTTCACTGCATCCTAATTTCCAGTTTCCACCATCATCACAAATCCATACAGTCACTTACAGTTTCCGGAATGATTATAGTTTAACACATTACACATACAAAAAAAGATGAACACAAAGAAGCAAGAAAAACACTAAAATTGAGAATGTTCCACTCTTGCATTTCTGAGAAGTGAGAACCAACAGTATGGTTTTGCGAAAATAATAATACATAGTTCCAGACAATTTAGGTAATCGGTCACAAAACATATGTGGACTTCAAGTCGTATGGTATAAAGGAATTTGCCACGAATTAGTAAATGGCTTGTCTGTACATTAAGCATTTACAGGGACTAAGGTGTACAAGGGCCTACATACAAGGATGGACAAAACTTGTACATTTACCTGGAACAACTGATTGGAGCACATACTACGTCTATATCTCTAGATCTATAAATGCACATTGTACATATATCTATACCTATATATCTACAACCTCCTTGTCTTTTCTGTTGGATAGTCGATAATGGTTCCGATTTATACAATTCCTCCATCAAAAAGACCTTTGATAAGGCTCTGCAAAATCTCCTTGGAAGGTCGACTCACTGCTTCTTGCAGTATCCAACACCTGCACTGTATTTCATAAGAAGTCAGTTTCGAAATTTCGAACAATTTAAGAAGCAAAGTGATTTCGTCGGAACACTTGCTTATAGATACAATCTCTCTCATATCGGCCTAGGACAACACATACGAGAGGCAGGAAAAAAACCGAGGTCAGAGGAAATGCATGACTTTGTGATTCCCAACTCTGAATGTACTCGGATGTGCACACATAAGCAGCAGTCAGTCGTGCGGTACAGTGGAATATCATATTAACGTCCCAAAACACATGAAATAATATTTCATCTCATCTAATCATAATAGTTCTAATAAGCTCGCCACCTAATGGGGGTGTAATTGGTGGACAGCCCTGCTTATTCAGTGAAATTGTTCACATGAGGCTGATAGCACCAGACAACTGACACACACATTGTAGTCTATTTAGGGTGTTCCACTAACAAAAAAACAGTTTCTTTCCAAAAGCCAAGATAGGTCATTCTCTCACCAATGCATCACATAAAAAATCGTGAAAAGCCAGTTTATTCTAAAAACTGTCTTAGGGGAACACCCCCTTAAACATTATCTTCCAAGATGACTTTCTAAGCAAGAAACATATTTGACCAGAACTATAGAATCAAATGTCTCTAACATTGGAAATTATAGCATGTGTGTCGTGAGCATTGGTGGACAAAAGGGCTTTTGGACGTTATCTGGAGCAGTTGAATAAATGTAGCACTTCCAGAAGTACAAAGGTTGCCCTATAAGAAGTAGATATAAGCCCGAACAGTCCAGGAGAGTCTCAGTTGTGGATGAAAAATTAGTCGCTTACTGCAACACCAAATTGCAGTTCTGTTTGAGGAAATTAAAATCCATATGATTCAGCCGCGTCTGGGACTAAATACAATAACCTAAACACCTCACATCTTCACTCTTTTCGACTTGTGGCATGCAAGTCCAATTAGACTAATACTGCACAAAAACAATAGGGAAAAGTCCATTATAGCCCCCTTGTGGTTTGAGGCTTTTAAAGGGAAGAACATTTCACTTAATCTGTTAATAGAGTTATTTGTGCATGTGGCCATGAGGGGGTAATATTTACTTCTCCCAAAATGATAAACAGTGGATACAAAAAAGCAATACCTTTTGCCTAGCATGGAGTGTAGGAATGACCAGCCAATTGCCAATTTCCAACTGAACAAGTTTTCCAGCAAACCAATACCCGCGTATCAAAAAGTCACTAATTGAACTGAGACTAACACAATCATCAAATCAATTTGTGCTGCTGCCAAAAGTTGAACTTAGGGGAACTGATGCAGGCACCTGCTGGGGAGACCACATGTAAACCCCTTCTTTTGGAATTGCTTCAGCAGTGCTGACATCAGCAATTGGCGAATATGGTTTTGTTACCTTCCTTTTCAACATTGCCTGAATGAGACACACAAAATGAATCTTAAATGAGAGAAATTAAACACTCCAACCTTTGATTGGCTTGGCCAAAAGCATTTTAGAAAGTATGGTGCCAATGAGAATTTGGTGCCAATGAGAATGCATTGTAGGATTCAGAGGGCCTCTATCAAGTATCACAGCTAAGAAGACAAAAGTATGCAAGATTTAAACAAAAAGAACATTAAGCACTCCAACCTTTGATTGGCTTGGCCCGTAAGTACTCATCGCTTGTTCAATTGAGGAATAAACCTCGAAAGCCTGATTGGACTCCCGGTTGCATTTTACGACACGAATTAGTTCCTTTGACTCTGTCGATCTAGTATGTAAATAAAGAACAAGCCTTGAAGGTGGAGAATTCTGTTGGTCTTTCTTTCCATGAGTCAATTCCATTGTCACCAGGTCATCCCACAGCACATCCCACAATACAGAACAGGGATCTCTGGCTGGGTTGAACTTCTTCTGAGCAATAATGTTGGAGGTTTGCTGAAAAAACAAAAATAAAAGAACCATATCAGCTAGGATATGTTTGGTGGAAGAAAGGATGGGAGAATTAGAGTCTTGAAGTCAAACTGAATTGACTCACTTGCAACAGTATGACTCTTCGATGAGTGACAACAAGGAATTTGCCTTTTGGGAGTGAAAAATGATCTTCATAAGCATCTGATAAGGCAAACTTTGCACGGACTTTAAATAGATCAACCTGGCCAAAAAATGATCCTGATTCTGCCAGCTGCAGTATTACCTTCATAATAGCAATGCAGTCAGTAGGTTAACATTGCAGTTGCTTTCTCATTATTGACTGAAATAAGCTGGTGACAAAAAAATTGCAGCTCACAACCAAGGGTTATGGACTCTCACATACTTGGAATTGCATAGGGAAATATATATATACACACACTTAGTGCAGAGAATGGTCAGGTAAAATAGTGTCTTTTCATATAGATTATGCTATACCATTGTGTTTCTTCCTACTGTCAAGTCCTCAGAGTTCCTTGAAACAAAACATCATGCTATTTTTTTGGTTACTTGTACTTAAAAAAAAAGAAAAAGAAAACCCAAGCAGTATAATGAACAAATTTGTTTAGCATTTTTCCCTGTCAATACTTTCCATTTTCTGCTACATTCGAATTTTTTTGAAACTTTGGGGGATCGCTTTGGATTCCCAATTTCGCTAGGATGTTAGCTTTTTCTAGTAACACATGGCGCGAGTTTGAGTAATCATGAACCAGCTTCACTACAAAAAGGTGGAATCCCAGACTAAGGAGGAGCAGTACCATTTTTTCAATCGAATCTTCAATTTGGAATGACAAGAAAATAAGGCCACACTGAAGCCTCAGTGATAAGTGCTAGATATTGCAGAAATTATCCTTGTTATACGTCAAAGGCTATTGCAGCTAGCATATTCATTAGCTTATGTCTCTCTCCCTCCTTCGCTCTCCCTCTCCCTCTGTTGTTAATTTAACAATTGTCCCAAAAGCTTAAGCTATTAAGAAATGGGTCCAACAATATATATATATAACATCCTCCCTCACGTGCAAACCTGTCTTGCACATGGAGATGTAAAATTCTATAAATAGAGGAAAACAGAGTACAAAGGGAAGAAAGAGAATGCAACTATGATCTGCTATTTCTGTCCTTACTATTCTTTTTCTTTATATAACTTCAATTGCTAAACTCAACTGATCCATGCCGTTTAATCTCAATAGGAAACAGAACCTCTGGGATACTTTAGTACTCGCAACCACAGCTCATTTACAAGTCCAATGCCGTCACCAAAGAAACAATAGTAACAAGTCAAACCATGAGTACCTGTCCTTCGGCCTTGTCCTCATTATATGGTCGAAGCAAATTATCACCCCCAATTGCTCTGGGCAGCCTCCTGCGGAGAAGTTGATCTTCTGAAGCAATAGCAGATGCTATCTTCATTCTCATAGCGTTGGCACCTTCCGTAGTTTTTGACAAAAGATCCAACACACCACTCACGGGTTGTGCAGCTACACCTATTATCCCTTTGCCAACACCTTGAACGAAACCTTCGACACCAGAAGCTTTTGCACCTTCAAGAGGCTTTGTCAAAATGCCCGTGACTCCTCTGAATAGGCCTTTTGCTAATGCTCCTCCTCCCTCTCTGATAACATCGCCAAAGTCCTCAACACCTTTACTTTCCTGCATGAGAAAGAATATGTAAAAGAAAACACCACATCCCAGCACAGAAATATGTGCTTCAACAAATAAACTCCTTTAAAAATAAAAATAAATAAAAAATAAATAAAAAAAACCCGATAAACCTTGGACTAGTAAGGTGAATAATTATACAAGGAACTCCATGTACCAATTTCATATAAAGGGTGAGCAGCGTGAGCCACATCTACCACAAAGCATTGGGGTTGAAAAATTATCGGAAGCCTGATGCATGAAGGATTTTAAATTGGCTGTTATCTAGAATAAAATTTCCCATAATTGTGGTTAAGAGTTGGGCTGCACTTGTTAGGCAAACTGTGTCACGTAATCTATCCAGGTGAGAACCTAGGTGTCGCATCCTTTTAAAATATGGAACCACTGCTAAGAGTACTTTGAGCAGTTCCAAATAGGTGGGGATAGCTGCTTCTGATAAAGGACAAGTAAAGGTTATCAGACAACAATAAGCTCTGGCATTCAAATTTAAGAGCTTCAAAACAAGATTATTCCTCAAAGCTCTACAAACCATCATTAAATTAGGTCTCAAGTGTAATTAGAAGTGTTAGAAAAAGTTTATTAAGAAATCCAAATTTTTTTTTGGTAGTTAAGAAATCCATTTTTGTTTGTTGGAGCGCCCCCCCCCCCCCCCCCCCGAAATTCATTATTCTATTGTAATTTTTCTTGGCTGTTAATCAGCTCTAATCAATAAAACTGAGAGACAGTTTGGATTTACTGTTCCATTTCCATTGTTTAGCTGGTGAGTTTATCATCTTTCTATGTGAAGTTAGATACTTGGATGGACACCCCATTCTACTAAAAAAAAGCAAAATCTTGTTCCAAGTAACTTCAAAGAGCCCAACACGTAGTACTGAGTACCAAATTTCCCATCTGGTCTCATGAAAAACCTTATTCCAAGTTGGTTCACAGCCATGACCAGGTTTTTACTGGTTTACTTTAAAATGCTGAGATACTTTCTTGTCAAGCAGTAAACAAACTGAATAGGGAAATGGTAAGAAGTATTTTGAAATAACAACAGCGATAGTTGGTTAAGGTTGCATAATGCTCACAGGAGAGTAATGAAATTCACACGTTGAGGATCATGTAATACAAGTAGTTAATGGTCTGCACTACGAGGCTGAAGATCTGTAGCGCCACAAAAAGTCACCAATTCGCAAAAAATAATGCCTACTTCCAAAAGAGTTCAGTTTTATACAAACCTGTCTCTGTCGGCTTTGAATGAATTTCTTATCCATTGATAACGCTGCAACACCTTTACTCATATGTCCAAGCGCACTACTTGCATTGCCCAATATGTCAACACCAGAAAGCAGCTGAAGGGGTTGGCTGAGAATATCCTTCTTAATGTTCACAATAGCATTACTTATAAGAACACTTTGCCTCAAGCACACATTCTCCAGAAATCTTGGATTTATTCGCACCTAAACAGAAAACTGTAATGAGTACTCATTCTGACAACTATTTCTATCTTTAAACATGGTAACCTAAGAAGACAAGTTAAAACCAAAGAAGAGTTACTTGACATTTGACTTATGGCTCAAATACATCATACATCACAGCTAATGTTTCATGCACTTTACAACGCTAACAGCTAGTGAAGCTGGTAATTCCAGTTAGGACTCAAACAGAGGACTCAAGCAGAGGGCTGAACCAAAGGGTACAGCAATTAAAGTGATTCTATGCAGGGCCAGGAACCATAGTAGGATAATGAGTGCAGTACTACATCGCATGCATTGAAAAACTATATGACAGAAAGACCTAGCAGATTGAGGTCATAAGCAATATAAAAGGGCCATATTTGGTAATTGCAAGACCCAAAAGCCATTAACTCAAATCTATAAAAATGGGGACATAATGAATCAAGACCAGGATAAGCTTTTGGGATGGTGATATCTCAGCAGGAATTATCAAACAATAGAATAAGTTCCCTGCCTCTATTTCCATTATACCAGGTGATGCTCCATTCTGCTTAACAAGAAAATATTGATTCTCGTTGCAACAGATTAATCTTAATATTTACACTAGTGAGATCGCTAATGGCTTACTTGCATATTTTCAGTGTTACCCAATGCAGTCATCAAGGATGACCAAAACCCCAGTACACCTACAGGCCGTTGAGTTGGTGACATAGCCATTGAGACTTTACAACGAACTTCAGAGATGTTTAGGACGCTGCCAGTCAATCAAATAGCAATTAAAATAGGCAAAAGAAAAATAACCGGAAACACACTAATATAAAAAGCAAAGTTACACTTCGAGTAGTTACCGGATTTGTATGAACGGATCAACTGAAACAGCATTAGACTGAGTATCATATAACCTATCAAGGTTTACGTGCTGCATCATCCCATGAAGCCGCCAAATTATCGGTTCATGAATGTTTATCAAAAAGGCAGAGTTTTCTGGTCCCTGAATGAGAAGCAATCCAAACAAAAGTTAATAAGCATAGAATAAGCCGTGAAGTTTTGGGGTTTATTTGAAACTAGTACTCACTTGGAATCCAATATATGGATAGACATATAAACCTAGTGATCCATTTGATTGCTGTGTCACGGAAAATTTCAAGATATAATCAGTATCCCCTACAACTTTTTGTGGCCTAAAGAGAACTGGCGCTGGAGTTAATGGCAACTGATTATCAACTTGGATCCCACACATCCTGACTTTTAACCTATAACATGAAATAAGTTCCTTGAATCAATAACGCCGCATAATCATCAACTTTAGACATCATCACAGAAAAAAGAAATGGTAAACAACTGCATTATTAAATAACTGCCTTATTCATCCTAGAAGTTGTCTCACAAACCATGACCGTGATCATTTGGGGGAAAAAATTACCTACTGATTCCTGAGTCCAATCCTGTTGAATATGATACGAGAAGGTTCTGAATAGATAGATATAAGATCTCTTCAGGTGTATGATCAATGATAGACAACCCAAGCTCAGCAAGCTCAATAATAACGTGGAATTCACAATTTGAGGTGTTTGACTGCTGGTAATCATTTTCAGGAAATTGCGACAAAGACATTGGTGCTTTTTGTTTGACAATTGCATCATTTTGGGGCAGCAAGTCAGTGATCTTTATGACATTAGTTTTCTCCTCTTTGATAATGGTAACACGAATAGCATTAGAAGATCCTCCAGCCACATAAATGGGCAGATGATCAGATATCTCATCAATATTGTATTTCTGTGATTTCAATGGATCAGTACCATCTACCAACAGTTCCAGACTCCGTTGTCTACCAAGATCTTCCCATAAAAATGAAGCAGCTGAATTAGGTAGAAGAGACCTCCACGAATCATTGGAACCATCCACTTGCCGAAAACGTATGGGTAAAAACATTGAACGATTTTCAATCCTGCTGAGACATCATCACCACACATTTTGTAAAAGAACTCACCGGAGAAATCAGTATAGAAGACAAATGAAGGGACACAAAAAATGATAGCATTTAGTGCACCATATTACAAATTCCATATCTTCTTTCCATTTTATTAAATATTTGCCAATGCCATCTAGAAAAGTGGAAGGAGAGGAAATTCTATACTTTTTCATCTGACAATAAGTTCCGTACACAACCATAACTTGAATTCTGCACTTCTAACCCAACCACCACATAGAGATTCAAGGCAGGTTACAAATTTTCAATCCATGACACAATAAGGTTTTAGCACATATTCTGTCTTCTTAAAGATTGCAGGGATCAACATAAAGCAACAATAATTCGAATTATACCAAAGACAATTGGGGACCACAATCAAACCTGTAAGGACTTGACAGTGCGTTAGGAAGGAAAGCAACTTCATAGTGGGAGTTCTTTGTTCCACCTCTTACTTCCACCCTCAAATGTATTTGTTCGCTTCTAGTTTCATTCTTCAAGCAAACACACATTATGCCTTCTGTCTCGATACTAAAAGGTGTACTCCATTCATACCCATCCAACCTCACCTAGAAACAGGAATAAATCATACAGTAGAAAAAATTACAAATGTCTACTTTGCGTGGAACAGTTACTGCCAGTAAGAAACATGGAATGCCACCGACCTTCAACAATTCAACTTTTGTTGAAGACTTCCATTGAAAATGTTTTGGAGGATCAGTGGGATGAATCCACTCCAGTGTCTGAGTGTCACATTGCTGCAGATACAAACGGCAGCCCACCTTATTAAGGAACAAGGTATGAGGCTGAAAATGAACCACCTGCAAAAGAATTACATTTGGCAATGGTCATATATTTGACAAAGCAATAAAGAAGGAGCCACAAGCAGCAAACAATGGGATCTAAATACCCTCAACTGTTGTTGTCTGGTGAGATATAGATTATACCCTACACAGCACAGACGTACCTTAGTGATTCACCTATGCATGTAGGACACGCCTGGAAGTGTGTTTAACTTAAATTTCTCAACTTATAAGCAGGGGACACGCCGGATCACACATGTCTCAGATTATATATGGCTGGGGACTGGGTACCATAGGGGTCATCGCATAAGTTTAACTTCTTATTTCTGAAGTTAACTATTGTATTAGAAAAGTAAAAGGAAAAAACTTTCAACTTGATAAAACCCAAGTTTAAACTGTAATATCTGAACAGTAAAAGTTAACAATGGCAAAAATTTAATTCTGACAACAGACACGTTCAACTATTCTGACATTAACCCCCTTCTGTCCTTCGCCTGTGCTTATCAATACATGTGCTGGTAGGTAGGGGCAACGACTTATTTCAGGAGTTAAATATTGTATTAGAAAAGTACAAGGGAAAAACTTTCAACTTTATAAGTTTAAACTGTCATATCTGAACAGTAAAAGTTAATAATGGCAAAAATTTAACTCTCACAACAGACACTTTCAACTATTCTGACATCAATCCCCTTCCGCGCTTCGCCTGTGCTTATCAATACATGTGCTGGTGGGTAGGGGCAACTCTATGTGATTCACTGCACTTGCTTGTGCATATAAGCAGATTCTATTGGCTTACAATACCAGTTTTATCCAGCCTTTGATACAATATCCATTTGAACACCAACTATAACATATAATGATGATTTCTTTTCCTGTGCCTCCTGCCATGTTTGTGTCCCCAATTTTTTGAAAATTTACGTGTTCCAAGTCCCGTGTCCCTGCCTGTATCGTTTTATTGGCTTCTTAGATGATATCTGATGTAGATGCTGAATATAAAAACTTCTGTCACATAAACTTAAGATCCTTTGTGGTATTACTAATTCTAGGTGACAAGATCGGCTGCTCTTGTTACTCTACCAATTTTGTAGTCAGAAGGGTCATTGAATCAGCGACTTTAATAACCAGAAAAAGAAAGGTTGAGGATAGATAGTGATAAAAACCGTCTACAGAAGGAAGATGTTTTCCGTATAAATCATGTCATGGAAGCATAATGTTATAGAATGGGAGAAAGCAATTAACTAATCAAGGATACAAATCTTGGGACATAATAATTGAGAAGGTAACATTCAAGGTGAGAAGTTTTTGTTAGTCGCATCACTATAGATGAAAAGTATTTACTATTGTCAGCAATTGTGGAATTCAATGAAAATAAACAGAGAAATAGTAACATTTTACCTTTGTCCTGTCTGAAGTCATGTTTAGCATGGCGGAAAGCTTATAGTATGATCCATCAGAACCAAAGGCCTTGACATCAACCCGTTGCTGAAAGAAAGATTAATGCAGCATAATCATGAAGGGGAATGACTATGATAATGAAATTTTCTTTGCCAATCAAAAAAATGAAAGGGTTCAATGATTGTCTAATATTTCACCTTTTTTTCCAGCTCAAGAAGAGATATCCCAGGACTGTAATTGTCAGAATTTCGAATTGCGACAGCAATGCCTACACGTGGGGACAGATAAGCATCATTTCGTGATGAAAACAACATAACCCCGCCACGGCCAACATAATCTTGTGGGGAAAGCATATTGGGCATTGGAGTTGTGTCCTCGATTGTTTCAAGCACTTGTATATTTTTTCGTGGTCCAACATGCCTCCTATCCACTAAAATTGTAGGGCTTCTCAATGCTGTTTTTGCAGATTTAACAGCTTTCGAGAGCAGAAGGGAATCTGCATCCGCACTCTCTAGCGGTTCAATCTCCACCACTCTATATGCCAAAGACAGAAAAGAGTCATTACTGATCCAATAAGGAACAAAGAACCTTATGGTTTTTGGAGAAGCAGTGGTTCCGCCCATATCACGTTCCATGCTTACACGCAATCTCCTGCATACACGTATCATGCAGATAGTGAACAAAGAGAACAAACTAATTTTCCAAAGATGATGAAAGTCAAGCAAGAAGTTTGTTATCCACAAGAAAATGGTGCTAAAAGAGGAACGACAAGGTGCATAATTCTTGCAACTAGTACTATGAAAAATTAGCTGCCGACAACAGGCTTCTGGTGTCTATATTAAAGGATTTACAGACAACTGCCACCAAGAGTGCAATAAAAATAATTCTCAAGATTGAAATGATGCTTCATTGTAAATATGGAATTTGGGATCAGCTAGAAAAACAGATTAATATATATGTGCCAACATTTTCAAAATAAATAAGAGCACCTAACACAAAATACACCTTAAATGATTAGCTCCTTTGGAGCCTGACATTCACGGTTACCAATAAAGCATTCAACTGGCTCTCAAATTACAAATCTCACATGTTTGATATTTCTAACTAAAGTGGCACCACTGAAGAACGAACCATGCACGATTTCAAACGAAAGAATCTATGTAGGTATATAAGTGATCACATAATATGACAGAAGCACCCCTCCACTGGAACCTATGAAGTACATCATCACCTTTTCGTCTATCCTTCTTAGAAATCGAACCTAGATAGCAACAGTGTTGACTCTTTGGTATATCCTGGCATCCAAGATTCAATTCTTTAATATCTCTACCATCGTTACTGAATGTACTACATTTATAGATTATGCAAATAGAAAATACAATTTAATATGGATCCTTCCTTCATATGTTGTCCTGTTAATGAATTGTACATACAATGCAAGAGCAAAATACAACATAATAGCAGAATATCCAAAACCGCAGACCTTTTCTTCTGCGGGTGAATCATCCAGAACGATGAGGCATGGTTACTCGATGCAAGATCCAAAACAAGAACAGGATCCTGATAAGGAAGAGGAAAACAATTTTATTAATAAAAAATGCTTCATCAATCAAAAACTGAGAGTGGGTGCTTTTATCTCTGAAGAATCAGTTCATGCACATTAGGATTAAATTCTTACCTTCTCCAAAACCCAACCACCTTGAACAAATAATGTAAGATATATGGGTTTCCGAACATCAGCAGAATATAAGTTTACACTGCCGCGGGATAATATAATACCATGATGCCGCTCAACGCTACTGCCTTCTTTGTGTTTTTCCCATACTGTGAATTCTGCAGCACATGGAAGTCGGTTTTCCAACTTCAAAGGAGAGTTCATTGATATTTTCCAATCATAGACGGGGGCATTAAGCTCTGTCTGAAGAACTGAGGCATCCGTGCTGATACTAAGCCAAAATAGCATACCTTTGGAACTAGGACAACAAACTAGTACATCCTTCTTCTCGAGCTGATTTAACTTGAATGATGAGGCAAGTATTTTGTTTTCTTGCTTCGAAGTGTTTTGCCTCGCAAAGAAACCTTGATCTAACGAAGTTAGGTCCTTCCCATAGCCATAACTAGAACCTACAGCAACTGCATTCCCCCAGGTGTATGGGGATTGAGGATAGTCACCACTAGGGCGAACCTGTAAGCAGTGGTCAGAATCCTTGAACATACTTCTCCAGGGTAATACAGCAGAAGAACCAGGACCAATGGTGCTGATAATATTAGTCATGCCAGTTATCTGTTCCTTTCTAGCTGCAGAAAGATTATAACTAGTAACCGTAGACATAGGGGAGACTGAAATGTCAAGTTTAACATCTGAATCATTTACAACAGTTGCAAGACTCCTGCAAATTGCATGCTTCTTTCCATTCCTCATTATAACTTCCACAGCAATAAATTCATCTCTAAGTGTTTTGGGAATAACTGACAGAGGAAGGAACGAACGAAAACAATCCCATTCGCCCTCTGGGCCAAGCCCCATCCAGAAACCTACATCTCTATCAACATCATTTCCATGTTGTGTATTACTTTGGAAGCTTGCGATTGTTTTCCTCTCGAAGTATGATGTGGAAACAAGAAGGCATCCATTCGAAGTTATGTCATCACTATTAGGCTGACCCTGAAAGAAAGAACAAAGAACATGCACCGTGCCAGAATGCATAGATCATCAGTCAAAAAGAAAAAGTGCAAGTAATAGCACGAATGGATGCCTACATGTTTCCCAGTGCCGCACTAACCTTTCTTCTTAGAGGATACGACATGATATGTTGGCCATCAGGTGATTGGTGAAACATTCTCACTGAAGCTACCTTTTTCAAGGTATTTACTCCATGCCCAACAGAAAATGAAGATGCACCCACAACTTCACCTATATCAACCAGCACCAGAGGAGATAAGTGCAACATAACTACTTCAGTTGAAATAAATCCCACTTTAACACTTAATACAAAACATTAAAAGCTGCACAATTGACACACATGATAAGCATGAGATCATAAAATAACACAGAATTACCTGTATGTTGACTATCAGACTCCAACTAAACAAACTAAGTTCTCAAAAACAAAATAACCTCTATGTCGACTATCAGAATTATCTCTAGGTTCAGAGAAAGCACACCGAGAACAGTTCTCTATAACAAACTAAGCACAATCACATTCACAGAGGAGTCTAAAACTAGCATAAGCTCAAAAGATGGTTCGGTTGAGTTGAGTCTGCAGCGTAAGAAGACTCTGGAGTTGTTTAATGCGTGAAGTCTGAAAATGTGTTGGTAGCCTACTACGTACATTTTTGTTGGAGACATCCATCAGCAGCTTAAAAGGCAGAGACAGAAAGAAATACATTTCATCAATCTTTTTCTTTCCTTTTTTATTTGTTGCTATATACATACATATGTAGTTTTTCTAGTCTGCCAAGCAGAGTACCTTTTCCTGCTTTTGCTGCCAGATTCGTAACCTCCACTTCCAATTTGGCCACCCCCTGCATAATTCATAAACAAAAAGTCACTGGTAATGAAACTGGTATTGCAGGGTAAAAAGATAAAAGAACTTGTGGTATAACAAGTTAAAAAGATACAGAAATCAACTGTTAAGTGTCATATAAGAGAAGGAAAATAATGTGGTATTATAAGTTTCATGGCATAAGATAAACACACCACCAATTTTACAATCAATAATGAGTCAAATGATGATAAACACACCACCGAAATCACTGTAAGGCTAACTGCTGTCAAGATGGGTGTGAATGTGACACCTTTCATGGTCATATACAAGTTTGTCAAACTTTTTATTTTTAGTTGGGGGATGTCAATGGGGGTTATACTAACATAAGTGCTCATTCCCATTGGTAGTGCTCAATCAAAATTGGAGTAGAAGATGTCTTCAACATGAGGAACTACTTCTTTCAATACCAAGAAAAAGAATTACTAGAATTTTTGTTCGTAAGGATCTAAGTCAGGACTTAATTTTTCGGCATCCATCAACGAACATATCTCAAGATAGACTAAAATGCATTCCGTCCACAAAATCATCCTTTATAGGAAAGTAAAAAACAAAACGAGTCCAACTCAAGAATGTGAGCAAGGAAGCTCTAAGACCACTAGCAATGGGCACTCAAGAGAATAGGGTTGACCTGCCAGCAGGTGCCTGGGATAGGGAATGGAATTTCAGGAGCGGTCCACCCAATGAACCAACAAAATACAACCCTAAAGAAAGAGTCAGTAAATAGATCTAAAACGCCAGTCATGGGTGCAAGGCAACGAATAATTAGAATTTAGAAGTGAGAACTGAGAAGGCCTACAAGAGACAGTAAAAAGGGTTTTTCAAAACATGGGCACATCTTCAAACAGTACAACAATAACAACAATACCAGAACCCATCTAGTCCCCAGTCATTAGGGGTCTGGGGGGATGATTGGAGACAGACCTAACCTTTGGCAATATGCACAAAGTGGCTAATCACAGGATACCACTGAAATAGTGGGCCCCCTAAACCTCCAAGAACCGAGGAGCTACAGGAACATTTTGTTGCAGAACCATGCCTCCAAATCAAAGCCGAAAGACATCAGGGAGGGCAGGCCTAGAGACCCAAACCAATTTATGTGCTCATTACCATGCTTACTTGTTTTAAAAAAAAAAAAGCATGCGTCCAGAGCAAAACAATGTCTTTGCAAAAAAAGCAAAAAAGGTAATGGTAAAAAATGGGTAAATAAAAAAGAAACATATAAAGTCCTAGTGTCCTACTCAAGAATCATGATTCCACATTCACCAAGTAAAAGGTAAAATCTTTATCACACTAGATGCCAGAAACAGGTTAGGTCACAAATGAAGAAAAATTAATTAAATCCTGAAACAAGGGCCAAATAAGAACAAAAGTATGGACCGCAAATCTAGACCAAAGGGCCAAATAGAGGAAATGGTAGATTTAGAATCATGACAACAATCACACCCTAACAAATTCCCAAATTAATTCAGCTGAAAATTGAAATGTTGTAAAATAGGAAAATGAAACAGTAATCTGAATGCCCTAGCTAGCTATCAAACGCAACCAGTCTAGATAGACTTCTGAACTGAAAGTAAACTGGAGACTAGCCAAACATGGGTTTCAATATGAAACGACTCGGGAAAAATAGCAGGGAGGAAATGGGCGATAAGAAAATCCCAAATTGTTACATACACCTAGAATAAACACCATATGACGCTGACAGGCCTGCATTTCTCCCAAATGATAACACAGTAGGAGTGGCCAATAAATGCTTGAAAATGAAGGCACCCATTTATCCCAACTGAAAGAAACTTTTAGTGTGACTTTCAATTACTCAGTACATATTAAGAATTGCAGTTACAGAACGACATTCTTCTTTGGAACTAATACATAAAATGCGGTCTGCCGGTCTCCAGCTTTAAATAAAAGACGTAGGAGGATAATAAATACAAAACAAAGGATGTACAACTAATATTACAAGTACCTTTCGAGGAACTTCGAATATAAAGAGTTCATTCCATCTTGCAAAGCCTTCATCGAGATTATTTCTTCTCGAAGTTAATGGCTTAACACATTTGGTCCTTGCACTCTGAGGAAAAAGCTTTTGCTGATTGATCTCCTGACTATCAACACTTAGGCGCAAAGCACAGAAGAAATTGTGACTATTTCCATCATCAACAATAGGTAAACCCTGCCCAAATTCAAAAGTCATCTCTCTTAGTCATTGTGAAATAGCAAAAATGATACTTGAATCTGAGATGAACTTAACAAAAACCTTGGCTTCAAGTATCTGAACAGCAACATATCTCCGTGCTTCCCTAGATTCATCCACAACATTTAACCTGTCAGAATACCTTGGAGGTGGAACCCAGACAGAAGCACAATCATCACGACATAGCAATTCAACAGCATCTGAATTTTGCTCAACTTTCTTCAGATAAATATCACATCCAAGTCTATTTTCTACTACCACGGTTTGAAAATCATCTTCATCTAAAGCAGCATAAGTTGAATTATTCCCATGGCCATCATCATCCTGCAAAAAGAATGCACCCCGAACCCAACGGCATCAGCATATACGCTGGACTAACATGATAAATTGCCAAACATAGAACATGTTCAAATTCTAAATGACCTCAGCCAGTTTCAATGCTTTCTGTTCAAAGTCTCTCTGTCTTCTCCAACAAACCATAGTTTCTGTGAGTGTATCAAGATTGGCCGCGCTAAGATTTATATTTACTATGCTGGTAGCAGCAATACGTGCTCTTTTTCCGAGTCTTGATGGTTGTTGAAGATCAGTATCATATGTTTCAAACCTACAGAAGCATAAAATATGTTATTGCAAAAATGCATAGAACCATACTGACAAAAAGTGTTTTGACATTACTAGACCAATGGAACCAGAAACAGCACTCATAATATTCTGCAAAGAGGAAAAAAAGAGATATACTTAAATATCCCATCAAACGGCTCCACCAGTGGCTCCCATGCTTCCAGTTGTGTATTGAATGTTGATGCAGCTATCGAAGATATCAGAACAGCATTCATTGCCTCCAATCGACCATGAGTTGCAAGCTTGATATTTGTGATTGTGGCATCAAAAAGCGGTGTCATCTGAAAGGATCCGAATTACACAAGTTAACGAAAGGAGGGTAATCTCTATAAGTAATTTGAGGAATGTTTCTACATTTCATTTCATTTTATCTTCTGAAACATACCATTCCACATAAGCTGTCCAGAACAGTCACAGATAAGCATCTTAATTTCATCTCGGCAGTAATATTCTCCCTTGTCTTTGGTTTCACAGAATCGCCAATAGAAAATGCCAATCGGCTTGAAGGCTTTTTCAAATCAGAGCGTGCAAGGAAAGTGCAGGCCTACAGAAACAATTTTTAGCGGGGTTGAGAGACCTCAAGTAAATGAGAGCATAATGAATGTATGCTTTTACAAATAAAATTGAAGTGAAAAAAACAGTAGCCAATATTCATGATATATCCTAAATATGGACACTGGACATCATAAGATCACTTCTTCGTTTTACTCATAAAGAAGGATATTGACCTGACCTGATTTTCAACTTTCCAAATACTCCAGCACTGAGATCCCTTTGAACTCGAAGACCTTGAAATAGGCACCTCGAGAATATTAGCTTGGTGAACAAGATCCATTCTTGGACAACAAAAATTGTCCAGGGGTGGTGCCACATCTGTTCGGGAGACTATGCAACCCAGAGAAGCATAACCAGGAGGAGCAATTGGGTACCAAAAGAAAACTTCATCGAGGCTTTTTCTCACAATATGAGCAACTTTAGTGAACTGCACAGGCTTCGCAGAGATTTCTGGGTCATCAGCCCTAAAAATTATGCCCAGAGTAGGTGGTTCTGACCTGAGAAAGAAAAGTAATGCCATACTTTTGGTGAATAAGAAATAATAGTGAGATTCACAAAAGGAAAGAAAGGTAAGACACTTAAAAGTTAAAACAATATGAAATAAGGGAAGTCAGCATAACAGCGCCGAGGCAAGGAACAACATTGAATAATAACGATGAAAATTATCAGAAAGAAAGAATTAAATTCAATGGTCTAACCCTTCAGTAACGCAGTCACCGAGTATACCATAACCAGGCCGTGGTATAGGTCGCCATATAGAGACCGGCCGACGGATGTCACTACCCTTATCCCACCAGATTCTCTCGAAGTTTGGAGTTGACATATAGTAGTTGGTTTCTTTAGAAATAGAACGGAGAACATCCCATCCGGATGAACTTGCACTCCGGTTACTTGACTGTTGACTTGCATTCTCATGTTGACCAGTTTCAGTTGATGTAGGTTCTTTTGATGAAAAATAATGCCAACTTGAGTTCCAAAGAGGAAGATGATTCAGGTCATAACAACTGTCTTTCAAGGGATATTCAGAAGTAGGATGGGCATAAAATGACCCCAGAATATTGTCCAACTGCCATATGCTAAATCCATTCGTAAAGCAAGGATTAGGGGAAGTACTCAAAACACATTCTGAATATGTTGTGGACGTCGCAAGATCAGAACGTATACAGTGAACAATGTGATTAGGGGGTGGTTGGCTGCCCTTGTGCGCCACACATCCCAATGCCAAGTATCCTGGTGGTGCGACAGGCATCCAAAGAGAAAAATCAACATCACCAGCGGATCGGCCTTCACCCAACTCCAATCCCTGAATGCTAGAGAACGAGCCAATAAGTTTGAAACCAAGGGGCTTTCTTGCACGTCCATAGGTATTACTCACGGCCATTACAGCCTGTGAAGGAGGAATTGGCCTGAAGACTCATCACAGGTAAACATAATTAAGAAAAGAATCAAACAGAGAAGCTGACTTACTGTATCAAATTTTTTTTTTGGGTAATTAATCATTTCATTAGAAACCAAAGAAAGAATCCTCAAAGGTACAAGAAACTAAGGCAAAAGCCTATATAAAGAATAACCATTTCATTCCTAATATTACTGCTTAAACCAGGAATTCAAGCCAAGAAAAACTAAAGCATGTTGCATGGAGGAGTGAACAATTAATTATGGATTGAGCGAAACCAAATTACTGAAAATGGCATCCAAGTAACCCAATGTAATGCAACACCGCTTGATTTGCTTAAACATTTGACACGAACTCAACTCCTATTTAAGTCACAATAAACTTTATCTAAATTCCAACAGTAGATTATGCCACTCTGTCCTGGCAACAAATACGAAATCAGACAAAACAGCCGTTTGATGAGAATATAAATAATGTGTCATAAGCATGCCCAACGAGCCTTATGTCACAAGCAATTGGAATCGGCTACATGAATCCGTTTTCTGTTAAGGGCATCGTGTTCCGTGATAGCCAACAAAGGTAGGTCCACAAACATTGTTTACCTTGATGTCACACAATCTCCTACTATCACATAATTTGAAGGGGCTCTCGGTCTCCAAAATGTCAGGTTGTTACACTGGCCATTTTCTGCAAAATGATAATACAGCGAATACAGGTAAGATCCAAACCCAAGAAAGATATAGCAACCAACCTTTAAAAATATTTAAATAGAATACACTAAATATCATATACAAGTATGGAAAAATGAAAAATGTTGAGTGCCACTTTTTGAGTGACAAAGCAAATCAAAATTTTTATCATTTATCAAGAATCACAATTTGCTTTACACAAGTAAGAAACACCTTTTGGGGATACCCAGAGACGGTCAAAGTTGGTACACGGAGCCAGGGGATCGATGTTCCCAAATTGTAATGCTGCAGCAGCTTGAGTTTGCAGGTTCAGTAAAAGAGAAATTACACTAAGAGAAAGATGGATGTATACGTCAGTTGATACCAAAGACACATTTGTTTTATCCTTAACAGATGTATATCCCCCTGAAATATCCACTGGATCAAGAACAGTAAGACCAGAACCAGTCTCAACGGTTAAATCCTTTATAAGAGCCCGAATCCAAGTATCATTCTCCTTCGATGCATACCTGTACAAAAAAAAGGAAAGAAATGGTGACAAACTTCAGTAAGATTGCTCTCAGAGGATACAACAATACCACTAAACATTGAAAAACAGAAGAATGAACTCTGGAAAATATCAATTCAATGTTAGTGCTTATGTTATAAGAATTCTAATCAACACAAGCAACTCCGATGAAAAGAACTGATATAAATGCCAAATGTGTAAGGCTACTACAAAATAAATTGGAAGAGAAAGTACTGCATTATTGTTTGAGGATAATCGGCTAATCTTACATGAAACTAAAATCCAATTTTGCACGGAGAAGCTTTTCCCCATGGGAAGAATCATCAAGGGATGATTTGGAACTGTCATAAAAAGTGAACTCAGGAGAAACCACCTGTGTAGGGAAGGAAGTACATAAGCATAAGACCACAAGTGGAATTAGATCACAGAAACTTTAGAATATGGAATTATCGTGCATAAAACAAAATAGTACACGAACTGAGAAATTATCACCAGTACCTGGTCATCATAACCACATTTATAGCCAACCTTAAAGTTTTGAACCAAGCAAGGTGTAAAACGCATAACAACAGTTTTAGCATGGCCATAGAAGTAAGACTTGGACACAAAATCGGAAGAATACAACAGAGAGTAAATCCAAGAATATGAGGACACATAATCATAGAATGTATTTTTCCATCTAGATGGATTTCAGAAGAGATATATCGTAACAACGATATATTTTACATTGCTATAGATAAAACATTACACATAGAACCACCAGTCTCTTGCATATCTCTGGAACAATTATCGCTTTACATATGTTAAATTGTCATATATTATGCCAGCTTATGAACAGAAGAAGGGGTTTTATGCTTCATGGTGTATTCATCATATTTTAAAGCACATAAAACACAGTCCACCATGAGAAGTGTGTTAGATAGGTCGAGTGTGATATCTAGCAAGAATGGTGTCAGGGAAGTGCGTGAACTTAAGAATTCAATTTCACACTGTTTGACTTCTGTAAGAAATGTCAGACGCGCCTCTCAAGATGTCCAAAGAGAGTTCATTCGCATCTGACATTGTTTCACCAGTAGATGTTTAGGGACATGTTTGTTATGAGCAGCTTTCTTCCATTTTTGACAAAGATTTCCGTATAAACATGCACATTCACCCATGTGCATGCTTGCACACATACATACACACACAGACAGAGAGAACAGAGAGAGCAAGAAAAAACAAAACAAATAAAACAAAGGGGGGGAGGGGATTAAGCACCACTACAACCCGCCACATTAGGTAAAAGGATACAGGTAGTGCCAAAAAGTGACAGACCAAGACTCTGGTGAGTCTGTAAGTAAGATATACATAAGCCAAAACTTATGGATCCATCTCCCGCTAATTCCTATTAAGAGATTCCCAAACAATACATATTCTAAAAGAAAAGACATATCCGTACTCAAACTAGTGCAGCATTTGACTTTCTGACTCCTTCGAAAGCGGAAAAGGAAATGAACTTCCAATACCTTTCTTCCAGGCCCAAAGCCTCATTAGTCGGGTAAATAGAAGGTCCCCACTTATTGAAGGACAACTACCATTCAAGCATGATGTACACGAGAAAAAACAACAAAACCTTGCAAGCAGCAATGCAAACCACAATCAGTGACAACTTTTTAGGTAATTGCTCCAGGAAAAAACAGATGAAGAACGCCGCATATTATGCTTGTCCACAACTGGTATTCCATCAGGTATAGAGACCAAACTACCACGCAAAACAACGAACATCAAGTGAAACATGACAGCTTCAGGCCTTGTCTGTTATGGAAAATTAGATTTAGAGTAAAGCAGAGAGGGGAAAATAAAGGTGCCTCCAACAACCATTTCGGAAGCAAACACTACCAACACCTACCTTCCTCATTACCCTTCATCGAAACTCCCTGCACCCCATTCGAGTAATAAAGTCTACCACTAATATGGTTAAATGGATGTTTTCTGAAGAAGATGTTCCATAACACCCTTAGTTCCAGTTTGCATTGCCGTTTTGGATATAGGAATCGTACTTTCGATACGAAATCCTAAAAAAGGTACCATTGAAAAGTAATGATTCTTATTGCCATTTCAAATAAACAATACAATAAGTGTGATAGACCACAAATGGACAGCTAGAGCCAGGATATGGGATGGAAAGGGTACTAAAAAAGTGGATGCTAGCTTCTATGTTTGCAAGGAACCAACAATTGACTCAAAAGGGCTCTCTCCCATTTATTGAAACTTGAAGCCACTTTTAAGTTTTTGCCTTCAGTAGGCAACATACTATGGCGTTATCATAGTGACAGTAATACACAAGAAAGTCCGAAATTGGCTAGTCTTAACTCCTAGATGATTTTATACTCTTGAAGAAATATCAAAACCAAAAGGAAAAAGAATCAAACGTTTTTAATTCCAAAAACCAAAAACAAAGAAATGGTCTAGCATGGTTATCATACAAGGGAAACAAAGACTGGAAGCCACCAATATGGACGGTCAGGGTGAGTGTCGTCATACAAAAGAACAATAAAACTCAATGAAAGAAGAGTCCTAGTACAGAAAAGAACATCCATTGAAGAAAGCAAAAGAGAGTATACAGAAAGTATATCAATGGCAACAAAATTAAGTTCCAAACAAGAATTCAACACGCACAGATCAAAACTACCTGTGCTTCAAAAGTGAAACTCTGCATCTTAAATGAGTCATTTTCAGCAGTGGAAATAATTGAGCTACGTGATAATTCTTCAATGCAATCTGGGCTCTCTTCGGTGCTCTCAGAAGAAAAATTGTCCAGCAACAAAATTTTCACACCATCTTCAAGTGACACTGTATAGCTGCTATTGTTACTCAAGTATGTATACTTCCTCAATAGAAAACCATTCTGAAAAACAAGTGACAAGAAAATCAAAACGCAAACTACAGTTAAAGCAAATAGCTAAAAAGCACAACAATACATAGATCTGTATTCCAATATTTTAGTCTGCAAAAGAATGATGTCTCATATTTTATTTGTTTGCATGCAGAGGAGCATACTGATACCCTTTGTAAATTTTGCAATATGGAAAATGGGGACAAAGATGAAAAGTCTTTCTTTGTACCTCTTGCCGTTTCTTATAAACACATTCTATGACATCCTGAAACAAATTACAAGTATCCACGATGGATACTATAAGGAGAGAAAAGAGTGTTCGCAGGAGGCAGTTTATTACACCTGATTGGTCATCTGCAAACACGATTATTACTTGGTTTGAACCATTGTTGAATGTTGTTCCAGGAACCACGAGACTTTTTAACTTTTCCCTGTAGAGTTCGAGATTTTGTGGAAACAAATACAATACCGGTTTCACAAGCCTATTTGGAAAGAAAGTGGCGTTACCATAGCATGACAAAGGATGGGACTTCCTGGGAAGTATGTAAGCATTCCTAGGTTATAATAATCAACAAATAATATTTAACAGATCCTTGTATGCCACAGATGTACTAAGCAAGATTGGATATTCTTCCTGTTAAGTTATGTTAAATTAGGGTTCACTTTGTTATGTTTTCTATTCCTAGGGATAGTTTGGTCATGTATAGTATTGGTCTTGTATATGTTGGTGTATAGACCCATTTTACTGAAAAAGAGAAAAACCTTTCATCTCTCTCTCTCTCTACGTTCTAACATGGTATCAGAGCCATGGTCATGATCGATCTGGCCTTGTAGAGGAAGAGATCGAGTATAACTGTTGCTGTGTTGTTTTCTCTGATGATCGAATATGCTACAGTAGATCGAGTACCTTTTTTTCTGGAGTCGCTTGGTCGTTTTCTGTCCATCGAGTGTTTCTTCAACTGGGTCATATCCGAAACCCACTGAACTTTGCTCGAACACCTTCGACGACGACAGTACGAACTCCGGCGAGCTCCGGCGAGCTCCGTACGACCTGTTTTTTTGCTTGAAATCGACTGCTCGACTACTGTTCTACCATCGGTGCCTACGGATGGCCTAACGGTCCTACTTAGAGTGGTCGGAGAGCATTTCTGAGCACAAGGTTTTGTTGCTCTCGTCAAACCGACCACGGTGGTAGGTGGCTGGTCGCCGGCCGACGTCGGAACAGTGCTCACGCGCCGGTTTCAGTTGGCGCGTGGCAGCGAGTGAGATCCACTCGCAGGGCGTACGTTACACTCGCCTGGTTAAAGGGCCAGCGGCAGTCAGAGGGGTCACGCGTGAGTCAAAAGGGTCACGGGGGTTCATCCCGCGAGTCAAAAGGTCCAGGAGGGGGTCAGCGGTCTGGAAAAGGTTCAGAAAGCTCATCTGGAGGGTTCTAGAGGGTTCAAAACTCCTCTGGAGGGTTCAGAAAGATCAAAGAGGGTGAATTGACTGATCCGGACCACTTTTGGGAGGTCCGACACTTGTTCCTGACTAATTTCGACGTTCCGGATCCATTCGCGTGGTCGGTTTGAGGTGATTTGAAACGGAAATTGTTGGTACAATGGAGGCTTTCACAACTACTCAAGTTGGCACCCTTTTTTCTGAGGGGGAGTTACAAACTCTCAGGCGCCTATTGTCTAGGCTTGACGCTCCATCTACCACTGCTTCTACTTCCACTTCCGCTGCGTCCACTGCCTCTGATTTCTTTGCTTCTGTTCATGCTAGTGCTTTCAGTGCATCTAGCTCCCGTCCTTGGATTATAGATTCGGGTGCTACGGATCATATGACGGGTTGTTCATCATATTTTGATTCCTACTCTACTTGTTCTGGTAAGGATAAAGTTAGAGTAGCCGATGGTTCTTTATCTGCTATTTCCGGGAAAGGTTCTATTCATTATTCTCCAACCATTTCTCTTTCCTCAGTTCTCCATGTTCCCAATTTTTCTACTAACCTTTTATCCGTTAGTAGTCTTACCCAATCCTTAAATTGTTCCGTAACATTTTTTCCTACACATTGTGTCTTTTAGGAACTGGATACGGGAAGGTTGATTGGCAGTGGTAAAGCACATGAGGGCCTTTATTTTTTGGAGTCTGCACCTAATCCAGTTAGTCCACCTTTGTCATGTAGTCAAGCTCTTGCTGCAGATACAGGTTCTGCTCTTTCCTTGCTACATCAGTGGCATCGTAGATTGGGTCATCCATCCTTTGGAATTTTAGAAAAATTGTTCCCTAGTTTGGCTAAGCAATGTTCTCGGAGTCAGTTCCTTTGTGAAGCTTGTGAGCTTGCGAAACATAAACGCTCCTTTTATGCTCCGGTAAATCAAAGAAGTGATTCGCCATTTATGGTCATTCATTCCGATGTTTGGGGTCCTTCTCCAGTCACATCTCGGTCTGGTTATCGTTGGTTTGTGACATTTATTGATTGTTATTCTCGTGTCACTTGGGTGTATTTACTAAAGGCAAAAAATGAGGTTTTTTCGTGCTTTAAATCTTTTCACCAAATGGTGCGTACTCAATTTGATGCCAATGTTAAAGTACTCCGTAGTGATAATGGGACTGAGTATATAGATGGGATTTTTCGGGCGTATCTTAATGACTATGGCATTCTTTTTCAGAATTCTTGTGTTGGCACTCCACAACAAAATGGAGTTGCCGAACGCAAGAATCGCCATCTTGCTGAGGTAGCCCGCTCTCTATTGTTCACCATGAATGTTCCTAAACACTTTTGGGGCGAAGCTGTCCTTACTGCGGCTTTTCTTATCAATCGCATGCCGTCTAGTGTTCTTCAGTTCCAAACTCCGATTAAGGTTCTCTTAGGTTGTTCTTGGGTCTCATCTCTCCCACCCAAAGTCTTTGGTTGTGTGTGTTTTGTTCATGCTCCTAAGCATACAGGTGGTAAGCTGGATCCCAAAGCCCGCAAGTGCGTTTTCCTTGGCTATTCTCCCACTCAGAAGGGTTATAAGTGCTATGACCCACACTCTCGCAAAATGTATGTCTCCATGGATGTCACTTTTTGGGAAACAGAACCCCTTTATCCTCTGTCCACTTCATCTCTTCAGGGGAAGAATGAGAGACAGGAAGAGATGTTGACATTTCATACTCCTGAGTCGTGGTCTTACCCTTTACCTTGTCATGGTGAGGGGGAGAAAGCACCTTTACCTGCAGAAAGAGCAGAGCATGATGTTCGGGAAAGGCTGGATAGGCCAAATTTGCAGACCTTTTCTCGAAGGAATAAAGACAAGTCTACATGTGCAGTGCCACTTTGCCAATTTCCATCACCTACTCCAGTTTCGGACTCTCCCGCTGATTCATCTGGTAATGATTCTTTCCCTACTGCTGTTGATGATCTTAATGCTCCTATTGCTCTTAGAAAGGGAGTTCGATCATGCACCCAACATCCTATCTCCCAGTTTGTTTCTTATGACCGTTTATCTCCTTCGCATTATGCTTTTATTTCGTCTCTTTCTTCTATATCTATTCCACAGAATTGGCAGGACGCATTCATGATACCTAAGTGGAAAGAAGCTATGGTAGAGGAGATGACGGCTTTAAAAAAGAATGGCACTTGGGAGTTAGTATCTCTTCCAAGAGGAAAGAAACCTGTGGGATGCAAATGGGTGTTTACTGTGAAACACAAAGCTGATGGGACAGTTGAGAGATACAAGGCAAGACTTGTTGCCAGGGGCTTTACACAAACCTATGGTATTGACTCCGAGGAGACGTTTGCCCCTGTAGCGAAGATGAACTCTGTGCGAGTTTTACTCTCTTGTGCTGCCAATTTAAATTGGCCTCTTCACCAGTTTGATGTGAAGAATGCATTCCTCCATGGCAAATTAGAGGAGGAGGTGTACATGGCTATCCCACCGGGTTTTTCGTCGTCTCAGACCGAGGGGAAGGTGTGCAAATTGAAGAAGGCTCTCTATGGCTTGAAGCAATCTCCTAGAGCATGGTTTGATAGGTTTCTCAAAGCCATGCTGAGATTTGGATACACACAGAGTCATGCTGACCATACTATGTTCATCAAGAGAAGTAATGGTAAGATTGCCATTCTTATTGTTTATGTGGATGACATAACCATGACAGGTGATGATGTGGATGAGATTGGCAGCCTTAAAGCTCTCCTTGCTCAAGAGTTTGAGATTAAGGATTTGGGGTCTATGAAGTACTTTCTTGGAATGGAGGTGGCTAGATCTGACAAGGGCATTTTTATCTCTCAAAGGAAGTACATACTTGACCTCTTGGAAGAAACTGGTATGTTGGGATGTAAGCCAGCTGATTCTCCCATTGAGGCCAACCATCATCTTGGTAGCAATGGTGGGGAGCTTACAGAAAAGGAGAGATATCAGAGACTTGTGGGTCGCCTGATATACCTATCTCACACTAGACCAGATATTTCATATGTTGTGGGGGTTGTGAGCCAGTTCATGCATGAACCTCGTACTAGTCACCTTGATGCAGTTTATCGTATCTTGAGGTATCTTAAATCTGCCCCAGGTAAAGGAGTTTTGTTCTCCAATCATGGTCACTTGAGATTGGAAGCTTTCACTGATGCAGACTGGGCAGGTTCTATTGATGATAGGCGATCTACTTCTGGCTATTGCACCTTCCTTGGAGGGAATTTGATTACATGGAGAAGTAAGAAGCAGTCTGTGGTAGCTAGATCTAGTGCAGAGGCTGAGTACAGAGCCATGGCTCATGGTGTTTGTGAGCTTTTATGGCTCCAAACCTTCTTGCGTGATTTGGGATTTCCTGCCTATGAAGCTCTACTGTGATAACAAAGCAGCCATAAACATTGCTCACAATCCTGTTCAACATGATCGAACAAAGCATGTTGAGATTGATAGGCATTTCATCAAGGAGAAGCTGAGCAACGGTTTGATATGCATGCCCTTCGTGAGATCCGAAGACCAATTGGCCGATGTATTTACTAAAGGTCTTAGTAGTAAAAGTTTTCACCCCATTGTATTCAAGTTGGGCTTGATAGATATCTTTGCACCAACTTGAGGGGGAGTGTTAAGTTATGTTAAATTAGGGTTCACTTTGTTATGTTTTCTATTCCTAGGGATAGTTTGGTCATGTATAGTATTGGTCTTGTATATGTTGGTGTATAGACCCATTTTACTGAAAATGAGAAAAACCTTTCATCTCTCTCTCTCTCTACGTTCTAACACTTCCTTTGGTTTGATAGCCAAGGGTATGAAGAAGCTGAGGAAAAAACTATGCGGTAGAAATTTTGAAATGAAGTTTGTACTAAAGCATGAAGGTTTGCTTACGCTGTAGAGACTAAAGCATGTGGTCCTTACCATGTCATTGTTAATATACTGTGCAAAGGTGGAGAAAAATTGGCAAAAAGATCAAGAGCTTTATCAATAAATGTGCTTGGGTAGTTAGTTCAGGAATATATATATATATATAATGCTACTACTCAACCAATGATATGCCTCTAAGTGGATTGGACGTGATTGTGAATTTAAGAATGCTTTAAAAGAGCTGTTAATTTTATAATGTGTTTAAAAACCCTGAAAGAACTTCCAGCGAATTTGGAAAAAATAATGAATGTGCAAGTACCTTTTGTTAGGATTCAGCAAGAACCGTAAGGGTCAGTATCTTTCACGGGGCTCTACTACTCTTCGCAACTTCTTCTCGATGCCCAAAAAAAGAGGAGAGATGCACCAAAAATCATTAATGGGCCTAGTTTCTCCTTGTTAACTATTAAGTACTTAGTACCTGGTGTCAAGATGTTACATTGGCACGCTATTGACTTAAATGATAACTCCAATAAGTCAGAACTACCCACAATACAAAACAAAAAAGCAGGTTAGGTACACTTAAGTTTCCAACTCTCCCAAAAGTTAAGTTGTTAGGAAATGGGCCCAACAATGTGTATCAAGCTATCAAACACGCTCCCTCACGTGCAACTCCATCTTACATGTGGAAATGCAAATATTCAGAGATAAAGTGGAACAAAATATGAATGGGAGAAACAAAACGCAAATGGAGAACAATGCAAACAGAGAGACTTGAACCCAAGACCTCTCGCAACCAGAGTGCTGATACTATGTCATGTTAAGTCATCAACTCTCCCAAAAGCTTAAGCTGTTAGGAAATGTGTCCAACAATGTATATCAAGCTATCTAACAGGTACCTCAATTGTGACATTCATAAATCGCAACTTCTTTCCACGTCCAAGGATTATAATAGGTTGAAATCTTGATGGATTAACTCCCTTCAAATCTGTTTCTTCACTTAAGCGAATAGTCTTCCCACAACCATCATATGTATATTCGTCAATCCCTACAGCATCCACCATTAACTGCCTACTTGGGGACAGGAGAACTATATCTTCAGTCTGTTGGTAGACAGGAGCAGACAGTATGACGCTGTTGTTTCTTCTTATGGGATCATTTTTTGGATCCATCAGCTCTTCCCTCCCAGTTAAAGCTCCTAAGGCAGGCACAAAAAACTCTACAACAGCAAGAAGAAAATCTGGAACAACAAGAACCCGAGGCTGCTGAAGGCGGACCACAAATGATTGCGATGCCATTCGCCATCTACAGTCCATCAAAAACATAGTAGAAGTTGGACCATCTGTACTTGGTGCAGCTTGAGAGTCTGTTCTCGCAAAGGCACCTTTTTCTAAAGAAAAGGGGAATTTTCCAGTTGGAGACTGTTTTGGAACATCTGTGCATGATCCAAGCATCAACTTCATTTCGGGTTTGGTACCAGCACGAACATCCAAAACATAAAACCTGGGAACTGTCACATAAAGGTCTGCTTCTGATAAAGAAGTCATTCGATAGGATACCCAAAGGCCGTCTATCTGCAACATGAAATAAGTAAAATGAGTTCGCAGTTCACACTGCTTTGTATTGCAAAGCATTAAATTCAAACAGCTTGTGTCGGGAATAAGCATGAAAAGTGTGTCAAAACAGAAGAAAAA
Source organism: Vaccinium darrowii (assembly GCA_020921065.1). NCBI lineage: Eukaryota > Viridiplantae > Streptophyta > Magnoliopsida > Ericales > Ericaceae > Vaccinium > Vaccinium darrowii. The sequence continues at coordinate 577,910 of CM037151.1, read as the reverse complement.
GACTCACAGCAACATGAGCCAAAGGTGAATCCTCCTGAATGCCATTGCACAACTCAAGCAATGCATGGTCCACTTCCACTGCAATTATTGTAACGGTGCGTGAGAGCAACATTTGACTATTCATGTTGACCTTATCAGCTAGCAATCGTATAGTGTCTTTGTTCCCAGACTTGAGGGCACGAAAACTTGGAGGAAGTCTTGGTTGTTCGGATAAGTTCATGGAGAAACAATCCAAGATAACGTTATACTCTTTATCAGACATCACAGCATGCAATAAACCTACCTGTCAAACAGTTTACAGAACGAATCAATGAAAGGGTCCCAATAATCAACGTGGCCAACTAGTACACTGGAAGCATTAAAAAGGACTTAAAGTGGGGCATCAAAAGTAATAGAACTGGGGGAAAAAAAGGAAGTTGTCCAGCAATTATCAAAGTAAGAGAATTTGAAAATCAACAATTTAATAAAGCAATATCTGGTTACATTACTCAATCATGTAATAGGTCTTCTAAAAAACTGCCTAAGAGGAGACGAGGGAAAAAATTAATTAAAATACGTCTGCAAGCCAAACCCAGTAAGTTTTATCTAGGTAGCACGGATCACAGATATGGACATTGGATTTCTAAAAAAATGGGGACATGAATACGGTAGGAACATCGCACGAATAAATCAATAACTAACTTCTATTTTAACCAGTGAAAACACAGTTATACAGAAGCATGAAGCATCAATTTGTAAATCCGAGCATCATATATACATGATATTACAATTTTAACCCAAAGTATTAGAAGCATGATACATATTTACCCCCAAAACTTAAATCATTACATATTTAACCCTTGCCAGATCCTGTACATGTCCCTCTTGTGTCCCCCTTGTCCCCACACTGACCCCACAAGTTTTTAATTAAATTTAATAGATACGCCACGTGGCGTGTCCCATATGTTTTTTGTCGTGTCCCTTGTACCCGATGAGTTGGACACAGATACCGTGATCCCTAGAATTGTCGGTGCTTAACATACTGTTTACGAATTTTTAGGACAATGGGTATGATACATAGGGGAAAATATTAGTTGTAAGCATGAACACAATGATTAGAACAAGCATCCAAAATAGCTGCCGAATGGCACAGCATTTTAGCAAGCAAGAAGTCTAGTAACTCCAGGCTCCAGCTCTGCAAAAAACCATATCCTGGTAACTGCTCAAGAGTAGAGGAATACTTGTACAAATTCAATTGTCTTACTTCAGATTACGTCTTCTTAGGTCAAAACAAGAGTCATAAAATTTCTCTACTCCCCAAGACAAACCTACTTAGTTAGCTTCGGTTAATAACTTTGCTAGCCATCTCAATAAGTACAAACACCCACTCAAATTCTAAAGGACTGTGAGAAAAAATTAATTACTTGAACGACCAGTAGATAGAAACCTTAGCAGATCTAGTTTGTCCTGTAGAAGTACTCTCCAATTCCCTTCAACTTCATCTCCCAAAAGTCAATGACATAAGATGACCTTTTCTCCTTTTCACAATCTTTCAAATTTAACTTCTGACAAAATACCTCCAACATGAACAGTCAACTCAATCGAGGCAATCATCAGAAATAGTACAGATATCTCATCAGTCTGCTCATAATGGCATGGAGGGGTTGCAAAACGGAAGCAAAATTATTTTTCCACAAAAAAAAAAAAAGAGAAAATCATATAACTACATCTCCAGCATTTTGCACACTGTACATATTGACAGCATAAGCAACATACGGACCCAAATGGAACACGATATGACCAATTAGGTTCCTGCCAAAAGGGAGAGTTGATTTGTTCACCAGTTAAATCTGAACATACGGAGAAATGGAATTGTCAAACATTAGATCACACCAGCCCTCAGATTGCTTACTAATAAGAACACAAGCAACAAAATAAGAGTCCACACCCAGCAACAAACTAGAAACTCATGTAACCACGCAACAGTCAAGGTCATAAAGCTGCTTAAGAAGCTTCACTCATACAGGAAGATAAGAGAAAAGGGGAAATCAAGACTAGACTCCCATGACAGAACTTACCTTCACTTCTAAAGAAAACGTTGGAACTTTCCTAAACACATCCCTCAAACTGCGCCGTACATACACACGAATTTCTTGGCCATCTCGTATCATTGGCTTACCAATACAACCATTGATTCCTACTGCCATGTTGATTCCCAAAATCTGCAACATTACAGCTGGAGTTAATATTATTTCAACCAGTACTTGTTTAATACCTGAGCACCACGTGAAACAAAAATTAGCACCTCTGCATCAAGAACATCAAGATGGACGGCTGAAGGATCTCTCTCTGGGGATCCATGCCAACTGAATTCATTCCTCACCTGCAGCTGACCCAGGTCAAGTTGCATGAAGCTGCAATCACACATACAAAAATTTGAATCCATATCCAAAGTGTATTAAACCTACAGAGTGAAAGAGAAACAGCCACTTTCGATTAACAAAGCAAATCCTTCGACATTTTTGAATGACTAGTCAGAGTAATTAAGATACCAAAGCACAATAAGATTCCTCTAAAAAATTTTATTTCTAACCCATAAAAGCATTCAAATAAGTTGAATAAAAAAACAAATGACTTGACAATCTTGACACTCAAAAACAATAAACCCATGGGGCCTGCAAATTTTTCAGTCACATTTATAAACTGCTGGTCAAATTCCAACACACAGACGGCATCTCAAACCACAAAGCTTCACTATCATCAACTGGACAGAGAGCCAAAGCCTCAATCCGACACTTATGTTACCATTTCCCGATAAACACAACCTAAAGTACTAATTTCTTTTGCCTCTTCCATTTTCTAACCTCTGAAATCACTAGAAGTCGTTCATAAATTTGACAAGGGTCTCATGCCTGAACAATGTTCTCACCATTCCTTACAACAAAATTTAAACAACTAATGATTAAGCCACATTTTTCAAATTTAAATAGGTGATACCCTACTTAAAGGGACAACTTTCTACCCTACTCATACAAAACCTCTTACTTCTAATATTTTGGAATTCATCCTCCCTGCCCAAAGAACAAAGAAAATATCCGCCTACTGACATACAAAAATTTTCTAGATATTTGACCCAGAAAGCGAGCTTTCACCTCTAGAGGTTCAACTAAATAACAATTGCTAATGAACGCATCAAACTTTCTCACCCTTCCAGTAGCTCTAAGACCACTCAATTTCTCTAAAGCTAATTTAGTACCTTAAAGCCCATCCCTCATGCCACTTAGAAGAACATAATCCACATAACCTCCCTAATTTATCTGAAAAGCCTTTATACCCCCAGGAATGTTGGGTATTTTAGATTCCAAACACTAACACATTCATCCAGTCCAACTTAGTAAACTGACACTGGAAATCCCTCACTGAAAATTTCTAACAATTACTTCCAGTCCTTCGCCGTTGAACTAAAGAGCTTGCAGTAAGCTCCCCTATAACAGGAACTCCTTCGAATGCATCTGTTGATGATGAACCCAAAATTTCTTAGTTTTAAGCAACCCATTCCCATTTTTGCCATTTGTCTCCCCGGTGCCATTTACCACCCACCCAATTAGAACACTCAACTTCAATTAAATCCCTCACAACCAAAAACATAGACATATTCAATTAACTTCAGAGCCTTATTATCAAACAAAATACTAAAAAAGAGAGTTCATCTGAGAAATACGGACTCTTTGCTTATTGAATTTTTTGGCACAATTATTATTGGAGTGTCAAGTGAAAGGTCCAGCTTCAACGCCGAGGATCCATCAATCTCATATTTATTAATCAGCCACTCAAAGCCTCCAACTTTATCAACAAGTTTAATTGCTTCTTCTGTATTTGGCGTTGCGAGTTCCATAAAATAGGCAGTTATCTGCAAAAGCATGTAACCACAACCGTGTCAAAATTCACATCCAAAACAAGATTTGGAAACAAATAGAAAGAAAAAAATATTATATGCACACACAAACCTACATTGCATATATCTGTACATATATATCTTCCCTCTATACAATGAGGGTGCCCTGAACAGTGTTTTAGTACTTGGATTGAACAGTGCTTTCTCCCTTGATTAAACAGTGTTCCGGTCAAAAACAAGTTACAAATGAATGTGGGCAGTAACTTTTTGACCTGATTCATTAACCATTCGTCCTTAATAAAGTTTTTTTCTTTCTTAAGGCAGAACAAGCAATTACTGGTACATCTTGCATGTAATTGGAAAAAGAACAAGCAATTATTGATACATCTTGCGTGTAAATGGAAAAACTTGTTACAAAAACCCTTCTCTCACGCACACTGACTGTTGAACAACCAGCATTCATTGTGCTATCTTGTTACTTGTTTGAGATGATGCACTAAATTAACATTTGAAAATTACCAATACCATCTAAATTAACATTTGAACATTACCAATACACAACGCACTAACAGATTCAACAATATTGACATGAAGATCAGCCGTATTCTTAACAGCACCAATCAGACTTACCTCCTGTACAAACCTATAGAGGAACACAATACGAACAGCAGAAAGTTTGCCTCGCAAGCTGTAATCATATCCTTCATAATCGTCATCTTCAGTGCTATAAGAATTGAAAGCAAACTGGAGAAGGAGAGGAAGGGGGAGATAGAGGTATCTTAGTACAATCAACTACAACTATTAAAATCTAAGATACGAAGCCTCTTAGGCACTAGCTTCTAATCAACAAATTAAAAGACACCTTGATAAGAGACTCCGCTCCCTGATTCTTTATATCACAAAACCATCCCCAAGGGTGATCCATTCCAAGCGACATATCACACAGCCTGAAATTACCTAATATGCCTTCAATGGATATAGAACTGGGATGAACCTGAAAAAATTGATTCAAGTATGTCAAACATTTAAATCAAAATCACAAAGATAGTCTACTAAAATTTATAAACCAGACACGTACACCAACACAACCATCAATCACAGATTCACTCCCTAAAATGGGGGAGAAAAGTTCCATTCAAAACGAATACATATCACTTGATAGGTCATTACTACAACGTGCAATTATAAATACTTTCTTGGCAAGAAGGTAGAGAAGGAAATGGAAGATGAAAGTGTACAGTGGTACATCAAAAAGTATGGGAAGCATAATTCAAGTAATTTGTCTACAACAAATTCAGCATACAACGCATTGGAAAGTAAGCCTGGATCTTCCCCATGATACTTATGCAAGGGTATTCCATCATATTCAAACAATGTCGCCATTGGAAAAAGTGAAAGCCTTTGAAAGGCATTGTTTGACCCATTTCCCAATAACTTAAGCTTTTGGAAAAATTGGCGATCTAACACGATATCATAGCTTAGGGTTGGGGAGGTCTTGGCTTCAAGTCTCTCAGACTGCATTCAGTCTAGGCCTCTGAGGGTTGTGTGGAGCTCGATATGCATTAATGACCCATTTCCTAACAGCATTGGGGACATTGGATGACCAAACAGTTGCAAGTTGATTGATGATCTAAATTACTCTCTGACTGTGTAAGATTTGATTTTGCTGGAATTCGTTTTAAGCAAATTCTATCATTAAGCAGGTCTCTCTGAACCTAACGAACTAGGCAAGTATATGGTGTTTCTAAGAAGATATTCCAGTTTTAAGAGGTGTCCATATTGTACTACCAAACTGCATTTAACAACGCTCAAGATCTACAAACAAATCTTAATATTAATGCGGTCAAGGAGTTGCTGCCACTACCTCGTGAAGTTACAAAATTGTTCCTAAAGCTTAAGCTCCAAAGAAATGGGCACAAGAAAGGATTAAGGATATCATGCTATCTTTCCTATTTATTTTTTTTTATTTTTGGTGCTTTAGAGGGTGATATCATGCTATCTAACGCCCTCCCCCACGTGCAACTCTGTTTCGCATGTAGAGATGGAAACATTCATACATATGGGGAAAGAATGCAAAGGGGAGACACATAATGCAAAAGGGAACAAATGCAAATAGAGAGACTCAAACCCAAGACCTCTTGCAACCTGAGCTTTGAGACCATGTTAAGTAACCAATTGTTCAAAAAGCTTAAGCTGCAAAGAAATCAACCCAACTGTAGATATCATGCTATCTAACATCTCTAAGCCTTAGGGTTCGGAATAAATCGTCCGCAACACCTCAACCAAGTCACCCACCATCTAATACAAACCAAAGCTATAGCATCCAGCTGCACTTACAGCACACCATAACCATCTTCTACCTTTTCCAAGAGACAAACATAGACAACAAAGTACAATAGCAAATGCGAGACGATTAACTAGATACAAAGGAGAGATGCTCCCAATACATGAGAATTGAAGACCCTTTTTTATAATCTTTTACTATCTTATACTTCATTTGAGCCCAATTGATTGTGACTTGAGGCTCACTTTGGTTTTATTTTGTTTGTACTCAGAATTAATAGGACAATAGCCCGTTCATAGTATGAAACTAATTAACTAAATCAAAGAGAAATATTGGGAGCGAAGCTCAAAATAGAACTGTTCTTACCTTGAGATCCAACACAAAACTCTCTTGCACAAACATTGCAAGCTGAGAACCATCCTCCTTGTTAAGAAACACGGACACACTGTCAACATCCATGTTCAAATAGAATACTATACGGCCTTTACCATATCCCAGCAAGCCTTTAACAAAAGCAAGCCCATTTTCTTCTGTTTTCTCTTTGTAACCCGAAGATTGATCATCTACAGTTGCTGTCATGCTTGTATCATGTTCGCCCAAATTCGCGGAGCTTAGATCAATGCCAAAGCCAATTAAAGCAACAAGAGTTGGTCTGTTGCAAAAGAAATCCAATTTCGACATGCGAATGCTCATCTGGAAGGTTTTTTTTATAGTAAATTAGCAACTCAAATAAGGGATGCATTCTTTCTCCACCTAAAATTTAACAAAATGCTCGAGTCAAATACCTGTGTATCTCTGCCATCATAATCAGGTGAACTTGGATTCCTTGTTGAGAATGTGACAGATACAAAATCAGAGTTGTCACTGCCTTCTGCTTCATAAAAAACATCACTAGGCACACTTTTTGCTTTTCCCATCTCCTTCTCACGAACTATTACTCCAGCAGAATCAAACTGAGGACATTCACTACTATCGCCTAATCTTGTGGCACAAGCCATGTCAAAATTTGGCGAAGTCATGAAATCTGGCAAAGCATCCTTATAGATATCATCATCCTCTGAAATTATGGAGGGAAGCTCCTTCGGGGGAAGCGAGGAAGCATTCAAATGATCATTCTTCAGCACAGAGCAGGCTAAATAGTTTGGACCCAGAGATGAAGATCCTTGAAGCTCATCTTTAATTTTCAACGAATGTAGCTTCGTCTTGACTGTCAAATCACCTTCCAAACGAACAACATGCACCTGTAAAACAGAATAAGAACATCAGCAAATATAAAGGAAAGAGTAATGGTTGCAAGAATCTTCAGCTTATGAGCATATGTTACATAAGGATACTAAAAACGGTCGACATAAAAGGTCAATCAACTCTTAAAAGGATAGGGGAAATCACCATTCTACAGAATAAATTACTTTGCCAAGACTACAAGAAAATTTCCCCAATTGTGAGCTATCAGCTGGAACTTACCATCTGAAATGCATTGCTCCATGGCAAAAAGGGAAATTTATATGTGGATTGGCTTCTGAGCTCCAAACTAGTGATACACCGAAACTAGAACACTATGAAACACTAAAGTGCCATAGAAGTTTTCAAACTTAGCTCAATATTCAGGTTTAAGATTCCCAAGCACTAAACAACTCTGAAGTACAGTGGACATCAATCAGACTCCAGGTATCTCATATTTGACCTGAATGTAATAGATAGCAGACAAGTAATACTTACTTTTCCCCCTCCAGCAAGAACCTCAAGAATTGGAGTCTCCTCTTGTTTTTCATGCACCTCATATCCAGTCTGCAAGTTAATAATAATAAAAGAATGGCATGTTCGCTCTTTGTATACATAATCTAGTATGATTAAAATGAGCAGCTCATATGGAAGAAAAGAAATTTCAAAGTATCATGGACCATGCCTTACCTTTCCATATAGTGACAATTTTGTTTCTACCAACGCACCATTAATAACAAGGTCAGCTGACTTCAAATTAGCGGCAAGAGGTTTGGCAATTCCACCAACAGCATCACCTGAATCTCCAAGTATATCAACTGAAGAAGGAGCCTATTACCAGCACATGGAATACAATCAAATAAGACTTATACGCAAAAATACAAATATCAAGAAACTTCAACATAATGAAAAAAATCAAATTCGGTTTCATACGGAAGCTCGATATGTGGCTTGCGTAAGTCCTCTCAACCAAGTTCCCTTCTCCTCAGCATCCCGAAACTCTATCACCAGAGTGCTAAATGATTCCAAAGCCTTCAAAAAAGCAAGGAAAAAGCTAAGTAGAGGAAAAGAAGAAAAGTCGCAAGAACAATATAAGAAATCATCAGCCATCCCACAAAGAAAGAATAACATTTTCCTTTCCTGAAGTGAAACAGTATAAAAAAATAAAAAATAGATTAAAAAAAAAAAATAGCACAGCTTCTAGGTTGTTTTATTGAATCTTTGCCCATGAGGTATCATCTTTCATTTCTGAAATTTTTCCCCTGAGATATCTTGGGGCAATACTAGGTCAGAAGACTTTTGAGATCAAAGAACTGCAAAAAACAGTTTGATAGGTGGAAGAGGGTTCAGTTTTGCTTAATCTTCTTTCGAAGTTTACCTATCGTTGTTTCAACTTCAGGTGAACCAGTGAGCATGAAAACTAAGGAAAATTACACAGGGAACTTTAAAAGGCATGGATTTCAGTTTCTGCAAACGAACTCAGACAAGACAAATATACGACACGAATCCATGCTTGCTTAATCAAATTACGCACAGATCTTAAAAAGACCACATATGAAAGCATCTTAAGGGAAGAAACACACCAAACTCTATCATGAAAGAAGGATGTTAAATAATGCCAGAAATGTAATCCACAAAAATCTCATCGAAACCAGCAATATTTACCTTCTGTGAATCCATGCCCCTGAAACTTACAGCAATACAAGACACTGAACCCCCAACATTAGATGGGGGAACTTCATATACTTGCTTTCCAACCATGCTGCATTGCAAAATATATTTTTTAAGTCAAATGGAGAGAACCTTCAACCATGTGGAATTCATAAAATAGATGACTCAGAGAAGAATAAAGAAAAAGGAGTCACTAATGGTTGAGCAGAATCTCTTACCAAACAAACTCAAGAATAATTGAACAAAGCTGACATATAAAAAAAAAAAAGAATAATAGAACAAACCAAGGTGAACAGTGAAAGAAAAGGAGCACACCTAGAGCATCGCTGATAGTTCTGAGAGATTTCCGAGTCCAACACATAAAGATATAAACCAGACAGCACAAGAAAACAGGGCTGCCATGCAGCAACAGAATAGCCAATTCCCTAAATATAGGAAACATATGAAAAGACATCAGATCCAATGGAAAACTTGAAGGCTGATTTGGCCAACACATGGTAATATTTGAGATTTATACCCTCCAGACTAGGATTCGAGCTTCAGTTGCAAGATCTGGGGGGTTCCAAGAGACAAATTCAGCTTGGGAATTTTCACATCCAGGCTCACTTCTTCCTTGGTTTGTACCATAAAGTATGTTTAACAATTCCATCAGCCTGCAATACCTGGTTGGTGAAAAGTGCATGCCAAGGCTGGGCACTTGAACAGAAATTCGAGTTGATGGGTAACTTGGATGAGCAACTTTGATCTTCAATAGCCACAATGAACAGAAAAGATTAGGAAAAGATATTGTAACTTATGCAAACTGTAAAATAAACAACCTGAAATGTGCATCAGATCCCCCATATTTTGACACCATAAGTCATAAACATAGGCACAACAGCGGAAAAACTACCTGGTCAACAATAACAGCCATCCCACACCTATCAATCAGAGAGCAGAGATTATCAGCGTCCTCCACCACTGGAGACACCACTGGAGATATAGGCGGTATACTGTTAGAAGATTGAGAGAAGAGAGTGCAGCTCCGACTATCACACTCTGTAAAAAAGGCAGCTAAATCTCGTCCAGAGATATAGAAACGAGAGTATAGGCATCGCCCCTGATCCCCTGGCTGACCTTCCTGCAACATAACGAGATACGAAACGTAAAGGTGATGCAACATGAACACAAAAGTAAAAAGGCACAAACAACATACCTTAGTACGCAATGTGAAATGACCAAAATCTAGAAGAAAATGGCTCTCACATTTGGCAGAAACACCTCTTATGGGTACTCTAACTTTTGGAGCATCAAGATCAATGTCAAGGGCGAATCTGAGATAGAAAACAAAAAATGGCATAGCTAAGAGTTAGTAAGCAAATTATTAACTTCCCAATGTCAACCATGATATCAGACAGATTACACAAAGTTAGATAACTTTCCTCAAGCACTTGACGAAATAATATGAGGTCAGACAATTTAAAAAAACAGTTACTACACTAGCTAATTGCGCTACTTTAGCACCTAAATGACCGGTAGAAATGGAGAATCATCGTACAGCTAACATACCATAAAAATCACTTCTGTAACGGCTTGCATTCCAATAAGGATGCTGCAATAAAACCCCACCAGGGAATCTGCCACTTACTATAGACCCTTTAAACCCAAGGATTTCTATTGTGAGCGAGCCACGGAAGGAAAACCAATTTCGTGTTCGCAGCATGTAGTAGAGAAAATGTATGGTTTTACAGGTAAATTGGAACTGAAGTAGCATTATCTATGATTTAGTTGATTTCCCGAGTAGGAGTGTTGGACGTTCAGTAACTTCAAGATTTTCTAAAGATAAGATATACATACTACTGCAGTTCAATGATAATTTTAGTGGTCAAACAGTCCAAGTTAACTCAAAATGATGTTGTAGTAGGACAAAGAAAATCTAGGTTCAAACAAATACGATGTAACTTTCTATTTGACAGCTCCAATTGAGAGAAATTCTTGGCACATTGTGCAATGCGGGCAAAACCTTAAAGGAAGTAATTCATAGTTTCCTACAAAATTAATCAAATTTCTAGATTAATCTTATTCACAGAACAAATAGAATCATTCACCAAGTTATCGAGTCATGGGTTACTATTTATGAACCCATATAAGCTCCTCTTTTGATCCCCGACCTACCCTACCAAGCCAAATTGATCCAACCCACAACTTTTTGGCTTACTTTAGTCTTTAGCACCACAAATCCAAAAATATTTGCTAACTCGCACTGGAAAAAAAATCTTACAACCTCTCATCTTGGCAACAAGCAGATTACAACCCTTTGAATCCCCTCCAACCTTGTTTAACAAGCTATTTCTAAGTCCACCAAAATAAATTTCATACAAGTCTCAGTTTCCTTGTGCTCACAAATTTAAGGACATGCAGTTATCAACTCAGGAGCGTTACATTGGCCGGGGGCACCTAGAAGCTCATGCTGTATAAAATCCCTGAAGCTCTTTAATTACTTATAAGGACTGCATCACATGTGAATAACCCGCCTAATTCTAGTTTCTGTCGATTTGTACCATCTTCAACCCCTCACTATATAAGAGTCAGTCCCTAATTATTTGTCCCACTCGCCCATCTCAATATCGAACTTTTGAATTACCTCCATTTGCATGCAATTTCTCCTTGTTAAAAAATAATGAGTGTCAAATACAACCAACCATAGTAATAGAGCAAACTAAAGCCCTCTGATAGATCCAGCATAAATTAAGTTTGAATCAAGAGATATGCTAACGGCCTCCAAGGATGCCATGTAGATAACAATTCGGTTAAGGACTGCAGCTACGACATGTCAGCAATGTCGCCCTCCGCCACAACAATTGCCAGAAAACAGCATAAGTTGGTCACAATTTTCTAACCTTTAATGGCAACATGTCCAGTTAAATGGCGATCAAAAAAAAAAAAAAGAACATGTCCAGTTAAATGAACATATACTAGCCGCTTTCTTGTCATATAGTGGTCATGCTATCACATAACAGAAAGAACACATTCTTTAATTCCCGCAAGGTCCCAATAATGAAAAATTGTATGATGAAAGCCCATCTAAGCAAAGAAGTGCAAGCTGGAAAGAATATGTAAAAACTGGACCTGCTTTGTTCTTCTAATACCATTTGGAATTGCTCTTGAGCCCTACGAGTAACTTTCCCAATCTTATTCTGCACTTGACACAAATAAGAACTATTAGTATCAAAGAGAAACACAAAACAACCACATCATCAAACCTCTCAATCGTATCTGGTGCCTAATATATTGTTAAAGCATTCAACTCAAACCAATTGGAAATGAGTGAAGAGGCCGCCCAAGCTTGTGTACTAGTTTGGAAGTTATAACTAACTAATGAGGGACACGTGGAGAGGTAAGCAAAGGATCCATAACAAGGGGATCACAACAAACCCCGCAGGTGCGACCCTTGAACCCCACATGGAGAGGTATGCAAAGGATCCATAACAAGGGGATCACAACAAAACAAGGTGTGCTTGAGGCACAAACAACGGGGCGCATAATCAAGAGAGTCTTGTCCAAAAGCCTCTGAAAACCTAGCTCTCATAGCATCCAACTCAAAACCAATTGAGTTTTGGAGGTTACAATTAACCAATGTGGGACAACTACAAAGCATGTTTTCGGGCACGAGTACAAGTACTGGTACCATATGGGTACAGTGTAATATGAAACCAAAAAATGTAGGATACGGGTGCAGCTGGGGTACGGTTATAACAAATGTACTTTATACTAAAGAGCAATGTATTATACGTAAAAATTACATGTCAAATAAAGCAAATAGTTAAAAGACTTGAGTGATTAAGAACCCAACATCAAATAACTGTTTAGCGCCAACCTTAAGGTGCAAATAAAAGTTCAATACCATCATAGTAGAGAACCTATGGACCGAAATCTTTATTCTACAATCATGCTAAGCATAGAAACATGGAGTCTTATCAACTTAGCTGCATCTCTGTATCTAGTACAGCTTCATGTATATTGATTCTGGGGTATGGCAAAAATCATAGGAAAAAATCGGTACTTGTTTCGTGTACCCAGTACATATTCAGAAGTATCATGCCATGAACTGGTACCCCGGATGTTATGGATATAAGTACGTCTGGTTTTAGAAGTATCCATGCTTCATCGTGGGACAAGCTCTAACAAATACCAAAATATTACTGCCCAGAAGAAGCAAGATTGACTGCTACAAAATAATTACCTGCAAAGCAGTCGCAGTTTCAAATGCAACAGTAGGACTAATTGCTTTACTTTTCTTCAAAAATTCCATAAGGCGATTGTAACTTTCCATCAAAACCTGCGATTTTTGTTGCATTAGAGAACAGTTTTCACAATATTCGCAAGCTTTCGTTATCATTTACTCAGTGGTGGGACAATAAGAAGAAGAAGAAAGTAATGTAGACACAGGCGATCAACAACAAAAAGAGAGAAGAAGAAAGACGAAAACAAAAAGCACATTTCGTCTATATACACACTTAGTCAGGACTTTTACCTTATGAAAACGCAGTACCCCCAAAGACATTGGCATTTAAATCCCATAAGTAAGGAGTCTAAGGAGTAAGGACTACCTAAGCACTATCAAGCAAACCCGAGATATTCCTCACTCCAACAGAAAATTAAGTTTCAGAGATATTGCAATCTAATGCATTTGAAGCTAAAACATTGAAATAGTAGGGGTAGCACCAATAGAAGACAAGTTGAGAGAAAACAAACTAAGGTGGTTCGTTCACATACAATGAAGACCAAGAAATGTGGCAGTCAGCACATGAAATTGTCGTACTTTTATTCTATGGGCCTATAATGCACTTTGACATGTATATGCATGTTTTTCAGGAATGGGAGGACTACAATGCATAAACGGTGAGATGCTTCGGAATCAAACCCCAACATACACTCATCAATCATCAATTAAGCAACAAATGACAAGTGACTTTTTCACTGCGACTTCTACACATCTTCATAAAGAGGAACACAGGCATTTGTAGAAGCAGGCCTTGGTCAGGTCAAATCCTTCATGTGTCGAGACATGAGAGCTACTAATCTCCTAAGGTGCCCACCCTCTCGTGTTAGAAATATACTCGCATTCTAATACCATCCCCCAATTTCCAACTTTTGTACCATATTTCCGAACAACTTCCCTGGCAACCACTGATTATTATTCAATTGCTTAGATCATCTAAAATCTAACGTGAAAGCCTAAATCATCTGTGAGGCAAAGTATATATTGTTCCTAAGAGGAATTGAAGCTCTTGGCTTTTGAAGAGTCATCCATGTACTTGTTCTTCTGATAAGAGTCATTCATGTTTCAATAATTAAACAAGGTGTCAAATAGTAGTTGCTTTCTTAGGGAAAGTAAATGAGAGTGAGTTAAGTTCGAATAGAATGGGTAGCACCCATAGCATATTAAACGACTGACATAAATATTATCAATCTAATCAAGTCAGTTCCTGAATTTAGCTCCAAAAGTTAGATTGAAGTTCTAGTAATCAAGACTTTAACCGGAAGATTTTCTTTCTCTTGGTTGCTTCAATATGTGCCTTGAGATAATACTCAAGGTAGTATTTAAAGTTCTCACCTAGACTACCCCATCTCGGGAAAGATGGACAAAAACGATGCATGGAGCCAAATAAGGTGCTTCACAGGAGGGTGAGTTTTCTCCCTTAGGAAGGTACTCTTTTCAAGCAGCTCACAAAATTAGCCAGCGCCACCGTTACAGTGTAGATGACCCAATCAGAAGGCCTAAATAGGAGGTCAGAAGAAGATCCAAACACCAATCTTCTACATTTTTCTTTTTCATTTTCTACTAGCTATAAGTTATCATCTCTCTTAACAGAGCAAGTTATTTCACCTATTGTAAGCTCCATCAGCCGAGCTCTTTTATTGTTTTCACCTATTATGATTACTGTATAGTGATGTTCAACATCATTTCTTCAAATTTGAACTCTAAGCTAATGTAAGTAGCTGATATAACATATGTACATATATTTTTTTTGCCTCATCCGGGTTATCTGGATGTGCTGTTTCAAAGAATCAGATCAGTGTCTGTATTGGCTCATACTGGGATCATGTGTCACTATCCACGCTTTTAGCCCAATTGAGCAAAAAAAGAAAAGGTAAAGAATCGAGTAAATGTATTTTATTGTACAAAATCTGGATGAAGTGATTCATTTCCAAGGAGGAAACTAACAAATTCAAGTATTCAACCACACAAAAACTTCCACCGCAAGCAACATTTAGCTAAAAAAACCATTAATATAATCAACTATCTTAGTATTACATCCTCAAGAAGAACTAGTATTCGGTAAAATTTACACTTCAGCTCAATTTCACTCATTATTTCCATAGATTTTAGCAGTACCACATTCGAACATAGTACCAGATGATACTTACTACCGTACGCATATATGTGATTTCTTCTTAAATATTTTATTCCATTAAGGCGGAGCTTCAATAGGGCAAAACCAACATGCACAAGATCCACACACATGAAAATCCATGACAAAAGGGGGAGCAATAAAATGGACGGCACAACGATTCTAGAGTATAGTCTTGAACATACATTTACCAAATGCCACACGTGATTCAATATCAACAAATTACCGTGACATGGCATGGTGAAATTGTCGCAGACAGCCTCCAGTCAATACTTTCCCCGGTTGGTGAATGTACGAAATTAGCAGATAATGCATTAACCTTCTGCCCACTAGAGACACTCTGCAGAACATATTATTCAACATGTATAAGCAGTGGTTGACAAAGCAATTTCAACTAGTGGGGGCACCCTAATATTAACAATCACGAAAATTTATTCCCATAATAAATCACAACGAGGTGAAACTGAACTTAGACATCCATTACTAACCACAAAAGTCTATACCGAAGATTTTTCTATCAAAAAAAAAAGTACAACCACCTTAAAATATCTATCGATAAAGTTTGTAAGTTCTATAGTGCAGTTGCCCTCGATAAAATTTCAAAATGAGATGATTCATTCAATGACTCTTTTCAAATTGTATGTTAATGCAACAACAATAACAAAACCCACCTAGTCCCCACTCATTGGGGGTTATGGGCGGGGATGATCGCAGACAGACCTAACCTTTGGCAATATACACAAAGTGGCTGCTATCATAACACCACTGAAACAATGCCCCCCCTCCCTAAACCTCCAAGAACCGAGGAGCAACAAGGACGTTTTGTTGCAGAACCATGCCCCCAAATCAAAACCAAAAGGCATCAAAGAGGGCAGGCCTAGAAACCCAATCAATTTTTGTGCTCATTACCATGCTACCTTCATTCATTGTCTAGTTGGAATCTTTACTTTGGGAAACTATTTGTTTTTAGACATTCCAACTAGACAGCAATTTAAAATCAGCAATCATACACAACTAACGTTATAAAGCCGAAGATGATGTAAAGAAAGAGATGTACCTTTTCTTAGTTTTTCATTATGTGCAACACTGGTATGCTCCAATTTAATAGGATGCTTACATAATTACCAACATATATACAAATTATCATACTAAAATTTTTAAAATTTTTGAGTGGGGGCACGTGAGGCAGTGCCCCTTAATGAGTCTGCCTACGTACATAAGCCTACTCAAAATTCAAAATGTTCCATAAGAATATCAACAGACCACGTCTAGGCAACAAATAACTAGCCTCCAACAGTAAGCATCCACATTAACATTCCATAAAATTAAAAATTGTAAAAGTAGTTGAGTTTTGATCAGGTAAAAATTCTCTTCTAACTCCTATTTCATAAGTCTTTGATGATCTAAAAGTGTAACACATAGAATACAAGTAGGTTGGTCAAGTAGCGGAGTGCTTTGAGAGAGTTGTGCAACCATAGAGATACCCACAAAGTTTAAGGGAAAGGTCTACCATGTTGCTGTAAGACATGGCCATGTTATATGCCCGAGTGTTGGGCAGCTTGGGCTACTAAGAAATAATATGCGAGTAAGATGAGTGTAGCCGAAATGTTAATGTTGAGATGGATGTGTGATAAGACTTTGCGAGACCAAATTAGAAACGAAAACCTCTATGGGATGTTTCTTGGCCTCTTTTTGGGCATCAGTTGCTCCATTTTGTAAGTGATTTCAGCATTTTTTTGTTTCTAGCAACTGTGAATACTGCTTTGTGAATTGTGACTTTTCATATTTCTCTTTTCCTATGTTTCACAATGTTCCGTGTTGGCGGATTCAAGCAAAAAAATAAAATAACAGGCACCAATGTTATAAACCCCTTCACAATTTAAGATGCATACCTTAAAAGTAAATCAAAAAGTTGGCAACTAAAAGATACCTATCACAAAATTACGTAAAAACAAACCTGTGCAAGGGAACCTTCAGGAGAAGACAATCCATAGAACCTGAGTGTCAAATCACAATGAGTGCTCCGATTTTTAAATTTGGTGGAAACATGAAGTTGCTCAAATCTACCGCAAACAATCTCTGTCTGACTGATATCAATTATTCTGGCAGCAGCCTGACCAATAGATACATCCACTAGAAAGTGTACCATACTCTGTGAGTCCTTTCCAAAATTTACGGTCAAGTCCTCATCTGGCTGGTAGCTTAATAGTTTATTGATTGCCTGCCATTCTTCTTTGGTCAATCTTTCCTGGACAGACTCTGACTCCTCAGAAGCATCGCCGACAGAAGCATCTTCAGGAGTACGCCTAAAAACAAAGGAAACTACTATAAGGAGCCAAAGGAAAATGGATAACAAGCAGAAAAATATCCTTTTAAGCACAGATAAGA
Source organism: Vaccinium darrowii (assembly GCA_020921065.1). Classification (NCBI taxonomy): domain Eukaryota; kingdom Viridiplantae; phylum Streptophyta; class Magnoliopsida; order Ericales; family Ericaceae; genus Vaccinium; species Vaccinium darrowii. Next base: position 560,077 of record CM037151.1, on the reverse strand, counting down.
AGAATTTAAGCACAAAGGGGGGGAAAATAACAAAAGAAAATCGTTCAATTGGAAGAAAATGATTTGAGACTACATCATTCCTACAGACCATTGGAAAGAGAACCAGCTTCTCTTTCTAAGCATCCTCTGTTCAGCGGCTTCCTTAGATTTTACAGATTCAACCTTAGCATGTGCAAGAAACCTGAAAGATACCCATGCCATAAACCAAATGTCAAAAATTGGCAGAAGTTAAGTACATGGTTTGAATATAATCATATCGCCAACACACCATAATATTTACATTATTACAAATAGAAAATAAAGGACCATTTAAGGTTATATGAGGAAGAAGGGAAGAGAAAGTGTTGGACAAGGGTCTTTTTGGGTAAGAGTTGGACGAGGTCTTATTGCTTGGTCCATAAATATCTGGTAAAAGCCCTTTCGGTTTGAAGGTACATGGATGAAGCATGATGGAAGCATGCAAGAAGTCAGAGCATGGAAAAGCAAAGATACAATTCAACACCCTGAAGATAAGCTTTGTAAAACCAGTTCCAAAGTCCTCAACCCCATTTTGCTGAAATTTGGGGGATTATAGAGTATTCGAATATCCAATACACATGTTACCGCGTATCTGTTACTAATCAAAAGAATGGGTATGTATCCACATATATAGCACGCTTTTCCTGCTCCATTCTTAGTGATACGGTGGTCCACATTAAGAGAGCATTTGAAAGCGTGAGTACGAAGGAAAACGAATAAAAAGTAAAAAGCAGCATATGGAAGAGGTGAAAAAACAAGAAAGATGACAGATTCAGCTGTGTTTGAGGGAGCAGTCCACGATAGTATAGCAGAAACAATACAGGTCACAATAAGCCACAATAGCAACAAAATCTTTCAGAAAAACAGAGAACCCCATGATGAAATATAACAATACCTCCATAAAAGAATTACTTTGGGATCAAGATCCTTTTCAATATCTCTAATTTCAGAGTTGTTAACGTTTGATAATTGTTGCAATGAACCAGCATACAATTGGACATAATGTCGACGAAGCTGACACATGTGCTGTATTCGATCCCACGAAAACCTATAGCTGAAAACGTAAGCATGAAAATTGGTAGTCAGAAACAACTGAGAAGTAAACAAAATGGATACAATAAATGAACTGTTATATAGTACCGGACCAAATGAACTGATTCATATTACCACACTTTTTTCTGTTGCAGAGTGGCTTGAGCAGCATAACGCCACCACAAATATGGAGCATCCGAAACTGAAATCACAGGTCTTAAATGGGAAACCTCAACATATATCTTGTATCTTGAAATAACCTCCAAAAGTCGTATCCAATCATGGTATTGAGCCTGTGCAAAGAACAGAAGTGAGAACTTGCATTTGATTCCCAATGAAGAGCCAACTAAAATCCTCCAATACGTTTTCTTATGTTTGCTCAACTAAGGGGAGGCACAGGAACACCAGGGGGACATACTAGTGGACCATGGCAACGACAGAAAATGCATGGGTGTTATAATGTTCAACAATATTTATAGATTATTTCTTTCTACTCTTGCTTCCCCCACCCAATAAGTAAGTACTGTAAAAAGAAAACCGGAAGGTTGAAAAAACAGAAGATTTAGGACCTCTGTGACGGTCAAAGAAACATCAGCGAGGACAAGAGACGCCTTCTCAAATGGAATTTCAGGATCATTTCTTTCTTGATTTCCCAAACGGTGATATTTAAGTACTCCGTTGATTGGTGAAACTAAATAGTTGCGATTTTGAGCCCGCGGAGACACCAGTTGATCATCACTTCTAGGCTCATTAATACCATCCTCAAAAATCTGCAAAACCATGGAGGTAAACCAAAAAATGATCCCATTAAAAATCAAAAATACCCATCTCTGTCATATTTCCATTGGCAAATGCAAGAAATTACCCAAAAGTAGCAAACTCTTAACAGTAAGAAACCATACCACAATCCATTCCTTGGGAGTAAGATCTTCCCACTTCTTATCCAACTTCCATGGATGACAGTCAGAGTCATGGTACATAGCAAGCCGCTCAAGTTGCAACGACTAAAAAAATAATAATAATAATTCAGTCCAAAGTTGCTGGAATGTCATGCTACCCTAATTAACAGTAAGATGGTATACTTTGAAAACCTCCGCCCCCAGAACAAATAACACAAAGGAAAAACAAAAGGATTAAGAAGAAAATCATGAGTTTTTGTTATGCAAGACAAAATGTGAAATGTGCTTCTGGACAAGGCACATCGCTTCAATTTAAACGTTTATGCATTTCCGATAAGTAACTCAGTTAGAACATTAAGTTCAAAGTTGAATGTTCCATTTAACAACTTCTATCTATTGCGTGCGCTCACATGCCTTGCTGGACCTCCATCATATAATTAATTTGTACATAAGCCCCACTAGTAAAAAGATGCAAAAAAATAGAATTTTATCTAGTGCTTGTCTGTTTTTGTGCAATCCCACTCCAAACTCCAAAGAAGATGTAGCTAACCTTTCGCAATCTATCCAAAGCACCACTGGTATCAAAAGTTTCATTACCCAGCTCATCCATTGTAACAGCTGCAAGCTTTGCCAGAGTAACACCACAAGAAAATGGATGTCCTGGATTGCTAAACAACAAATATTTCCCCTCAAAATTAGGTAAAGTAAAACAGCAGGCATGATGAAGAAGTATGACCAAACAAGTTTTCTTGCACTTAGAGAACAGAAAGCAGCCGTAAACAAGTCGAGAAGCATATCGAAGACGGCTTGTAAATAATGGGAAAACATGTCATAAATATACCAAGAGCTCCAATGGAAAATAAATTAACCAACCTAATAGAATCCTCATATCTGATATGAACATTGCTAATGGAGATCTTGAGGTTCCCAATAATTGTAGCAATTAACGAACCCAGCCAAGAATTTCCAGCTGGTGCCTGCAAAAGACCAACAAAAAAAAAATTCAACCAATAAATAAAGGTGATGTTAGAGACTATTCCCACTAGACTACCACAAGAGAGCAAAACTCAATGTAGCACATTTGCTTCCAAAAAGAGAACCCTAAAGAAATAACAGATTCTGTAGCCAAAAATACCTACTTAGGTTAGAAGGTTAATAAACACAGAAAGTGGAATAAAAAGTTGTAAAATGAAGCTTATTTGTAGCCTTCATCAAAGGAGAGAAAAATAACAACCTTAACAGGCAACAACATGACGTGAGAAGGCTAAAATCTAGTGTACAGAAATAACCGCTCACCAACAACCCATAACTGCCATGAACAGTTTCAAGATCAACGACAAGATGCAAATAATATAAGACAAATTAACTACAAAAAACACCAAATTCTATGAAATTTATCACCACATGATGCATGTACGAAAACAAAGTCAATACCTAAATTCCATAATTCCAAGTAATCCCCAGAAAATTGAAGGACAAGACAACAACTTCCATAATGCCAAGGCAAAAAAAAAAAAACAACAGAGAGCTCCGAAGTAACTTACCAAGGAGCATAGTATAAATTAAAAACACCGCCGGAATAAATAGCAATGATTGATTACAAAAAATGTATGTTTCCAAAGAATGAGCACTAAATGGCAGAATTATTGTATCCACAGTACACTACATAATTTCAGAGCCATACACTTCCCAGCTTTGATCACCGCACGTACAAAAACAAAGTCAATACCTAAATTCCGTAATTGCAAGTAATCCCCAGAAAATCAAAGGAAAAGACAACTTCCATAATGCCAAGGCAAAAAACAACAACAGAAAGCTCTGAGCAAACTTACCATGGAGCATAGTACAAATTAAAAACACCGCCGGCATAAATTAGCGATGATTGATTACAAAAAATATATGTTTCCAAAGAAAATGAGCACTAAATGGCATGATTATTGTGTATACAGTGCACTACATAAATTCAGAGCCATACACTTCCCAGCTTTGATCTTGATATTGCTTCAAGTGTTGCCGCTTCTGCTTCCTGCAAGCAGTAGACAAGTGAGAACTGAGAAGTCTTTGAAAACAAATATTTTCAAGGTACAGTACGCAAGGCTAAACATGTGAAGGCATCTCTTCGTGTGAAATCCACCAGTAAAACCTTAAGAGTTAGTAGTTACAATAATGTGCTACAATCATCAAGAAAAAATAAGAAGATGATTGAAACAACCAAGAACAATCATTTGTGCAAGGTTGGAAACTGCACATGCTATCCCGTGCACGCACACACAGGGAACCCATCTGAGTGTCTAGTTTTTCATTTACTCGACTCCAGCAATAATTGCAGTGCTTAAATTGAATGGGGTCTCTTTCTTAATACATTGTTGTTTGCAAAACAGTAAGAGTGACAGTCAATGAGATTTAACATTAGGATAGTATTACATGACAGAACTAACTTTTTATTTTAGTGTTTCACATTCGGTATTTTTCCTAACATCTATAGTTATAGCCACAGATACCAACCAATGTTTCTATGTTGAAAATTTTTCCACAGATCCCTTTAATCATCAAATCCATAAATGTTTCAACACTTTAGCTTATTTGGTAATCTAAAGGGGTTCTTATGCACCAACATGGAATGATTCTTCATCTGCAACATAATTCCACCTCATAAAGTCACAATGAACGAGAGCACAAATTCAAACTTGATAATGTAACAAGAATCAGAAACGAGTGTAATAAATTGCACCTCAATCTGTTGAAGTTTGGCTTCAAAAAGTTTTTGCCGGTCCTCCTCCTATGACAACAAATACATACAAACAACGATAATAAGTTGCTTTCAGAGCCCAAGGATAAAAAAAAGTCAAACATTACTTAATCAAACAACCCTTCCCTAGAAACTGAATAAATTTACTTCCTACCTTAAGAGACCTTCCATCAGCAGCAGGGTGAGCAAGAATAAAAACACGATCAATAAGCACAATCACAGGTTCTTTGCCCAGACTTTTCCATGGAACCTATTGTTTAGAATCAGAACAGGAAGATCAAACAACCAGCATATCGGTATAAGTACTGTGATTGACAGCAATTGAGAAACCAGGCTATACAAGTCATACTGTTTTTGTAATTTCTAGATTCAAACAAGTTAAGACCCAAAATCTAGAGCACATGAGTAATCTATTGGATTGTCCTAAACAGGGCAAAGTTCCACAAATACTCCCTCCGTCCCATAAAGTTTGGTCCCTACGAAACTACGTGCAATTTTCAAGCTAAAAAATAACGTGCTTACGAAAATAATTTTTTAGTCAAATATGGATCTTGTTTAATAGATCTCATCGAGAACTTTTATACGGTGCAAAAAAAATTCAAAAAATATTTTGGTAAATACATTATTTTTTAGTTTTAAAATTGCACGTAGTTTCGTAGGGACCAAACTTTATGGGACGGAGGGAGTAGTTCAAACTTCCCTGTCAATAGAATTTTACAAAAAAAAATACAAACTATCGTCAGGGGGAAAAAAAAAAGGTGGAAACAATGACCAATAATTTCTACACTGCAGCATGATATGTCAGCAGCAAACATAACGAACAGAACTAAAATGATGTACATAAATCTTCCAGGAAACACGTATACAACTCCAAGGAAATGGCAGATTTTAGCACCCAATATGCTTCCTTGATAAGCTTGGTCAGAATCACATCATTTGTTTTGCACTTTACCATGAATAACCTACACCCTGTTACTTGGTCAGAAATAGCAAACAGTTTACCAATGAAAAATAGGAAGGAAACAAGAATCGTTGTGCTTCACCCAAGTCGGATGATTTTCCTCAATGATTTGGATTATTTACTCACGTGATATTGGGAAGTTAGCAAGGAATTTTAACTGGCGTGAAAATCCAACGTGGGTGGTGTTTGATTTGGAAATGGTTTCCATTAAGAAGGAATTTTGGTCAAGCTTGGAGACCAAGTCCACTTTGGAAAGGAGAATTACAGAAGATACCAAATTGTGTTGCCAGTATCTTTTGGTTTCCTTCTCAACGTCTCTCACCGTTCGTGTGTAAATATACCTTGGTTTGGTACGAGAATATATACAGTATTGTGGAGGGAAAACAGTGCTTGGTGATTCATAGCATTGTAGTGAGAACAAGAGACGGAAAAAAAAATTGCGAGTTAGGAAGAGATAAAAAGATGTTAGTGAGTGTGGGCTCGGAGATTAATATTTTTCAATCCTATTGTACTTTATCAATATGGTGGAATTCTCATTTGTAGTGGAGTAGGTATTGAGACCGAACCACGTCAAATTATTTGCTCTTTAGTTTTGTTTGTGCTTGTTTGATTTTATAGCGTGCACTGCTTCCATTGTGGTGGGGGACTAAAAATCCCAACAAGTGGTATCAGATTAGAATTAACATGCGCAAGGAAGAGACGGGATGGCTTGGAAAAGCGCAGGGTTTGCGAATGGCAACAATAATTTCACTCTATGGCAGTAGAGGGTGAAGAATATCTTAACAAGGGAAGGCTTGGTGAAAGCTCTAAAAAAGAAGTCCGAAAAATGGGAAGGGTTGTCTAATAGCGAGTAGACTAATATGAGGGAGTTGGCAAATAGCACTATTCAGTTATATTTTGGGAACACACCACTGCAGGAAGTTATCAACCAAACAGATCTGGCAGTCTTTGGGACAAATTGAAACGTGGGTACAGGTCTAAATCATTGATGACTGGTTATCATTGAAGAAGCAGTTGTACGCACTTCAGATGCCTAAGAGATCAAACTTGATGGATCATCTTGACGAGTTCAACACGTTGTTAGAATCCATTGGAGCGAAGATCGAGGAGGATAGTAAGGCTATCCTTTTATTGGTCTCCTTGCCTTTGCCATATGAACATCTCAGAACTACTCTAATACACATGAAGGATATGATTGCCTTTAATGTGGTGGTGGCTACCCTAATTTTGCACGAGGCTATGCGGAAAAGGGATAGCGAGACAGCCATCGATGAAGGTGCTATGGTTGCATCCGATGATGGTCATTCGAGAGGTAGGGCAGCTGAGAGATGGCATGGACCAAGCGACTGGGACGTTCGAAGTTAACTAGTGACAATAGAAAGTGCTACTACAGTGACAAACAGGGTCGTATAGTTAAAGATTTTCAAAAGCTCAAAGCAAACAAGGGAACGGAAAAATCAACTGCAGCACTTGCTGAGGACTCCTAGGATAGAGGAGATGATATGCTCACAGTCACTTCAGGTAATGGAAAATGAGATTGGATCTTGGATTCTGGGTGTTAATTTCATAAAAGTGCAAATCGAAGATTTCATTTAGAGCATGTGGCAGAGACACTAAGGATAGCTAATGCCACAATAAATAAAGTTGGTGGTGTGGGGAAAGTACAGCTTCGCATGGTTGACGAGAGACCGAGGTTCGACACGTACCAGGTCTCAAGACAAATTTGATTTCGTTGATGACTTTCGAGGGTTGCAAGTTTTCATCAAGTGGTGGACTACTAGAAATTTTCAAGGGAGAAAAGGTGATGCTCCATTGGAATTTGATTGGTAGCCTCTACACACTTGCGGAAGATGTAATGATTAGGGGAGCAAAAATCAAACATCAAGCAAGTAGTATGGGCGGTATGGATCTGCATATGAAGCATGGGGGTGAACAAGGTGATGAAAAGTTGCAAAGAGGCATGCATGGGCTTGTGGGTGAGCGATGTGAAAGTCGTGTGAAATTCTGGCTGGAAAGAGGTGCAACAGGTTGGTGTTCACGTGGAAGCTCCAAGCAAAGAGAAAAAAATTGGTTGACGAGGTCAATGGAGGGCCTACTAAAAATAGGATCTATTTCGCTTTAAAATTGGTTAGTGGTGGCGATCTCTTTGAATGTGCAAGAGGGAGTAGAGAAGGGGCTATGTCAATTCACAAGTGAGCATAGCGGGGCACCTCGATGAAGGGGTTCAATACACCTTGGTGAGGGAGTGTGTAAAATCATCCCACATGAGTGAGGGGGTGATAGTTGAGCTTCACCCATGTTGGATAATTTTCCCCAATGATTTGGAACATTTATTCACGTGATATTGGGAAGTTAGCGGAAAAAAATTTATTGGCATGAAAATCCAAGGTGGGTGGTGTTTGATTTGGAAGTGGTTTCCATTAAGAAGGAATTTCGGTCAAGCTTGGAGACCAAATCAAATTTGAAAAGGAGAACCACAGAAGATATCTAACTATGTGGCCAATATCTTTTGGTTTCCTTCTCAACGGCTCTCGTAGTTTGTGTGTATATATACCTTGGTTTGGTACGAGAATATATACAATACAGTCGAAGGAAAACAGTGCTTGGTTATTAATAGCATTGTAGTGAGAGAAAGAGAGAAAAAATATACTGTGAGAAGATAAAAAAATATTAGTAAGGGTGGGCTTGGGGATTGATATTTTTCTATATTATTGTACTCGATCAACACAGTGGAATTCTCTTTTGTAGTGGAGTAAGTATTGAGACCGAACCACATTAAATTCTGTGTTCTTTATTTTTCTTTGCCCTTGTTTAACTTTGTGGTGTGCTTCTGTTCTGGTGGGTTACTAAAAATCCTAACAAGAATTTGCATTTATTGCACATTATAGCTCTAATAAACAACAAACTTCATATAACTGGATTTCTATTCACACATAAAAAAACATAAATACCTGTTTAGTACTGGTAAAGCATCAAATGAATGCAAACAAAAGATTACAGAAGTACCTTTAATGTTATGGTACCAACAAATCCAGCCTTGACCGTCACAGGAAGTTTTAGCGAGTTTAGTGCCTCTGCCTTCAATTTCAAGTCTTTGAGAACTACATCGCCTATAACAAGAGGAACACTTCTTGAATCATCATACCAATGAAATTTTTTCTAAATATATTATATAAATACAAGAAATATAAGTGCTACACCTCAAGTCATTATTGGACTATGTCAAAGTGCATTGTCTGCTTGAAAGGGAATGAAAATAGCACTTTTGTAGGGCCACTTAGTATAATCTCAGCATAAACTACATTTAATGATGAAAACAACCCCCATCTTATAAGGTGATCACTTGTACTTTAGTATTATCAAACCTACGGCTCTTCTAAAACCGCGCTAATAGAAAGGAAGTGAGGTATATCATGAATTGATCTGCTCCTAGAGAATCAGATTAATGGTCGTTTGGGAACTCGCGTCCTGAAAACCAGTCAATTAACCATCTGCAATAGAGGCATAAAAAGTTCTTACCGCTCTATGCATATTTAATAGAGGGTAATGATCAGAAGGTACTACTTTATCATAGGGGAAGATTCCACTGTTTTGTTATGAGGGATGAACCAGAGCACTTTCACTTCATAGCACTTCGCTAATTAAGGAGATCAGCTTACTTAACAGAGGGAGATTAGATGGTCCCTAGGTAATGCAATGAAGGCCTATTCTTGGTCAAAAGAGAGTTGTTTCGGCTGATTTCTCATGCTTCTACAAACTCATTCATTTTGACTGATTTTGATCAGTTCTTGAAAACAAAACAAAAACTAACTAAATAACTGAAGGTTACACAAAGCTTCCTATAAGCAGCAGTTCATGGCCTTCCTTATCATCAAGGGAAAGAAAACAGATCTCAGAGAGATGACTATGGGATATCAATGATTAGTGGATGTCTTAAATTGTTTGAACAGAGTAAGGTTTAATCAAGCGCTTTAGCAGAAAACATATAATCATCCCTGCATGCTATTAGATGAAAGATTATTACCGGATTTGAATCCACATGACATCTCTATACAGAACTGCAACTTTCTGATAAGTCGGACCAAATAACCACATACACCAAAGTTAAAAAAATTAAGCTGGGTATAGCTTTGGAGGTCCCATTCCTCACGTTTACGACTGTCCCCAGACTTCACTCTTTCAACACTTGTATACTCGCATGGCATAGTTCTAGAGCTAAGTGTTAATTATGGAGCAAATGTTCCAGATAGGGTAACTATGCTTTCTGGTTTAAACAGTGTACCGTAATGTCATAATATTTGATAGGACTCCAAAAATTAAACCAAATTCCATAACTCCCCCCAGCTAAAAACTTTATAGAGACAACTACACATAATACATTTAAGCAAGTCAAATAGGAAACATCTTTTACCCAATGAATCCACATTTTTGTTATGGTTGAATTCAAATCGCAGGCCATCTCTATAGATAATAATTCTATAATGTCACTATGTACGTTTCATGTTGTAAGGGTAGAACTTCATGAGCTGGTAATAAGCATCAAATAAACAAACCTTTCCAAACACTTATTCTTAAAGCCTCTGCTGAAAGTCCATGGACATATTCACCCAAATACCTTCGAAGCAAATGCAATACCTACAATAATGTGAATCTCAAACACTGATTGATATCATGTTATATAAGCTATTTCTTCAAAACAAGCACCGCATACTATTGGACAACAAGGTGAAAATAAGTGCAATTTATACAGAAGCCTTCAAATGAAAATAAGTGCATATGTTACCACAGTTATGAAGAGATGCCAATGTTATTTGTGACGACAATAGTTTACTTTTAAGCTTTAAAAATTTAAAATAAAATTAAGGAGGAATCTCGCAAATAGCGATAGGCGCACCGAGGCGCCATAGTCCCCTGGAGCTTTAAGCGCAAGGCGAGGCGCGCACCTTTTGAATGCGAGGCACACATTTTTTTAGAACACGTAGAATTCAAATATAGGTAATACTTTCAACACAAGCAAACACTTATAAAACATTCAAATGTCATAAAAGCATAAAACCTAACATGTCAACAACGGAATAGTTTTAGAGACGCAACAAAAGGATTAACGGCGATTAACGCAGGGTCCAACCTTTTACTACTATTTTCAGATGACATCTACAATGAACAAATTGAAAAAATGAATTCAGTAATTGGACAGTCGACAGTAATTTCAGTGCTGGAAGAAACAGAGCAGGAGGAGAAAACTTAAAATGATGTCTGATAATCTGATTCATAAAAAAAAAAAGACAGAAACAGAGGAAGGATAAGGAAGAGAGAGAGTAAGCAGAAAAAAAGAGAGAAACAGAGTAAGGAGAAGGAAGAGAGAGAGTAAGCAGAAAAAATGATGTATGATGAAGGGTTGAGATGTAATCTAGGCAAAAAAACAAAAAAGCACGCGCCTCATTAAGCTCGCGCTTCTGCGCTTAAATGTACCCCTATGAAGCGCCACACCCTCGCCTCGCCTCACCTCGCCTTGCGCTTAAGCGCCTTTTTTAAAACATTACGCATCACTATATCAGCTTTTGTTCCCTGTACCTCCTGGGTTCAACCCTGTGAATAAACAACCCAAATAAGCAAAAAACTGCAACTAGCACACATCATGGTTGCTTGTCGCTCTTCAAATTGCTACCAACAAGAGACTTCCCATGTTTTCACCTTACACCCAACGTTCCCATGTCATTTCAACAATTTATCAAGATCAAACAATACTTCCAATGTGAATCACCACCCTCCAATATTATGTATTAGGAGAAGAGCAGTATCTCAGTTCTTCTCCTCAACTTTACTTTGGCCAAAAATGTGAAAAATCTCAACCGGCAGTCCACTTTCAATGACGTAATCCATAAGAACTATGCCATCTTTCAATCAAAATCGATCACAATCTTCTCGTGCTAAGGCACATTAAACATTGCTAAATTCTCCGTTCCCCCCAAAGAAAACCAAACAAAGCTAGCCTCGTGTCCCTATCATCTATGATTGGCTTCATGAATCCTTTTTCTCCATTTGCTCTGTCAACAACTATGTCAATCAATTATTGGGCCTTTCCCATTGCAGCATCCCAGTACAGTTGCAGAGTTCCCTTCCCCTTAACGGTTCCATCAACCATAATCTTATTACTGTACTACTTCTGCATATACTGGACTTTGGTGTATGTATTCCCCTCCCCTTAAATTCTCATATCAACTACACGCTCATTATTTGTGTTACAACCAAGTAACCAAACATTCTACCGCATATAAACACACACTTCAGTGTACTTTTTAGATCTTTTAATACACTTTTAACACACTTTTCACATATTTCAATGCACTTTTTAAACATTAACGGCAGACTTGTGGGCTGATTTTAGAATTTTCCTATTAACAATAACATGCATAACTACCCATAATGAACTTGCAAAAGCAGCAGCAAAGTGTCAGTGTTTTAAAAGTCAGCCGCCTAGTCTCCTAGGCACTAGGCAGTGGTCCAACGCCTTGATTAGGCAGCCGACTAGTCGGCGTCTAGTTACCGACTAGTCCACACCCAAGCACTAGGCGCCCCTTTTCCGCCAGGCTAGCGCCTATCAATTTTTTGAACAATGTGCGGGATCTTGGAAAACAAACAAACAAACAATCGTAAAATATCCTGAAATTGAATTTCTTCAAAGCATGTCAAATATCATTTACCAAGAACTTAAGTATAGCATGAAATGTGATCAAAATGCTGGCAATGCATAAGCTCAAATATCAGTGACTTTCCCTGACTTCTCCCGTCCATCCAAAAAAGAAAAAAGAAAAGGCTAATTCCCTTAAAAATAAGAAAGAAGTGTCCAGCAGTACACGAAACCAACCCAGTAACGAGTAAGTCGTAAACAAGCACATATCCTAAACAATCTAAAACATTAAGCAGTGAGACACTGAGACGAGATATCCAAAAACCATGCAACTGCCCTAAGATATCTGATTAAACTAACTTTGTTATCAACATGCCATAACTTCAAATTTCGAAATATATATATCAGTCATTGGAATCAAATTAAAGCCCTTACGTGTGCTTCGAACATGATAATGGATCGAAGGATGATCCGTGAGAAGTTTGATCAGAGTAAAAGAACGGCCATGTGAAAACTGAATCGATCGTTCGAGGGTTTTTTGGAACCCTAACAGGAATTTATTTGAACAAGATCCGAATAAGCGGAGGGCGTGAAGGAAACGAACATAGGCGCTGAACAGTGGTACTAGATTACATAGGAAGCAAATTTTGTGGAATGGTGGTTTGCGCCGGCCATTCGGGGAATGCCTGCCCGTCGCACGGGTGTGGTATTTGGGTGGGTCTAGTTTATTCGGGTTGACCGAATCTTATTTTGATTTGCATATATTTGCGAATTAATAAAATATTTTGGGTACCATTTATAAAATATTCGTTGTGGAGTTTTTTGCTTTGTGACTTTGAAGAAAGCAACTTATTTTACTGATAGAGTTTATATTGTAGTACTTTATTGCATAAAGTATACTTTAAACCTACGGAAATCTAATACGTTCATGGTCTCAATAAATTAATAATATTGAAAAAATAAAATCTAGGTATATGAAGTGAAGCAAAGTCTAACACTATACACATCGGAGATTCGGAAACAACCTGTTGAGAACCCATCACTAAAAGTATTTAGCTCAACGTGTTTGATGATTTGCACTTAACATCCATATAGTTTGAATAAACAAATATATCAAACATGTATCTTCTTTTTGAAATTAAAAGTTAAAAAAATGTGATTACTTGTGTATTTGTAATTAAAATTGATGACAAATTGACATTATGGTTGGCCTGATGGTCTTTGGATGAGATTTACTCCATCATAATATCTCAAGTTCGATTTTCTTACTAGCAATTCTTGGGCACTTCACTCTGCTCGCAAGTATCTGAAATGGACATTGCGATCCTAAGCGGGAGAGATTGTAAGACCATGTTCTCAGTGACCAATGAAAATTGGAAGTTAAATATAAATGATTTGTGTGTAGCTACTATATACTAGTGGTTGATATTTTGAGGTACGTGGTTAAGGCTAATGTGTTAGCAAGTGAGCTAGCGCATATCGTTACAGCACAGTGGCAGAACATCAAATTGTGATTTTTTTTAAATTAACTAATCAGCTCTTATAATAAGGGATCAAGGATGGGTGCTATGCGGTAGGTGTTGTGCGTTGTGTTGTGCGGCAAAACTACGTCATTTTGCTTGATTTTTGTGCACACTTCTAAAGCTTCAAAAGGGCCTTGTTTGGAGGAAGAAAAAAACATTACAAAGTGCCCAAACCCAAAGTGTCTAAACCCTAAACCTGAAGTACCTAAACCCAAAGTGCCTAAATCCAAGTGCCTAAACCCACTATACCCTACCCCAAAGAACCTAAATCCCCTAAAATTGAACCCCAAAATTAAACCTCACACTTAACTCTTCAAACAGGGCCCTTGGATATACTAAGAAAATGAGCAAAACAACGTAGTTTTGCTGCACAACATGGCGCACAACACCTACCGCACAGTGCCTCCCCCGGATTCTATAATAAGGGGTCTACAATTCCTAGATTTCCACGTTGGAGCTCCTTGAGCTTATATACTCAAATCCACATATCCCCATCTTTTTTTTTTTTTTTTTTTTTTGAGAAATAGAGACCCATCTACTTGATATTATTAAGATAGTAAATAGGACATTATCGAATTACAGTGGTCGCAAAACTATCGTTACATCCAACATTATCTGAAAATCAATCTCACAATCCCTCTAAGAAATGACAATTCAGGCATTATTTCCCTTTTTTTTTAAAATGGCGGCATTGTGTCCCATTTGATGAAATCATTTATTTTATAAAAATCTTTTTTCATTATATAAAATCCACTCCAGTGATTTTATCAACCCTCCTTAAAACTCTCATACACTTATGTGATTTAATCTAATGAAAACACAAAGTGATTCTATCAACCCACCTTAAAACTCAACTTTTATGCGATTTTCCATTTTAGCAAAAGTTTGTTCGGATTGCTTCTCATCCATTTTTCCAAACAAGTTTTGTGGGGTCTACCTTCAGATTGGTTGAGTCGGTCGCAGATCACGTTTTGACAGAGGGAGGACAAGTTTTGACCGAGGGAGGACAAGTTTTGACGTCAAACAAGTTTGGTTCAAGTCTTGAGCAGATCACCTTCACCCATCAGCCAATCACGTTTTGACATAGGGAGGACAAGTTTTGGGGTGAGGGGGCCAGTGGGGTCTGAGTTGGTGGGCATTTCAAATTTCAGAAAAAACAAGTTTGGTTCAAGTCTGTACAATGTCAGACAATGAGAGAGGTAGACCCCACAAAACTTGTTTTGAAAATGGGTGAGAAGCAATCCGAACAAAGCCTAACTTGCTTTTCAGATTTTTGTCCTTTTTTTCAAATTCGGATGTGTGTTCAAGGATTGAAAAGCAAAACGAGCTTGGATTTTAAATACATTTTGATTTTAGATATTATAGGCATATGCCAACTATCTCCATAATGTACATTATTCTACACCATAGTCTTCTTGTTGTTAGTTCCTATTCATTTTAATATTGCATTATGGAAAAATACAATTCGAACGTCAGAATTTCCAAATGTAATCATGCATAAAAAAGTAACACATAATAGTTTCCACACTTGGAATTAGAGTTGGGATAAAACCTGAATTCCCTTGAAAATATAATTGTGTATTCAAGATATTATAAGATGTCGGTACATATGGATTTGGAGGGTATATAAAGTTTTCTAAAAATTTGTATAAATTCGATGTCCAACCGCTCATTGACATTTCTCTAATTACTACAAAAGATTTTTTACTCGATAAGAGTCATTGTTGGAATAGTTAAGTTACCCCCCTTTCGATCATTCTTATTAGATTCGTTACATTGAGCCAAAAGGCCTTTTGCTAATCACGACGACCTTGGTCCGTATTTTTTAGACAAACTGACACAACAAGATCATGCCCTTGCACTTTTGCACCAAAAAATAACCTTGGGCAAGCAGTAAACCCCCTCAAACTAAGGCTCAGAGACACTTTGCCACCTCGAACTATTGAATTTGGCTTTCAACTGCCTTGGGCTATTGAAAAACTTAGATGGTGTCTAACTCTATTTGCTATTTGTTAAGAAAACAGACGTGCCTTGCACATGCCACTTCCCACAACTTCTAACTTACCCCTGAAATGACGATCCCGAGTGAAAAGGGAGGGGATCCCGAGTGAAAAGGGAGAGGATCCCTCGACCCTAACCCAACAAATAGATCAAAGGCATCCAAATTGGCATCAGTAGGGCATTTACGAGTTACATTCAGAAACATGACATGGGGCTAGGCATTACACGTGGTTCATGCCCATCACAAACCATATTATCATAGCCAACAGTAGCATTAATTTCCAATTGCATTTTCCCAAACTCCTCTGTTCAGTTAGTTACTCCTGTAGCATTTGGTTCCTCAATATGAGATCATCAATCTCCTTTTGCGTGGCATTGATCTTCGAAATCAGTAAGCCAAATGAAAAATCCATAGCTCTTCTCATATGTCTTCAAAAAAAGAAAAGAAAAAGTCAAAAGATGACTATTGGGGAAGATAGCATATACGTGTACTTTCCCAGTTAGGTTTTCAATAGACCAAGGGGGTTAAGTGCCAAATTTAATAGTTCGAGGTGGGAAAGTACACCCAGGGGTTAAGTGCCAAATTTAATAGTTTGAGGTGGCAAATGCTCTGTTCGTTTGCTTGTTTTGGACAATAATTCTAAAATTTTCTCAAAAACATAGCTTTCAACTCTTCTCAAAATTCACGTTCGCTTCACTATTTTGAAAAATATTTCCAAAATGAATTTCAAAATTTCTGTTCATTTTGATTAATTTTCAAATGCCTGAGATTACAAAATTTCAAAATTTTCAAAATGAATGAAAAAAAAAAAAAGGACAAATGCAGAGAACAGATCTAAATTTTCCACCATTGCCACCACCATATTCAACCAGATTTCTTCAAATCACGACCAAAGATCAAGCGACCAGAGATTCAGCGCCTAGATAAATCAGATTTTCAGATTCCGAACAAAATTTGTCGACGAATGAACAAGATTTTCGACCAGATTTGAACCAAGGTTTCGTTTACATAGATCGATCTCTACCACCACCACCAACGCTCATCACTACCAACAACCACCGCCACCAGCTTCACTCACCACCACCATATCACGACCGTCGACCACCCAAAAGGAGCTGGAGGTGCTCTTACACAATCCAACCAATGCTTATCATTTGCTAAAACTCAATCGAAATATATCAGAAGCAAAGTATAGGATAATAGGCAGCACATAGATATTGCCCCAAAGCATCCTTGGCATCATCTCCATAGGTAGCAGCTTCCAAAAACCGACTTTTACAAAGAAGCAGAAGTGGAGCGTTGAAAGTGAAAGGCGAGAGTAATTCGGTGAAGAGTAAAGAAGAGAGAGGGAGAATCATGGATGTTGAAATTATCTGAGAGAGAAGAGGGAGGATCTGTCGTCTGTAAAAGGGTGAAAGAAGAGAGAGGAAAGTGGGTTAGAGTTGTGTTGGACTGTTGGATATTGTAGACTTCTTCGATCCTTTTTATCACAGACTTCTTTGATGTCTGGAAAAGAGAAAAAGAAGAGGCAAGTGGAGTTGGGAAATGATTCCATAGTTTGATCCCATAGCTAAATTTCTAAACATTAGACCAAACACATGTTTTGGGCTATTTAGCCCAAAACACATTTTCAAAATGCCCAACCGAACGGGGCCAAAGTGTCTCCGGGACTTTAGTTTCAGGGGCTCGGTGGGACTGGTTGACCCATAAGTGATCAGAGAAATGGAGTACTGCATACCTCTAAATCGCCACAGTTTCACGGGAAACGGTGTCGTGTTGAGCCTCTTTCTGAACTCACCGAGAACAAAGCTGCAAAGTCTCACAAAGCCGAAGTTAGAAAGCCAATCTCTCAATCGGTGAGGCCGAAGATCCAAAACCCTCGAGTAAGTAACGAAATCACTGCTCAAATTATTGTTTCCTTATTTGTTAATCTTGAAAACCTGTTGTTTATCTTTCCACTTTATTTTTCTTCTTTTGTTAGCTTCGAAATCAAAGTTTCTGTTAACAATTTCTCTGCTGCTTTGTCCCGGGTTGGTATAAATACTCAACTTATGTTCTTCATTTTTTGTTGCTTCTTAAAAATTTCCCAGGCACATATATTCTGATAATCTGTGGGAGATAATGCCGTCTCTACAAACAGCTTTGCCTCCTGAACTTGCCAACAATGCGATTAGAGTTAGTATCTCCAAAAAATTTCCTAATTTTCAGATTTTTAATCCTTTCTTACCTATACGAAGTTCCTCAGTTGTATTTGGTTTTTATTTGTTACAATTCTGTATCCATCCGTCTGATAACCCCAAAATAAAAAAATTCTGCATCCGCTCCTGGATCCAGTAATCCGAGAATGAATCCACTATCAACTAGCGCGGCTCGATTAAAGCATTAAAACTAGACACAGTCCCCTATAAAAATGGCCAGAAATGAATCCACCATTCTGAGGCATTGTACACTTCATGTTTTGTACTAGCATTTGTAATCCAGAGGATATGCAATTTCAACATCCATTGTTGCATTCAATGGCCAGAAATGTAAAAATTGGCCCTTTTATGTAAAAATGCTTCTAACAGCGCATACTCATTTTATTTTCACAATTGCATGAGCTGCGTTGGCGGCTATCCATTGCTAAGTCTTTTTTTTGTTGGTTTGGTGTGTAGCTTTACCGGGAATGCCTTCGAAGAGCTAAATATGTAGGCAGTCAGGTATATATTTTTTCTGTCCCTTACTTCTGCCTTATAGATAATTTACTGGAGTCTGAACATGATTATTATATTTTTATTCCTTTAGAAATTCGCTCCTACTCAATATTGCAACATGAAGATTGATCTAATGTAAGAAGTGTCACACTTTTTCTGTCGAAGTAATCGCTATAAAGACTATGTCAGTATTGCTGCTTTATTTGCAATTGTCAACGGAGGCAGTGACTTTGTATTGTTGTTTAGCTACTACTCCATATCTTAAAGAAACAAGGTTGCAAATCTTTGGGAAGACTATGATGCATCATTCTGGCACTGGTACTCTTATGACAAATCACAGTCACCAGTACTTGAAAAAGTATCCGAACAATATGGGCATGGAGCATACTGCCAATCCCCTGAAGAATTTTCTATTTGTTAGTTTTGGTGTTGGCTCTGGTTCAGGTTTTGGTACATTGGTTCCTGATTTTCGTTCATATGCTTTTCATGACATTATCATCCTATAGTGAGTAGAAAATTTCTTCCATGAACCCATTTTCTTGGACAAGTTCGAGGTTCTTCTGCATCATGCCTCCAAATAAGTTTTGTACTGGGGGAGTCCTTGCATATAGCATGCATGAACTTTGTTCTGTTTGAGATGCTGAACAATGTGCCAGGCTTAGGTTTAGCCTTTTACCTTGTTACAGTGGTTGTGTGTTGTTGTACAATGTCCTTTTCACGTTTGAGTATAGCTCAAATAATCCAGCTGTCTCAAGTCTCAACAAAAGAAGACTTTTGCCTATCCACTATTCTCACCTCTGATTCTGTTTTCATTATACTCTCCCCATTTGATGTGGAGCTTTTAGCTGGTTATTCTTTGATATAATGAATGAATTTTTATCCATGAAAACGATGTTGCTGTACCCAATGCACAAGGTTCCTGCTTATAGCAGGTCCGGGATTGGTAGCAGGTAGGTAGTGGCGTAGAGCGCATCTCAGAAAGGCTGTTTTCTGTTTTTTGGTGCAACCGAAATTTGTTTTCTGTTACTCAAACACTCGTAACTTGAAAATTGGTTGTTATCTAGGCTTCTGCGGGAAAATCAAATGCAGCATCTAATAGGATCCTGATCACCTTCACTCCTCATTTCCTCCACAAAATCAACCTCATTGATTTTGTCCAACTGCCTCTTAAAGCATCCAACTCAAAACCAATTGGCAATAATTGGAGAGGCCACCCAGTATCATATACTAGTTTTGGATGTTATAATTAACCAATGTGGGAAAAGCTTAAACAATAGTAGTATCAGGAAACATCAAGCCTCTATATTTTGAGTCCTGTCTTGTTCTTGGAGTTGGTTGAATCCTAAATCCTGACAACTGGAAAGGCTATTTTTGTTTGTCTCAAAGTTGGATATCATGAGACAAAACAATGCATTCATTCTGTCAAAAGTTGATGCAGATGAAATGAACTAGATTCCTTGTGTAGGTATTCAACACATGGCTCGTTTGGTGAATAATTCTAATTCGTACCACTCTAGAATTTGCCTGTTGACTCTTTACGTTCGTGTTATCAAATCAAACTTCCCTTCCATCTAAAGGTTCTGTCCCACAATTTTGAGAAGGAATACAATAATTTACCTTTTTGCATACATCTGCCCAATCTGCAGCAATACAACACACAGCTTGTCGTTGATATGGTGAGACAGCAGTTCAGAAAGCACATGCACGAGACAGATCCGGACAAGATTCAGAAGTTAAAGGATGAGTGAGTTTCATTTCAGCTTCACCTCTCCATTTTCAACATGTTTTAGAGTAGGCTTGGGGAGCATAGTAAGGTTGTTAGATGCCATATTATATAGGGAGAATGCATCGAACTTTCTTTTTTTCTGTATTGTCTCCCTCTTTCTAATTGCTTTTTTCACCTTTTTTATTCCTTAAATGAAATTCGGTTAGCTGGACTTAATGGATACCCTTTTGTCTTATTCTCCCTTGCACAAGTAGGCTTCGGATTTGATTGCCTTATGCATCTGCTGAAGAATTCTAATCTTTGGCGCTCTTGTGGATTTGCAGCGCGGCAAGGGGGCTCATAAACCACATACTATATGAATCTGAGAAGATGTCCGGTCGTAAATTCAGCCAGAGCTCTTGATATTGCTTAAATGATGAGCTGCTACGTTTATGTTGATTGTAGCAAAAGTTTTTTCTTTTTTGGGAGGATGGCCTGTTATCAAAATAATGAAGATGAGGTAAGGATCTAAGGACAAGGCTCTCTCCCTTCTTTAAAAAGGAGAAGGCCCTAGTTGTTTGGAGGAGGGAAGGGATCTCCTTTGAAGTGTACCCCCTTTGTCCGCATCATCAATCTTTTTTAGGTGTTCCAAGTTCTGGTAGGAGTATCCATTTAAGGCACTCAAATGCAAATTGAAACTTATTTGTTTGGAACAATGCTCTTTTATTCTCACTTTTGAATCTTCATAATTATTTGCAAGGTAGCAGAAAAAGATGGAAAAAAAAATGTTTTATGCTTTAGGTTTTCCTCGTGGATGTGCATTGTATGAAATTTCAAATTGGACAGGTGATGTACAGAACAGGATCAAAGAGGCTTGGAAAGAACAAACTACTTGTTCTTCTCGTGTCCACTTGTTCTTCCAATTCCCCATGAATGATTATCAAGAGCGTGTGTTTCTTGCATTTCCAGTAGCTTGTTGTTCCGTTTTTTAGTGTCCATTGTTGGCTTGTTGCCAATAGGATGCCGTATTTTACTGCTGTTTTTTATGGGTCTGAATTGCTGTGGTATTTGTTGCACCTCATTTTTTTAATCATTCATTATCAGTAAATTTTCTTTTCGTGATAAAAATCTCTCTCAGGGGGAGTGCATTATTAACGAGTTTGTGGGCAGCCTTTTGATTCCAATGTGCTGCTATTGTCGTGCCAATGATGTCCCATGCGTGTTCAGGGACGTCATTGCTTGTCAAGATCACAATCAGCCAAGCTATGCTTTTGCCTTAATAGCTATAATTTGAGTTTCTATAGAAGATTTGTCGCATAGTCTGGAAATTGGTGATAGTTACTTCAAGTCTTGAGCTGCTTCCGACTTCTGATTTATGTGCTCTAATGGTGGAAGAGTTGCCTAATCGTATTGACGATTTTCTAGTCTCAAGCTATTCCACCACAAAACATGTATTATGCAGTCGAGTTTTGGTCCAGCTTTGTCTTGTGTCCTTGTTTTCTTAATCACATCCCATTATGCTGCCCTTGTTGTATGTGGACAAACACTATGGTGACAATCAACTGCGAGGAACTATATGAACTTTGAATGGATACAAGCTTAATCGCTTCCTTGTATTCATCCATTTCTTCGCTAGCTGTATTGCTTGTTGTATGGTCAATGGCCATCAATGGCTTTTGATTGATTTGATACCTAAAGCAGAAAGGAAGGTATTGGGCAGTGGGCACACGGCCCTCCTTCCAACTCCGGTTTCATCGCATACTATAACTTTGATAGTTTCAACCTCATATCACCGGGAAAAAACCTAATATCACCGGAAAAAAAACACTTGTGAATCCATCTACTCTTGTTTAAATTTTTGGTATGAATTCCTGTGTGCATACCGTCATTCGTCATGCAATATTACTGTTGATCCTAAGTCCTACATCATCTTTTGGATTACTTTGCTCATCTAACAAATTACTTGTGGTCTTATCGTACACTCAATATATAGTTGTCAGCATAGTTGCTAAAACTTACGATACACGATACGTATCCTATGATTCGTATAGTCTGTGTCCTCACGAGGACACCCACAAGGAAGACAATAATTGATTGTATGTTGCGTTTCATGATTCGTATAGTCTCATTCGGAAAATGATATGTATCACACTTTGTATCCTTTTTGTATAAAAATTCTATGGTACAATCGCGTATCATACGATATATATGCTTAATTTGGTACGTATCGTACAATTATTTGTTGGGGAAAAGTTGGACCTTATTTTAAGAAACAGAAACCCAAACACATTAATCTAAGCTATTTGATCTAATTATGGTGACATTTAAACCATTTGATAAAAATTCAGCCTCAATGTAGGGCTTGAATGGAAGAAATAACCATACGACTGTGTTTTGCTTGAAGGGCTCTTCTTTTCTTTCCATAACTAAGGCAGTAGAAAACCTTAATGTAATAGACATAGGCCAGTAGAGAGGCTTGAACAGTAGAGAGGCTTGAACTTTTGCATCTTAATTTTTTTTTACATGTAAGCATAGTTTGTTGGTATTATTGGGTATATAAAAACTTTTTAATTGTATAGGAGCATTAATTATTTTTATTGTTGTTGAAGTATAAACTAGATTTAGTATTTTGGCACAAGAAAGTAAAGTCCAAATAAGCCAAATTCCAAAGCCCAAAGATGAAATATATCATTAAATGAGATATAAATATCTAGTTTTTATAAGTTCTAGAATATCTATCTTCTACAAGTTCTAGAATGTCCTTGTGAAATATCATAATTTTTTTGGTGAGAATTAGTCATATGTATAATTCTAGAATCTACCTCAAAGTTTATCTTACATGAAATATCCTTAGACTAGAGCCTTCTATAGAATAGTATAAATAGGGACAGGTTTTAACCATTTTGCATCACACCAAAAATATAGTTTTGACTTCAAATATAATACAAATACTCTCCTCCCCTACCCTTATCGTAAAGTATTTCTTCCTCTTCCAAAATCTTCGTGCAGCTAACTGGATGGTATATTAGCATGAGTTGATTGTTATATTTTATAGCTTTCGTGTTTCGTGGTGGTAAAAAAAAGGTTTTGTAGTCTCTCACTCTCACATTATGTTAAAAAGAGTTGCCCTTATTCAAAATATCGTTGTCTCGTTGAATAGTAACTTGAAACTTAGGAAATAATTACAGTTAATTCCTATGTTGAGTTGTTCCCAGAGAGCTCTGCTCTGCTTTTCTAATCAAATGCTGTTTATTTTGACTCATGGTAGCTAAACGTTGCATGAATTGGTTTGATTTTCCATATTGTCACTAAAAGTAGGAGTCTAGCTTGATATTCATCTCGATCCAAGCAGTAGAAAAAGCCACTGCGGAAGGAATTCATCGTCTTGCCGAGAAAGCTAATTTTCTGGTTCCACAACAAGAATACCAGGTGTAGCATTAGTATGGATATCATCTATGTTTTGTGGTGCATCTAGTTGGATGGTGCCTTAGAAGTTATTGAAAGAAAGCGGTTGAATTGACAGAAAAAGGGGGCTTTGATCCACCCAATTACTCACCGGTCACTGCCTCTTCCCTCCGCTAGAGCTAAACCACCTCCCCATCACCCAATTCCACCCCTGTCAAATTTTATCGTCCAGCGTTCATGGACTATAAGCCGAGGTAAATATCATGCTTCATAACTTTTTTTTCCAAAACAATCTTACAAGAATTAAGAAGGCATATCTTCCAAAAAAGCAAGGACTAAGCTGAGGTAAAAATCCTAGGAAGATTGGCCAATGGGTTCAAAGCATGGAGTTAAATGGAGTTTGCTCTACAAATAAGAATAAGGAGCTCGTAATATATACTCCCTCTGTCCCAAAAAGGATGCCCAAAAATACTATTCACCCCTCTCCTAAAATTATCTGTCATTTTTTAATTATAATGATTTGTATATGCATTATAGATCTTATTTGATCGATCTCACTTAGTTTATTGAACAAAATTTTTAATCTAATAAAAAAGTATTATAAATTACCAAATATAGAAGTTTTTTTTTTTTTGGAGTTGTGATTAGTTTTTTTGGACATCCTTTTTGGGACGGAGGGAGCATCAAAACAACTCCTATCTAAAACTATGGAAAAAGGGTCAATGAAGATGTGAAGGTGTCGATTTTTTTTGAGGTCAAAAGAAAAAAAAAATTGTTTTTGTGTCTTTTGATTTCGATCTTGCACTTTCGAATGTTCCCTATATATGCCCTGTAGAGTGCTTTACACCCCTTTTTAAGGTGCGTAGAGTATAATGATTTGCTACTTTCAATGCCTTAGTTTATGTAGATTATTTGGCTACCCAATGTCTATAAATAAAAGTTTTTCTTCCTGCATAAACTTGGTGTAACATGCTGTGTCATTGACGCTGGTTTAATTGGTTCTCTTGTTAATCTGTTCCAAACAGCTTAGTCTGATACAAAGAAAGAGTCTTCTTGGGTAGTTTCAAATACCACTTCTGGTGGTACTCATGAGCAAGTTAAGTATGTTTTTTTCTTGTTCCTGAATTTTCTTATCTTAATTTTCTACGTAGATTGGAGTTTGGACTTAAAATGATTGGCCGTCATGTTGATGACAGATACGTAGTCACCTAGGCTTGTATAAAGCCTTGATGTTTACATTTTCCTTGGATCGGGGCATTCAAGGAAGTCACATAAAAGCTTTATATTGTTCTTGGTAATTAAGTATCTGTCATCAACATGATGACCAATCATTTTAAAAGTCAAAACTCCATCTTACGTAGGAAATTAAGCTAAGAAAATTCAGGAACTAGAAAGAAACGTACTTGATTTGCTCATTATTACCACAAGAAGTGGCATTTGAAATACCCACGCAAACTCTTTCTTTATTTCAAACACAGCTATTTGGAGCAGGTTGACGAGAGGAGCATTCAACCAGCGTCAATAACAGCATGTTACACTAAGTTTATGTAGTAAGGAAGACTTCTATTTACGGACATTGGGTAGCCAAAGAATCTACATAAACTTAGGCATTGAAACTAGCAATCATGCTGCTCTGCACACCTGAAAAAAGGGTGGAAAGCACTCTATGGGGCATAGGGAACACTCAAAAGTGCAAAATCCATCAGAAGACACAAATTTTTTTTTTTTTTCTTTTGACCTTAGAGAAAATCTGTACCTTACATCTTCATCAACCTTTTTTCCACAGTTTTAGATAAGAGTTATTTTGATGTACTCCCTCTGTCCCCATTTTATAGTCCCGGTTAGAACCTTTTGTCGTCCCAAAAAGATTGTCACACTTCAAAACTAAATGGATAATAGTTAATGAATTTCCTCTTTTACCCTTCATGTTTAAATTAGTAGTACTAAAAAAGTTAGAAAAAGTAATGATTGGAGGGTAGAATGAGAAAAACATATTTTCAAAATTTTGATGATTGTGTTCCCTTATTTAGTTGGAATCCCCAAAAGGGACTGTTAAATGGGGACAGAAGGAGTATGTATTACGAGCTCCCCATTTTTGTCCGTAGAGCAAACTCCATTTAGCACCATGCTTTGAAGTTGTTGGCCAATCCCCCCTAGGATTTTACCTCAACTTAGTCCATTAGCTAAGCGTTCAAGTATTAAGGATGGTGTTAAACATTTTCCTTTATAGAAGGTCAAGAGACGCGGAGGGCTCTTAACCAGGGGACAACGGGACATATCTGTATGTCACCATACAAACTTCCTCGGATACCTAGTGTAGAGACGCAAAGGGCTCTTGACCAGGAGGCAAGCTCCATGCTTGAAGCTAGTGAGAAAATGTGCTCGTATGTAGCTAGGGAAGCCAAACACACAATGCAACTCTTTTAGGGAAAAGGGGAATCTTTTACTAATAGGTAAACACCCCAAAATTCAATTAACTCTACAGGAGATAAGATGTCTACCCACTGGTGGGGAAACATTCTAGAATTAGAGGAGAAAAGCTCCCCCCACCGGGGGGGGGGGGGGGGGGGGTGGATAATAGTTTAAGTGCAAAGGGAAAGGAGTGCATGTGCTAGGCCATTGGTCGAAATTCTGCATAAGATATTGAGTTGAGAGAAATCGGGCAGAGCTTTCGTAGAGAGTAAGAGATTGCTCGGATTTTGTGAGGAAATCCAGGTATAGCCTCTGGCAGGGGAAAATATATCCCGGATACCGTTAGTAGACTTCGGGCAGTGCTTCCGCTAGAATATGGAAAGCCAGGATTTCGGCTTCCGTAGGACTTTTGAATTTCTGGCGTACCAAAGCAGGGCTTCACCGTAGATTCAAAGGAGGCTAAAGGTTTGTTCTTTGAGACCTAGGATTCAGAGGAGGCCAAAGATCTTTCTCGGAGACCGAGGATTATGGGCTCAAAGTTAGAGTGAGAAAGTGGAATGAAGATAAAGCGCTGCGCGGGTTTCGAGGCTCTAGAGGTGCGTCCAAATGAAGAGGGGGTGTCTTTTTATTGGAAAAAGGAGGAGAATGGGGGATCACTTGCCACATGGCAACCTCTCAATGGTTGCCTCGTGGTGTGGGTTTTGGCCACGATTGAGTCTAGGTTTGTTTATGCTTGCACTGTGAAGTTTTGTGTTTGTCATGGTGATCCTTCTAAGGTTTTGAGGCTTTTCGGACGTTGTGGAGGAGTCCCCTTTTTAAGATTATGCCCCGATCATAGGAAATCGATCCTCTGGATTCCTGGTTGATTTGTAGCATTCTAGTTTCCAATTTTAATGGTTTCTTCAATTTCGGGATATTTTATTTTTTAGTAAGGTTTGCTAGGGTTTCCCTATAGGAAGGGTTGTAATCTCTATTATTCAGTAACTTTGATTCAATAAACAACTCTGAGTTTTATTGATCTTATTTGTGGATTCAGGATTCCTTGTGGATTTGAGTGCCTATATTGTTTGAATTAGTATGCTAACTAGTCTCTCATTAATTCTTCCCTCATTCTTATTACTGCCAAAAGAGAGGAGAGAAAGGAGGGGAGGGGGGGTGGGGGGGGGGGGGGGGGGGGGAACGTAGAAGAAGGAGGAGGAGGAGAAATAAAAAAACAAGGAAAAACAAGGAGAGGTTTGATTGAGTTGGATTGAAGCTTGAATAGGTACACATTTTATGCTTAAAGTCATGAATTTTATATCTCTCATGCTAGACTTTAAATTTTACATGTAATTTCATTGATCGAGGCTTAGAAGATGAACTTGCATGGTTTTTGGTTGAACCCAAAAACCCAATCTAGAATTTGATGAATTGAGGGTGTTAAAGTTGTAATTGATGCATAATATACTTGTTCAAGGGATGAATCGAAAGGAAGAACTCTTGATCTATACTAGTATGAGCATGTTTTCCTTGAGTTGAGTTTGAAGTGTCCTTGGTGGGTTTGAAGGTTGGGAGAGAGAAAGGGATCGAACCTATTTTTTTCCAGAAAATTCCCAGGTGCTATCGGTAGGGAGTCATCAGTGAGGTTTTGGTACCGGTACGAGGTTTTTGTCCCTATAGGTAGGGACAATGCAATTTTTAGATTTTGTTCTATCTTTCACATCTGATTTCACGCACCTCTTGGACTTTATCTTCAGCATGTTTACACTCATTTGGCATCCCCTAATCATATCTTCATTGTTCATTTGTTCATTTGTTATAGGAGGTTCGAGTGATTGCGTGGATCGAGGTTATAATACTTAAGCTACATGATTTAAAACGTGTTTTATCTTTCAAATGTGAAAGCTATTCTTTATCTACATAATTTGCTCAATTATATGAACTCCATGGACATAAAATGAAAGCTGGACACATTTATTATCCATTAATGGCATCCTTACGTCCCAACTTGCTAGGTGACAATGCTAGACGCCTGAACTTATACACGCTAGGGAAGCCTGGCGAACGATGTGAATTGGAGAGGGATGTGCATTATAAATTATCTTGTGAACTGATAAGAGCTTTGGCTAGTTTTGCTTATTATTGTTGTACACACAAGTTTTCGAATTCCTGATGCCGACATCACAACTCTCTTTCTCGTTTTGGAAACAACTCAAGTGGTTTTGATCCCATACGACTTAGCTAAGGTAGACTGTTGACTACAATTAACTCCACATCGCGTTGCGGTGGACAAAGTGGGCCCCCAGGATGCATAAAAGTAATGCCAAACTTGTATGACGACTATGATGCCCCAAATTGATGAATTCATCCATAATCCGATCATGAGGTTGTTAACATTTGACGAATTCAATTCTACTTGGATAACTATTCAGCACCTGCAACTCTGACATTGGCTCGTCTTATCAAAGTTTGATTGTGTATCTTTTAGCTTAATCTTTGTTCAATGGCCAGGTTTTCTTTCGATACAGATGTTTGTCAATGCGTCTTGGTTTTGCTCTCTTGTGCGCATTAGGTCTTTTATTTTCATGTATTAAATGCACATAGTGGGTTGTAATATCGGTAAGAGCTTGATCGATTCATTCAGTTTTCATTTAGTTACTTTTGAGAACAAATACCGATCAAGCCTTACCGATATCCGAATGAGCTGATTATTCATGAAACTCTTAAAAAACATGTTTTTAATAAATTGAACGGCTTAAATCATTGATGTGTGCGTCCGAAATGGGTGATTCACATTTGTTATGTTAAATGTTGTGTAAGGGGAACTGGCTCCAATTATATATATGTATATATGTATGGGATTGGTCTCCCATGATTAGTCGAGGTGCGCAAAAGCTGGTCCGGACACCTGGTTATCAAAAAAAAAAAAAATTCAATGATTCGAAAAGTACTCAGTGTAGGCCCATGAGCAAGCCTCACAATACTTCGGTATAGTTTTTCATCTATGTGATTCCATTTCAATTTTGGTCCGTTGTTGAGCCCATTTATCATTAGCATTGATTTATTCGCCGGAGGGGGCCAAGGCTTCCAAGATCAACCCGTCGCCAGATTTGACGCACCCAAAACAGGCGACGATCGATGGAGGGTAAATGAGGATGGAGGATGGTGGAAGAGGTCAGGGGCTGGTGGCGGAAGGGCTAACGGTGGAAGAGGAAAGAAAAGGGTGAAAACGGAGGGGTATGGAGGGAATGGGCGTCGTCGATCGGCCAGGGGTTGATGGTGGGAGCTCCGGCAAGTCGAGGAGGAGGGGTGGGGCGAAGGGGCGGCAGCCCCACCCCTCAAGATCTGAAAACGAAAAAAAAACCGAGAACTGGGTAGAAAAGAAGAATGAGAGAGAAGGTGGAGGGAAGGAGAAGAAGGAACCGGAAAGAAAGAAGAAGAAGAGAGAAGAAAATAGGCCGGATGGGAGGAGGAGTCAGCAAAGAAAGGGGATAAACCCTAGGGCTTCTAACTTTTCAGAGAGAGAAGCTCTCTAGAGCAGTAGTAAGCTCTCCTATGCCATGGGCGGCTGCTACGGGAGCTAGGTCCTGTCCGGGGAAGTGACTGGTCGGCGACTCGGTGAAACTCGGTATGACTCGGTGCATCTCAGTGGGGTGACTCAGTGGAGCTCGGTTTGTACCAGGTTTTTTTGGCTTCTGATTAGTTATTTTTTGTTTGTTAGTTTGTCGTTGTTTACCATTTACTGGTGCTGTAACGTGTTCATGGATTGAGCTGGGAATCCTTGTGGATTCTTTACCACTTTCACTTAGATCGAATTCATCGTTCCGTCCCCTAGGTGTCGGGTCTGCTTAGGCAGACGTGTCTTCGAGTTTTGGCTCAGTTTTCGTTCTCATTTTCATTTGTTAGTGACTTTGGTTCATTCCTATCTTTTGATGTAATCGGATGCCAAATGGCTTTGATATTATACTTGACATTTTCAAAAAAATAAAAAAATAAAAATCATTAGCATTGATGATTGAAATTGTTTATCTGGTGACTTTCTTCTCATATAAGGAAATAATAGTACAGTATTAAACAACAATTAATAGCTTCATAAGCAAACTAATAGCTGATGTAGCTATTATTGATGATCAATCTAGTTTAAATTTTGGTATGTAGAACTTCATCTGCAACGGCAACAAAGATGAAGATATGACTTTGATTATTGTTACACTATTTAACGAGCCCCCACAACTTGGCAAAACTAAACCCAAAGCATCTCTGACTGATCTCAAAAACGCCAAAATGAGGTGTGAAAGTGACATATTGACAGAAGATATTGTAAAACCAAAAAATAAATAAATTGAAGAACCAAATTTTTAAATAATACAATAGTTCTTCCAAAGAGCAGAAAAAGTTCAGAAAATGAAGGATTAAATTATAAAATCTCTCGTATATGTCACATCCACTCATAATTCTTGAGTTTCGAAGATTGGTCGGATATGGTCAACCAAATTGGACGGAGTCCACTCTCATCACACAATTTAGAGACAGAAGGTATCAACACGTGCCAACCACCAATTTGTTCCTGAATCCACTCATCTAAGAAGTCCACCATTCTTATTTCTTGCCACGCGGAGAAACACAGAATGTGAGAGACACACCTAATCGGCACCCTCTGCCCTGATATTTGTCCTAAATTTCTACGTTATAATTTTGGAAACGAAAAGGAAACAACTGATTTTCGTTCTTCCCCGTTTTTGGAAACAGAAAAATTACCAAAATTTTGTCAACTGATAATCCTCGAAACCATGACGAATCATTACTAGCTCGGTTTCAGTTTCTAGAAAGTTCAGGAAGAAGCAACCGACCGCCGTCGCGATCTCCAAGGAGGAAGGGAAGGATGTCGGCGCCGGACATTGCGGGATTATTGGATACGTCGAAGGACCTGGATCGGTTAAAGAAAGAGCAAGAGGATGTACTACTCGAGATCAATAAGATGCACAAGAAGCTCCAATCCAGTGAGTTTTCTTACCTGGATATTGAATTCAATGACGACCGTCATTTTTCACTTTGTGACTGTATTTGTCTAATTTTTTCTTTACCTATATTTATCTTGTGTTATACTATGCGATTAAAGTTGGTATATTTGTGTAGTTAACTTGATTGGATGTGTTTTGCCTGTGGTGGAAATGTTGGAGTTTAAGTCACATAATGCACATGTGCATGCATGAGCGGGAGCGCGAGTGTGAAAGTGTATTTTTAAAGTATCCCAAAACGCTAAACTTTGAGAAAGTAAGGATTGAGAGCGAGGGCAGAGCAAAGATTGAGGGCGGGAGCAGAGGGGCCTACTGAATAATTCTGCAACTAAGTTTGGAGTACATGCTCAATGATTTTGACATTAGTTTAGTTAGAATTTAACAAGGCCACTTCTAATTTGTTGTATGGTTGTTTGATGAAAATGTGTTAGTTGTATAATCGTACTATTGGGTAACATGGATGGATTGTGAAATGATGTAACAAATAGTCATTTTGTGTTATTCATGGTTTTACATTTGCACACTTGTGAAATTAAATTGACTGGATGCGTTTTAACTGCTGTGGAAATGTTGGAGTAATCGCTCTTGTATTTTGATATCATTTTGGTTAGAATTGAACAAGGCTAGTGCTTAAATTTGTTACTGAGTTGTTGAATGAATGTGGGTTAGTTGCATAACTCTTATTACGAAAATCATTGGGTTGTGAGACAATGTCATATTAGTTTGATCAGCATAGAGTTTTTGTTCAGAAATGTCTGAAGGGGTTGTGCTGATATTTGGAAGTCCTAGATAGAATTTTCTTTAGGTTTTAGGAGGTCAATCGGTAATGAAAAATGAAGCAAATAAGGAATGGGGTTGCTCCAATGTGCCTGGGCTTGGACTGTTGCATCGTGATTTGTTAACTTTGGTTAATCAAAATCGGTGGTTTGTTTCAAGAAGGATTGAAAAAACATTCAAAGAGAAAGAAATGGAACTCAGGCGATTGTTTTAGATTTTATCGGAGAGTCCAGATGGCCCTGCACCACACGAGGCAGGCCTTCGGTTGGAGAAGGGTTTGAAACGCATTTGCAGTTCTAAGTAAATTAGTGGGTGTAGCATTTTGGTAGTCGAAAGATTTGCTTGGATTTTAGTCCTGTTGAAGTCATGGTCAAGTCAATTTAATGATGAGCACAATGGGATCTTCTACTTTGGCTTCTCTAGCTGCCTTGTTATTTAGCTCAGGTTCCGACATTACCTGACTCCCCTTTCTCAGATTCGTAATTTCTCACCATTGGTTTCTGTGAATCAGACCTGACAAAACTATTGTGTATACGTAAGAGGTTAATATGAATCATACCTGGCAAAAAAGTTGGGTATTTATGAAAATGCTGCTTAAGTGATCATAAGAGCAAAAAACAAGGGATAAGACTGACAGTTATGAACCGGGAGATATCTAAGCGTTTCTTTCTGAGTCTAATATGGAAACGAACTTCATGGCGTATCCCCTGCCTTTGATTTGCTGCAAACTTCCTTGACATGCATTTAATGGCTAGTGTAATGGTAGTGAGTATTTTACACAGCCTTTAGTTCATTTAGTCTTCCTTTCTGTCCACCCCTTGTTCCTATGTTTCACGGACTTGGATACTGGAGCCAGGCAAAAAGATGTATTTGCCCTCAATTGAATAGAATCACAATCTCAGAGTATGGTAATAGGAATATACTCCCTCCGTCCCTATTTTATAGTCCCTTGTTCCATCCTAACCGGATAGAAAATCGTTTATATTTATCAATTGGTAATACTTTTTGTGTGCAATGGATCAATTAGTTCTATTAAACAAAGTTTTCAAAATCACCTAAAACATTATAGATTATAAGACATAACAATTTGGAAAGTGGCATGAACTCTCAAAAGGAACTATAAAACGGGGACAGAGGGAGTATCAGACATGGGAAGATGTTTGTTATCAATTCCTAAATATCCTTGACAAATCAGTTATAAACATAGTGAGAGAAAGACATCTGGGGAGTTAGTGGAGTCCAAATATGTGATGGGAAACAATCACATGATTTGGAAGTATTGAGCATGATTTGAAAACCCCACATGGCATGGAACTAGTCCTTATTTTGCATGTAATTGGCAAAGTAAAGGCACTGGAAGAAGAAAAACATACCCTTGTTTGTAACACTAAACAAAGTACATATTGTCATTGAACACCATCGGACCAAACATAATCAGTTCTGTCACGACACAAGGATGGGTTTCGAGTTTTTTTGGGGGGTTTGTTTGTGTCTTCTTCTTTTCTTATTACTTCGGGTTCAATTGCGGGAAAAAGAAAAGAAAAGAAAAGAAAAATTGATTGAATGCGAGATGCCATTCTAGGCCTCCGGTACCACCATGAAGATATTGACAGCTATGCTAGCTGGCATGCCAAACTTTTTTGAATGTCTCTATCATGTTACTTGAGGTTTATCCTTCACAATTCTTTGCTTGCTGATGCAGCTCCTGAGGTGGTTGAAAAGCCTGGTGATAATTCCTTGTCGAGGCTTAAGATGTTATATGAGAAAGCCAAAGAACTCGCAGAAAGTGAAGTAAAGTATGCACATTTATATCTTTCACAAAATTGATGATTTTGGCTTTTTGTTTCCGTTTTTATTTTTTTAATATTTGAATTGGGTGTCACAAACCTCGTTTGAAGTAAAGCTAAAATGGGATCTTAACCCTACTCTTTTCAGTACTGCTGTATCAAGCATTTCTGTAAAACTCACCATTCCAGTTGTTTTGGTTGGATGCAGCGTTTCAACTCATCTATTAGGACAACTTGATGCTTTGATGCCTTCTGGACCTCCAGCTCCAGGGCAACCGCGAAGGAGGATAGGTGTGTGCACAAACATAGTAACAAATTCTCTCTATTCTAAAACTGGCCTGGAGCTTTTTACGTGTCATAAATTTCATGATAAAATGCACATGTCATCGTCCTTAGTTCTTGGGAAGTTGGTATCTCATAAATTTGTGCTTGCCAATTTATAGTTTCTGTCCTTGTGCCTCTGTTTCATATAATTGTAACCTTTCCATGTTAATTTTTGGTTTTCCTTTTTGGGTGTGACATGCTTCTGCAATTGTAAAGATATTCAAGGCTAGCTCCAAGCCTCTGAGTCAAAGATATTTCATCTAGAATTCACATAAAACCTCAGGCACCTGTTTCGACTGTTTTTTCCTTCATCAAATATATTTCCTTCTTCCTCCTTTCCTGCCTTTTCCTTTTCATCTCTTGCCAAAAGGTATTGAAGGGTCATATCACTGGAAGCAGAAAGCTGTTACAGCTCAGGAGTCATCAGCTAATAAACCATGTTTACACCGCCCATTTTTTCTCCCATGTATCTCGTTAGTTTGTTGAATATTATTGATAGATAATGCAGTGAACATGTCTTCTGAGTGCAGTTTTTGCACAAATTCTTGTGCTCATTACTTGTTCTTTGCAAGTGATTAATTGTTATAGAAAAGAAGAAACTAATTGAATTGAAGAAGGGCACACCCTCCTGTACAAAGGAAATCACTTACCAGGAAAAGGGTATAACCTAAGCAAAGAAAAAAATCTATCAGAATCATGATGCATAAGAATACGACGTAGTCTAGGCCACAGATCAACAAGTCGAGATTTGATGCTTAAGGAGATCATCACCTAACTTTAGATTTGTCCGACATTGCAGCAATGCAGCTTACAGGGAAGTAGCATTTTAAATTTCTGCTGCCAAAAGGGAGCGTGATTTCTATCTTTTCATAGCTGATCAGTTCCGTGCATGTGCAATGATTTCTGTCTTTTAATAGTTGATCAGTTCCATGCATGTGCAACACTTCATGCACTAAGCCAAGTAATTTTTGGATAACCAAGTAAAACCTGTCACAAAATAAAAGACGTCCACCATTTGACTGCTCTTACATCTTGGCTGATGAGTGCAAAAAAAATAACTTTACTGGTCTCAGATTAGGATGCATACTTGGTGCTGTCATGCGTGAAGCTTCCGCATAATCCAAAATGTTCAATTGCTTTGTTTGATTTTGTTTAAATGATAAATCGGGGGTATATGAACTTGCAGAAGGTAATGAACAGAAAAAGAAGCGAATGAAGCCTGATTCAGATATGCCAAGACTCTCTCCATCCATCCGAAGCCACCAGGAAGCTCTTGCTAATCTGAAGGGTGAACAAGTAATATGCTGATTCTTAAGTGATACCTTTTCCCACCTGTTGATTTATGTAGTGCCTGCAGTTATTTTCTTGCTCGTGGTTGTATATCCACTTTTTCCTCTACGTATTTTTAGGAAGTTCTAGTGTAGTCTTTTTTTGGGGATGCAAATAATTATTCTCATTATCATCTTTTGTATTTTGCAGGTAGCAGCTAGGGTCACACAAGAAAATGCTGAGAAAGATGAGTGGGTCATTGTTAAAGTTATTAATTTTGATAGGGAAACTAAGGAGTAAGTTTTTTTTCTCCCGCTCAACAATAGATTGTTGTTTAAGTGCCCCTCCTTTTACACACACTTGCATCCCTCTTGTTTAATTTCTTAGTTTTTTTTTTTTTTTTTGGATCATGGAATTGTTGTGATAAGCACGAAGTGGAGAAGTAAACAAACCAACAAGTGATCAAAACAAGACACAAAGATTTACGTTGTTCCGCTTGAGCAAAAAGCAAGAATGTACTACACAGGTGAAGAGCGAGAAAGGATTCACTATGAACGATGAGAGAATACAAAGAGCTGGCTATACCCGTAACTCTCAATGAAACACCCAAAATGATCTCCGGTGGAAGCCGAAAAGGAGACACAAACCCTAATGGAACCCAAAGAGAGAACCAAAACCCTAATATCAATCTTATTGTATCGTTTTCATGTTTTTATCCTGTGATAATGAAAATTTTCTTTCCCGTTCAAAAAAAAAAACGCTAATATCAAGCCCCAATTCCCAAAAGACAACCCCTAGAAACCCCAAGGTCTCTTTTTGTAAGAAAGCACTGAAGGTAGTTAAAGAAGGAAGTTGCCAAAATTCAAGGCACTTTCCTTACAGGAATCATAGTTTGTGAAGATAAACTTGAACAAAACTATGGAGCTTTAGCTTTCTGTTGATGCACCTCCCGTACAGGCGGCTATAATAACTGTTGAGGGACTACTGCTACCTGTTAGAGTTATTGCAGTGAATTCCATCAATCGACATTGATTCAGATTTCTTTGCAAGTGACTGGTTTAGTTTTTACTGCAGTAGTGCTGGCATTCCCCAAAACAATACAAAAGCAACTTGGAATCACATTGGTGACTCATTCATGTATCATGCAAGGGAACTAGTGTAGCATCTAGTTGAAGTCGTTGTCATCACTTTTAGTTGGTCAATAATACATGGCTTGAAATTAAGAGCTCTGTTTAAGCTAGTTTGATCCGCACTTTTGTTTTCAATATCTGTTCTGCTCCTGCTTCTTCTGGCTCCTCAAGGAAACACTTTTCATCTTATTAGTAGGGCATGTTATGTTATCATGAGAAATCGCTTGCAGTGCAGAGCACTGCAAATGATTAAACTATAGAGTATAGACCATTAAGATTGGAGATGAACTAGTGTAATTTGTCCCCTACAAGTATTGTGTATATTGTATTTAATAGTCCGAGTTTGTACTATTGCTTTCTATTTGTCCTGTCAGCCTTTAGGTCATTTAGTCATGTAGTACCGCATTAGGATGTGGAACAAATGCAAAATAGAGGCCTTGTTTCTTTGTGGACTCGAGCATGACTGGATCAATTTGTTTATTTACCATGGGGCTTAGGTTTTTTTTTATCGGCACCATGGGGCTTAGGTGGTCAGATGTTTTCTCTAATTCGTATTACACCAGATCAATGCTGTTTCTTTATCAGTATTCAGTAGTTTTTCACAAAGTAAACGTTGGTAAATATTCCTTTATGTTCATTCTTTGCGACTATCCTCTTATGACTGGTTTACAGAACACAGCTCCATCTATATTTTATCTCACAGTTACGATAGTAAAGCCTTATGCCACATATTTCCCTGTGCAGAATTGAAGTACTAGACGAGGAACCTGGTGATGATGAAGAGGGTGGTGTCCAGAGGTAACTTTTTTGGTATTCTGTATATCAACGTTTCCTAATTTTATAAATGTTTACGAACTTTTGCATGCTTTGTTATTTAGTCTATGCTGTTTTCTTATGTTTTTGGCTTTGGAACTGCATTGAGTTTTTGCTTGAATTTGTGAAGTAGATCATATATCTTTACCACTATCTGTCAATGGTGAAGCTACTTCTACTTTTGCATGTGATCGGGCGTCTATTAGTTGTGAAATTTCTATCTTTGACCTAAGGAGATGGAAACCACCGAACTGCTGCAATTCAAGTAGATTGTGGATGTGTTTACACGCTCCTGTATGTCCAGCTTGGGTACTTGGTTATCTTTGCCATAAGCCTAAAATTCAATGAACATAATATCTCAGTGCCTCTTAAACAAATGGTGTATTAGCATCCGAGTCTTGACTTCTGCTGCAGTATGAACTATTCCACAGAGAAGGGTATTTTGTTGTGATACTGCCGCATCCTGTTGCAAATTCCCCTGGAAGATTAATTTTGTAGCTGTCTTATGGGTGAAACCTTTTTCTCCCACCTACATTAATCTTCTGGGCAAATATGGGGCTACTTTGACTGAACTAGATTCTTGGGAGCATTACTTAAGTAATTGTAAAGCATGAAACTTGTGCACAAATTAATCAAGTGCACTATTAGGGCAATCAAGTCAAATTTTGTATCAGGAGGTCAATTGGCACTCTTGCTGGCCTTGGCTGGGACTTGTCAGTTTATTTTCCGGTTCCTTTTTGGGGAGAATAATAAGTTTTCTGCTAATTTTGCAGCATTGACCTTTTGGAATGTCTCAAATGTATTTCTTAGCTACTTATATGGTGTTCAAATTAATGAGATAAATATCTAGCAATCCTGCTAAATATTATTAGATGACTATGCTCATGCTCCTGCTCCTGCTATTTTGCGATCCACTGATAAAAAAATCATGCAAATTTACTGCTGTGATTTAGCTTTTTTATTGTTAATTTGATCATTTGGATGCGAAGCCTAAATCTGAATGTCTCTCATTGCTAATTTCAGAAAGTACAAGCTGCCTATGTCCCATATTATTCCTTTTCCAAAGCGGAATGATCCCATGGGTGTTCAAGATTTCGGTCCTGGGAAACAAGTTTTAGCACTTTATCCGGGAACAACTGCATTGTATAGAGCAACTGTTGTTCAGCCACGCAAGGTAAACAGTTCATCCGTGGGTATTATCCAGATTCTTATACTTAGTTTTGTATTGATTTCTCCTGCTTCTTGCATAAGCTACTTGCGTTTGAGTTACCAATGTATTTGAACCTTGTGGAGGAAATCCGAAACTGACGACTTGCGTTTTGCATGTCTTGCGATGGTATGTCGCCTGTTTCTGCAAAAATTTCCAGAGGAAGACAGATGAGTAAGTAGCTTTCCCTTTGTTTTCTGTCTGAATTTTAGGGATGAATGTGTTCACTTTTCATGTGCCATTTGGGGACCAAAGAGAAATGCCAAATGACGTGATTATGCATTTTGAGTAATAAGGAGGCTAGGAGCTAGTTCTTTCCCCTTCCATCTTTTTGATGGAATTCTTTAAACTTTCCGTGATGTCACTTGGTTTAGTAAATGGTGCACAACGAATGCTTTGATAACAAATAAGCTCATTTCAACTATTTGGACAACAGTTAAGTGAAATGATTTCGTTTTTGTTCCAAATGCCAATTCTTCGTTGCAAACTGCCTTCGATTATGATTGTTATCTTTGTTTCCCTATTGTTGTGGCAGTTATATGTTGGAATTTGACGACGATGAGGAGGAAGATGGATCGTTGCCTCAAAGGCAAGTATCTTGCTACAGGGTAGTTGGTCTTCCGGATGGACATAAGCAGTGAATGTACATGCTGTTCATCTGTGTCTGTATAGGATTGTCCCCACGCCATTGTGCATTTAGACACATTTAGGTGGCCGTATGTATTTGTTTCAGGGAGCTAGGGTAATGCAGCCACTTTCTCAGCTCTTGTTGTACTACAATATGTTGTCTATTGGTCACTGCTACCAATTGTATTCTAAAATTCGTTTCCACAGCCACTTTTATGTCATACTCCCGTTTTTCCTAAGAAAAATCGTGAGCAGCTCATGTCGATGCGTTTATTGTTCATAAATTAATTTCCTTAAGGCAAACAAAACGACTTTTTGCCAAACTTGAGTAGCAGAAACAAATAAAAGAAAGCACTTACGACTTAACTTTTACATCGATGTTAAGTGCTGAAAACTTCCCTCGCACAATGTCGATGTGAAGAGATGAGCCGACGGACAAAGCGATAAGTTCTCTCCGTATAAGACTTCAGTAGGGAAGATAGATCCAGCACCGATGGTCCTCTCCACAACAAGATAATTGAAGAAACCCAAGGGGTTGGCTTAGTGGTCAAAGCTTGGGACCTAGGGGTTTGCTCTCTCCTAAGATCTCAGGTTTGAAACTTCGTAGGTGCCATCAACTCCTTTGGGGCCAGTCCAAACAGGGCTTTGCTCGGGCTTTAAATTGGGCCCCGCAAGTGGACGGTGGGATTGGTCTCCCAGAATAAGTCGAGGGAGGCATTTACCAGCTGGTCTAAAAAGTAGACCCAATACCCCACAAGGTATAGGGCTTTTCCAGAAAACACGCCTAGGGAAATTAGGTACAATTTCTACCCGAAATATCAACTCTCCTGTGAATGCCATAGCTGCCTTCCTCCTTCGCTGCTCCAACCTCAACTCTCTCTCCTCCAAACTCGTCTTCGCCGGCCACGGGCAGAGCAAATGAACGACAAACATCACTGAGATCTTCCCCCAACTCAGATCTATTTCTCCTTTGTGAACTCCACTGATTCAAGGATCAAAATCAACAGCCACACATGTATTTTACGAGGTGCAATCACTGCGAATTTTTGCAATTAAGGTCAGATTTCATAAACTCTTGTAAGAACAAGGGAGATGTGGATCTTGGAAGCATAGAAAATGAAATTTTTAAAAATTCTCAGGCAGTGAATTTTTTTATTTTCTGCAAATTTCTGGGTGCGAATTTTTTCAAATTTCTCCGATTACCACCGTGAATTTCTCTAAATAAGATATACATATGCAAATTGGGAATCATATCAGTGTGAATGTTCAAACCTAAGTCAAAGTAATCGTTAAAAATGGATTCTGAAAAAATTCGCAGGGTGCGAATTTTGCGAATTTTTTCAATCTTTTGGAATTTGAAAAATTGATTCAACTGAACCTCTCAAATAGATTTGTGCTCTAATTACATGTAATTTTTCTCTGTATCGTATCAAATTGGGTTTATTTTACTCTTGG
This sequence comes from Vaccinium darrowii, assembly GCA_020921065.1. Taxonomy (NCBI): domain Eukaryota; kingdom Viridiplantae; phylum Streptophyta; class Magnoliopsida; order Ericales; family Ericaceae; genus Vaccinium; species Vaccinium darrowii. Next base: position 519,661 of record CM037151.1, on the reverse strand, counting down.
CCCAGTTTTTCAAAAGATTTTAGCATCCAGGTGCTAAAATCATGATATTTCAAATCAAAAAATGAAGTGGTTCCATGTATAGTTTTTCGATTTTTTTCGCACCAAATTAAAGTACTCCTCGTGTAGTTTAACTTGGTGCGAAAAAAATCGAAAAACGATACACGGAACCACTTCATTTTTTTATTTGAAATATCATGATTTTAGCCCCTGGTGCTAAAATCTTTTGAAAAACTGGGCCTAGGATGTTGAAGTCCCTTGAAAAGGGAGACATCCCTTTTCTGTTATAAAATAGGAAAATCGTATATCTGTCGGCTAGGTGGTCGGCGGAGGTTGGTGACAGTCGGAGAATTGGGGCAGCTAGGATGGTGATCGTCGGAGGTTGACGATGGTCGGAATAAGGGGTGGTGGTGGGTTGCTGGGTTAAAGAGAAGAGAGAGAGAACGGTGCATGTATTTAGCTGGTATACAAGTCAAGAACAAAATAGTAAAGTAACCTACTCACCTAGACCTACAGGTAATTAAAATGGGCGACTCTCCTTGACGGGAATTAAAGAGTAATTTTCTGTACTGGACGGTAGTTTTCTGTTAGTCGAGGTGTGCGAAAGCTGGCCCGGACACCTAGTTATCAAAAAAAAAAAAAAAAAGATAATTGAACACCAAGTCTAAGATGCGATTGAAAACCAACCTATTGGGATTATAATGGCCGTTGGAATACAATCAGGTATATTTATACACTACAAATCACCTTACTTTCATTTGAGTGCCTCCTTATGAATTACATTACTGTTGGAAATTTTCGTAATAGTTTAACTCCATAGTTTACAAGAGCATTACTACACAATGTAGCAAGAGTAATTCCCAAAATGACTCTTCCAATCACTCATTTGATAGAAATTCAACCTCAAAGTAGGACTTGAATAGAAGAAAAAACCATACTTTAATTGTGTTTTCTTGAATCATACCTCTTCTTTCCTTTCAATAACCAACGAAAGTCTTAATGTTATAGACCTCAATTGAAAGACTCAAAATTTTCACCTCAAAATTTTCTTTTTTTTTAAACGTAAGCAAAGAATAGTTTGTTGGTGTTATTAGGCATAACTACTTTTTAATTGCATATTAATTATGGTTAACGTTGTTGAAACATAAACTAGATTTAATATTTTAACACTAGAATATATATATACTAGGGATTGCCCGTGCCTAAAGGCACGAAGCAACGCGTTTTGAACACAATTTAAATGAATTATCACTTTCTACTATTGACCATCCCGCTAGCCAAGCTGACTTCTCCTAAAAACAATGTTTTCAAATAAACTTTAAACAGATGTCATCTAATTAACTACATTAAATCTTTATGGCATACATCAATTCAATGCATCCAAAAAGTATGTCAAAAAATAGCAATTGCTGTAATACTTTAGAAATACTTAAAATATAAATAAATCTCACATGAAAATATTAACAACTAAAAGAAACAAAAAATGAATACCAAAAGAGAAGTGTAAAGAGAGTATCTTCTTCATAAACTTCTCGAGACATGTTCTTCCAGATCTTTTGACAACCTCATAAAACGAAACACATATTCTATCTGTGCATGCAAGATTTTGATTTAATTTTTGCACAAAAAAGATAGAAAAACAATAATGAAAGAGCATGGTACCGTAACCTGCGGTATCATACTCTTATCCAAGCTTGCAGAGCTTATGCTACCAAATCGTATGGTTCTTCCATCTCATATCTTTGGTGCCTTTCATATGAGCTCAGTCCTAGGCTTTTTTTTTTTTGTTGATAAATGGGTGGTCCAAGGCAGTTTGCGCACTGGACTAATCCCACGGGTGTATATACGCTCCGCTACACGTATAGATTGGGTAAAGCAAATACCCCATGAGAACCATGAGAATCCAGCCTGTTGAAACAACCAACCATGGGTTTTAAAAAAAAAAATCCCAAGAATGTAAATTTGAAAAGGATTGATACAGAATTGTTGGAAATTAAAAGAAAAGAAACATTTAACATTCTGATATATAAAGAAAAAGAATCTACAGAAAAAGCTTGTCGAGCTATTATACTTACCAAATTACCATTTCACATAGTTCTTCCATCTCCAATGCTTTGACTCTTGCTTACTCAATTCATATGTATCCCATTCTTAGCTTGTTACAACATCTAGGAATTGAAATATCAAAATAAAAATACTGGGGTTTCTTGTTTATAAAGGATTGATAATACTTTGTCTCAAACAACATAGTTCAACAACTTTGAAAATGAAAAAGATGTTACCTCTTCAAATTGCCTTTTCAGGCTCCAGAGTGGTTCAATATGGTCTTCTTATTCGAAATCAAAACTTAGAACAAACTTCCTGGACAAAAATCAGAATATAGATAGCCTCAATACACAACTCGAGAGAGAGAGAGACGCTGATTTGGCAGGGGAAGAAGAGAGGGAGGAAAGGGGAAGGGAAAGTGAAATAATGCAAAAACAGAAAGAAACACACCATAGGAAAGTAAATCTTTTTTTTGAACTTTGGAAAGTACATCAATCCCAAAAATCAATCCCAAAATTTTCTCACTTAACATAACGCCTCCTTGGACTTAAGGCTAGGTTTGGCATAAAAAGTTAAGTGGCTTTTTACTATTCATTTTTTTTGTCCTTATTCATTTTTTTTTTGTATTTTTAGTTTTGCGTCAAACTTTTGCGACCAATTGATCCGTCTCGACGAGAGGAATCGGAAAAATAAAAAATTTTGACCGAAACTCTTAAATTTTTTCAAAAATACAGAATAAGTCAAAATAAGCAGTCATCTCAGCCATCTATATGTTTGAATTCGGAAGATTCAAATTTTGAATGAAATAGGTGAATGATCGTTGGATCAGCTTGGAGTTTAATTGGGCTTTTCATCTCAACCTTCCAATATGCCACTGAGGACAGTTGTGAGAGGGACAAAATGCAAAACCGTTGTGTAATGTAATATATATATATATATATATATATATATATATATATATATATATATATATATAATCTCTGAAGACGCCATTTAATCCAACAAGTCACTCTTCACTCTTCAGCGCTCATTCTTGGATGATGATACTTTTTAAAAAAAAAAATGTTTTTAGTTATTCGGGAGATCCCAAACAAAACTAAAGTGTAATGTAAGGAATGAGGGGTTGAATTTTGGTTATCAACAACTTTCTTTGGAGTGAGACACCTGTGATGTAACTTGTACATTTTGATGTTTAAATTTATCATTTCTCAATTTCTATCAAGTACTTGATATTTTCTATCATATGTAATGTATTCGCTTTTTTTTTTTTTGCCTGTGGTTGTTTCTAATGCAAACAGATTCTAACCAACATTTTGGCCCACGTCCCACATCTTGCTTCTTTAGTGCTTCGTTTTATCTGCAACTTTTGGAATGTAATCCATGGGGATTTTGTTTAATGTTTTGGGAATTAAATGACTCAGTTTTGAGGCCTCAAATTAATCCCATTCGGTCTACAACACTGTAATGCATCTCCAAATCCAACCCGTGAGTGGCATAGGGTACCCCTCCACAAGGAAAGAGAAAAGAGTCTAAGTACCTATACCCCATGCATTAAATCAAGGTTCAAGTCAGTAACGGTTCCAGGAATATTTAGCAGGGTATTCAAAAAATGCAAAAAACTATAGAAAAATTAATATATTCAATGGTCCCAAATAAAAAAAATGAAAATAGTGAAAATACATAATAGACTACAATTACCCACTTTAAATGAGACCTTTCTGGTCCCAATTTGATGACCATAATTATTCAATTAGTCTAATTAATTTCTTAGGAGACCATGCAAAAACTCAACTCACTTAAATATCACTACCTGCTTGATCTAAAAATTCAATTCATGGGTCTAGAATTTTGGCACAACAAAATAGATTTGTAAGTGCTTACAGTTATCCAATTGAGCTTAATTTTTGCATGGTCTCTTAGCAAATCAATTTGAATAACATGAATGGTTCTGATCAAAATTACTTGGATTGGGTGTTCAAAATCAATTGGGCTGGGTGTTCAATGTAATGACTAAGCAAGGTATCTAGTTTTTTTTTTTGTACAAAATTCTTTGCCTAGGGGTGTTCACTTGCACACCCACAGCAACATGTGGCGCCACCCCTGGTTCAAGTATCACTAACATTGCTAACAACTAACACCTTCTTGCATAATAGGTTCCATACAGAAATTGAGCAAAAATTATCCTTTGAACCAAAAGTGGAAATCATAAATTAAAAGATGAATTCCTTCCTTGTTTGGTGGCACTTTTGTTTTCTGTTTCTGTTTTCAAAATTTTCACAATTTAAAGAAAGAAATGTTGTTTGTGTGTCACTTTCACTTTCAAATTATACTTCTTACTTCCACTATTTATGAAATTTGGGGAAATTGAAAATCTAAACGTTCACTTTTTGTTTTTATTTTCTCACTCTCAGCCACCACCTCTAGGCTCTAGCCACCACCCACCATCACCTCCAGCCACCACGGACCGCCACCACCCACCACCATCACCGCCACCACCCACCATCACCTCCAGCCACCACGCACCACCATCACCGCCACCACCCACCATCACCACCAACCATCACCACCGCCACCCACCGCCACCACCCTACCACCACCTCCAGCCACCACGCACCATCACTCACCACCATCACCGCCACCACCCCACCACGCACCACCACCACCACCCACCACCTCCAGCCACCACGCACCACCACCACCCACCACCTCCAGCCACCACGCACCACCACCACCCACCATCACCGCCACCACCCACCACCTCCGGCCTCCCGCCGGCACACCTCCAGCCGACTCATAATTATGTTTTTACTTTTTTTTTTTAAATAATTTCACACAAACATATTTTTTGTTTTCACTTCCTTTTTACGAAAAACAGAAAACAGAAGTGTTACCAAACATAGCCGCAAATAGAGTTGAAACCGAAAAACAATGAAACTTCAATGAAAAAAGTGTAATTTACCCGCATCACGATTACCTATAAATAGGACGGAGCCGCTAGAAGGACTCATTGTTATGCTGGCAATCCCGCAGTGAGTCGATCCCCAATGAATTCCCCAAATTGATCGCTCCATTGAAATCCTCTTCCTTCTCTTCTTCACGCCCCGACTCTCCGTTGACTACACATCGAAAATTGGTAGGTACGTTTATGTCTGATTCTTGTTCGATTATGTTTTTTCATACCCTGATCCCTCTCTGATAATGTTTTTTAATTGGTAGGTACCGATTTTCATATTCAATATCCATAGTGTGTGTGTGATATCTAGACTGGAGTCTAATTGCACTATCTGCTTGGTTTCGAATCGTACTAGGATTCGTGAGATCAATCACCTATTAGGAAGAACATTATCCGCATTGAAGTTGAAAGTGTTAGGATTGTGATGCAGTTCTCCCTTTAGATTCTACTAGAGGTTGGGGCACACGCAATGCGTGTGCAAGTCGAACTTTGACAAAAAAAAAGACACAAAAGTATCCGGCTTACCATTTGATCATGTATGCATTGCATTCTTTTTCCCCCTAAAAATAAGCTATATTTTATATATTTAAGCAAAGTAATGTGACAAATTGCACATAATAATCAAATAATACATTACCATTCTAATGCCGTCGTCGCCGCCGCTTTGTCCACGATCTAATCCCCAAGTATTCTTCTATCAAATTTTGTAAATCAATTGTGTTAGCTATAACGGAAAACGGCCATTTTGTACAATAAAGGCCTATCTTTATGACCTGCATAGATATTGAAGTCGATGTTGTTAGTTCGACAAAGAATGCAGTGTTGGAGAAATGTGATATTATAATAGATGTAAATAGTTATTTTCTAATGTACTAATAAGAAGCAATATGATCAATACTATTTTTCTATTTCGCATTCCTGTATATATTGATTTGAATTCATAAGAATCTCGCACATAATTATGCATATTATATTAGAAAATAGGTGCACAGAGCTATTTCTTGTAGCTTTTTCTATAATTAAACTAACATTGAACAACAGATGAAAAAAACTAACATTAACGTAAGTTTCAAAGAGATTTTAGGAAACAACATTATGAAGAGATTCTTCTTACAAACAGTTCACCAGAATACACAAATAACGAAAGATATCTCAACCAGAAGGTAATAAGACCTCCTTATAGACAACATTTTTTACTTTTTAGTAACGTTGTATCAGTTGACAATAATTTGGATGAGAAAATATGAATTTTCCATATGGGGTTTGTAGGACAAAAAAATGAAAGTTCATAGGATCATAAATACTATTCAACCTTGTAGCTTTTTTTTAAAAATTTTTATTTTCGGGCATGAATAGTAAGCATATTTTTTTTGAAACACAACATCAGCTTCATAGTAACCTTTTTTGGTGGGGCATGAATAGTAAGCATATATATATATATATATATATATATATATATATATATATATATATATATATATATATATATATATTTTTTTTTTTTTTTTTTTTTGAAACACATCATCAGGTTACAATTTTTTTTTTAATTTTACCACACAGGTAGTAATGTTGTATCAGTTGACAGAACTTTGGATGAGAAAACATGAATTTTTGCAATGTGGGGTGGCTGGACAGGAAAATCAAGTTCACAGGGTCATAAATACTAATCAACCTTGTAGCTTTGTTTTTTTGTTTTTTGTTTTTTTATTTTTTGTGGGACATGAATAGTAAGTATTGCTTAATAAATTGGAGCATGACCAATACAATCTGTAAAAGAAGCAAAACGTGCAAACACTAAAATGTTTGATACTTACTAAAAAGTAAAAACTCAGTACTATTGATGAAGTAAAAAATACTTAATGAATAAAAAATAGAGAACTAAAGGTACCTTATATGGAATGGAACTATCCTTGTCAGAGCCTCTATGTTTTTGTTGACTGTGCTCTCTTGGATACGGACAAAGCAACAAAGGAAAATTTGAATCAGGGGTGAAAAGTTAACTGTGGTTTGTTGAAAGAACAGTGCTCTCTTCCCATTAAAGTTACTGGTAGTCTAGAGAAAGGTACCTTCTGTCAGCCATGGTTTTTTCGTTTTTTTCTGTGAGATAACTTTGCAGAGGGAGAAGTGTAACTGCAAAATTTGTACGTGGGTTCTGTGTCTTTGTACTGGGTATTTGCATGTTTACTCTTTTAGCCTGACGGTTATTTGTGCGCAAGGTCAAGTAAAATGGAATTTGCCTTTTTTTCCGGTGGCAGTTTGGGAAGTAGAAAAAGTGAGCCAGCCTCAATAACTGATGCGCACCAAAAAGCTACTCCCCCTTTATATATTAGAATAGATTCTAGTATTCTATTTTGTTCTGGAGTGTTGCTACAATGTGCCATTCTCCATATGAGATTTTTTGACTCAAAATATGAGATTTTGTGGCTCTAAATATGAGATTTTGTGGCTGGAGATATGAAGTGCATATGGTATGCCACTTCATATGAATAGTCACAAAATCTCATATATTTTCAGAAAATCTCATATTTGGAGCCACACAATCTCATATTTGGACCCATTCGGATTGCTACAGTAACTGCTACAGTAATGCTACAGTAACGCGATCTCATATTTGGAGCCACAAAATCTCATATATTCTCATATTTGGTGCCACAGAATCTCATATTTTGAGCCACAAAATCTCATATTTGGTGCCACAAAATCTCATATTTTGGAGCCACAAAATCTCATATTTGGTGCCACAAAATCTCATATATTTTGAGTCACAAAATCTCATATTTGGTGCCACAAAATCTCATATTTGGAGCCACAAAATCTCATATTTCCATATGGGGTGCATACCATGTGCCATATCATATTTGGAGTCACAAAATCTCATATTTGGTGCCACAAAATCTCATATTCTCTCATATTTGGTGCCACAAAATCTCATATGCGGGGGGTGCACATTGTAGCTTCACCCTTTGTTCTGTTTTGTTGTAGTACGTTTCCAAAGTCCAAACCATCTTTCTTGTTATGTATTACTACTTTGTGCAGTTAATTTATTTGTTTCTCCATGTTTTAAGGTGTATCCGATTGTTACGACATGAAGGCTAGGTATGATTGTAGTTGCCGGCTGGATGATAGCATTATCCCCGACCATCTACGTGAGGGATACGGTGGCTTTGTCATTGACATGAAGCTTCGTCATATACTTGAAAGAGCTAATGGCGATGATCCAGTGGTGCTGGGTTCGTTTGAGGAATTGCTTCAGTATCCAACGTTTGAGTTCCTGAATGCGATTGTGATTGGTTGTCTTACGTTGTGTACAAGACTTACTATTCCACCGGGATTCAAGATAAAGGTAGCAGATCAGGTATTGAGTTTGGCCAAGTCAATGTGGAACGATGCTGAAAATGAAGGCGTTGAGAAGGTGATGCCAATTGCTGTGGAAGTTGTGGTTAGGAATGTGCAAGAACCAAATGAGAGTGAGCAAGAGGCGATTGTCCGTGCCTTTTCAGATTGTGCAGACGACATTATGGAAGTTTTTTACCAGCGAGCCTCAGCAAATGACAACATTTCCCCGACTTATAAAGAGCATGTGGCTGCAAGGAAATCGTCCCTCAAAGCATTGAAGTATTCGAGGCTTGAGGATTTGTCTTTGGACAAATCTTGTGAGATTTGTGGTGGCAAATTTTCTCTAGGCATGGCGGTAGGTCGCATGCCGTGCTCTCATGTATTTCACGCAAACTGTATTATTAACAATCTTGCGACATCCAATGACTGTGTCAATTGTCCCGTTCCAAGGATTCTTCTGGCGGAATCAAAGTCGTCATTTCCTTAGCTATGCAACTTTTGCCGCGCCATTACAATAGTCAACTAGCAATGGGGCTGAATTTTAATTGACTTTTGACTACTTCTTGCCCTGTAAGAGTACTTTTTTTAAGTGTGTTTGCTTATGAACGCTATGTGGCAATGTAATTTAATATTTAGTATTTCACTTTAGACTCCTAGGAATGTTGTTATAATTCGAGATCTGCATGAACTTGACTGGATGGTAGATCCGCATGACATTTAAGGGCTTACAACTTTTACATCGATGTTAAGAAAAGTGTTGAAAACTTGACTCGCACAATGTCGATGTGAAGAGATTAGCCGACGGACAAAGCGGTAAGTTCTCTCCGTATAAGACTCCAGAAGGGAAGATAGATCCAGCGTACCGATGGTCCTCTCCACAACAAGATAATTGAACACCAAGTCTAAGATGCGCCTGAAAACCAACCTATTGGGATTATAATGGCCGTTGGAATACAATCAGGTTATAATACACTAGAAATCACCTTACTTTCATTTGAGTGCCTCCTTATAAATTACTGTTGGAAATTTTCGTAATAGTATAACTCCAAAGGATAGACTCCTTTCTAGGGGAATGGCAGTGGATCCCTTGTGTGTTCTGTGTGCTAGCGAGGCTGAGTCTCATGGGCACTTATTCTTCTCTTGTCCCTTCGCATCCCAGCTTTGGTCCAGGATTCTTCATAAGTTTAAAGTTTGTCGGCGTCCAGGAAATTGGGATCATGAGATATCTTGGGCAACCCTTCATTTAAAGCATAAAGGCTTCCCTTCGGCGTTGTACAAGTTAGCTATGGCAGGTTCTGTGTATTACATATGGAAGGCAAGGAATGAATACATTTTTGGCAACAAAATTCCTAACCTTGAAGGTATTACTATTTGGGAGCAGCTCGTTCGTGATGTTCGGGATAGAGTCTGCACGTGGCGGCCGGAAAGTGGGTGGTAATAGTGTAAATCGTGATCTTTGTAGAGCCTGGAATATTTCTAGGAAAATTTTGCTTTGAGTGTCTTGTATAGCCCAGGTTTCTTATTCATGCAGTTTTTCAGGATATGTTTTAGCTAGGTTCAGGGGTATGCCCCTTTGATCTCTTGTATCTAGTTTCTTTTTTGGTTATAAAATCTCTTTTACCAAAAAAAGTTTACAAGAGCATTATTACATAATGTAACAAGAGTAATTCCCAAAATGACTCATTTGATAGAAATTCAACCTCAAAGTAGGACTTGAATAGAAGAAAGAACTATAATTGTGTTTTTCTTGAATCATACCTCTTCTTTCCTTTTCATAACTAACAAAAGTCTTAATGTGATAGACCTCAATTGACAAACCTGAAATTTTAATCTTAAAAACTTCTTCTTTTTTTTTTTAAATGTAAGCAAAGCATAGTTTGTTGGTGATATTAGGCATAACTACTTTTTAATTGCATATTAATTATGGTTAATGTTGTTGAAGCATAAACTAGATTTAATATTTTAACACAAGAAAGTAAAGTCCAAACAAGCCCAATTGATGAAACCCAAAGATGAAATATATTGTTATAGGATATATAAATATCTAGTTTCTAGAGACTCTAGAATACCTAACTTGTAGAAGCTTTAAATATCCTTATGAAATATCTAGATTTTTATGAGAATTCGTCACATGTGTAATTCTAGAATTCTTCGTCAAAGTTTATCTTGTATGAAACTATCTTTGGACTAGAGCCTTCAATGGAGTAGTATAAATAGGGATGGGTGCCAGCCAATTTGTACGAAACCAAAAAAAAGTTTTGAGTTCAAGTGTAATATAAATACTCTCCTTCTCCACTATTGGCTTAAGTATTTCTCTCTTCTAAAATCTTGTCCAAAAACATTAGAAACTCGATATTCTGATATGATTTATACAATGAAAAAAATGATACAGGATACGTATCCCAATTTGAAAACACTTGGCCATTTCTTGAAGGGAAAATTCTTGAATTCCTTTTGCTACTCCATTTTGCTCCAGGGGTCCTTGGAGCAAGGTAATTCTCAAACTCAAAACAATTTGGTTGTCTTACGTTGTGTACAAGACTTACTATTCCACAGGGATTCAAGATAAAAGTAGCAAATCAGGTATTGAGTTTGGCCAAGTCAATGTGGAACGATGATCCAAGGGAACTTGTGTCTCCAAAGGAACTTGTGTCTCCTTCCCCTTTTGATTCTTGCTTACATTTGCATCACCACATATGCCCTCTACATTAGTCTCATTTCCATCATGTCTTGAGTGCTGGACATACAAGTGAATTTCGTTCCCTTCAGCATACATTTTAAACATCTCCATCATACTAACATCAGGGCTTACTTCAACCAACTCTTCATTCTCATATATAGGTGGGAGTTTCTGGTACAGAAGGCATTTACCAGAACATCCTAAGTCCTTAAGCCTACTCATAATCTCAATGTATGTTATCCTATCAGGGTCCACATCATATGTCGATCCCTGAACACCACCAACATAAGACCTTCTATCTGCTATTTTACCCCCATGGTGGATGTGTAAGCTATTGGACTGATTAGAAGCCATTTGGGAACTGTGAGCAGAAAAAATAGGTCAAAAATGACGTTAGAGAGACAATGGAAGCAACTCCAATGGAATCAAATGAATACAAAATCTGCTTTTAATGATAATATATCAGGAGAACAAAAAGAAGTGTAAATATAAATATATTGAATAAATAACCTCTTTGCAACTAGAGTTTGTAGATACAAATAGTATAATACGAAAAATATGACCCAAGAAATAACACATGGTACAAGGTAGGTTTTAGGAATATAGCTCTAGTTCTTCAACTTTAAAGGTCGAACTTTCGAAACTCTAGTTTTCAGGGTTCAACTATAGTAGATCTTTACGTATTCACTATGAACGAGTTGAAGAAGGAAATTTGTGGTCGATTTCTGGGCGACCAACCATGGCGGCCAGGAGAGAAGGAGAGAGGACGAGGGAGAGGGAGTGAGAGGGGGGTCTGAACCCTAATGGAGTAAATTACCAACTTTTGTTAACAGAGTTAGTCTAATTTCCAACATCTTTTTTGAGATCTGAATATAAACCAACTTCTGTTAACGGAGTTAATGAGAAATTCTATTTGCACTCCTTTTTTTCTTACCCACCCATGTCCATTCGTTTGACTAAAATGCTAAGTTTATTTAGAAAGAATCATGCTAGAAAATAGTATTTATAGACTAACTTGACTTTAATACATAAAATGTAGGGGTGCACAAGAAAATCGATATAAGCACTAAACCAATTTAATCCAGATCAAACCGTTCTGTTTGGTAAGGTTATGCGGTTCATTGGTCTGGTTATGGTTTTGAAAAAATAAGAACCGGTAAATATGGTTCGGTTACTAGTTTTCAATTTAAGAATCACAGTTAGAACCGGACATGACCGTCTAATATTTATAAATATTATATATAGAAATTAATATATTTATACTTGTACATAATTATGAACCTTGATTTGGTAAGTTAATATAGTCGCCCAGAAATCGACCACAAGTCTACCTTGTACCATGTGAATACTTGTACATAATATATTCACCCAGAAATCGACCACAAATCTCCTTCTTCAACTCATTCATAGTGAATACGTAAAGATCTACTATAGTTGAACCCTGAAAACTAGAGGTTCGAAAGTTCGACCTTTATAGTTGAAGAACCAGAGCTATATTCCTAAAACCTACCTTGTACCATGTGTTATTTCTCGGGTCATATTTTTCATATTATACTATTTGTATCTACAAACTCTAGTTGAAAAGAGGTTATTTATTCAATATATTTATATTTACACTTCTTTTTGTTCTCCTGATATATTATCATTAAAAGCAGATTTTGTATTCATTTGATTCCCTTGGAATTGCTTCCATTGTCCCTCTAACGTCATTTTTTACCTATTTTTTCTGCTCACAATTCCTAAATGGCTTCTAATCGGTCCCATAGCTTACACATCCATCATGGGGGTAAAATAGCAGATAGTAGGTCTTATGTTGGTGGTGTTCAGGTATTGACATATGATGTGAACCCTGATAGGATAACATACATTGAGATTATGGGTAGGCTTAAGGACTTAGGATGTTCTTGTAAATGCCTTCTATACCAGAAACTCCCACCTATATATGAGAATGAAGAGTTGGTTGAAGTAAGCCCTGATGTTAATGTATGCTGAAGGGAACGAAATTCACTTGTATGTCCACCACCCAAGACATGATGGAAATGAGACTAATGTAGAGGGCATATGTGGTGATGTAGATGTAAACAAGAATCAGAAGGGCAAGGAGACACAAGTTCCCTTGGATCGTCGCCATTAAAGTAGATTCACATGACATCTAAGAGTTGTGTTCTTCCTTGGTAAGAAAAGCTTTTGTAGTCTTTCACTCTCACATTATGTTTAAGAGTTGCCTTATTGGTTATATTTTGACTAAGTCGTTGAATAGTCACTTGAAACTTAGGAAACAATTATAGTGAATTACTGTGTTAAGTTTTTCTAGAGAACTATTTTCGTTTGCTTTTCCATTCAAATGCTGCTTATTTTGACAGTGGCTGAATGTAGCATGAATTGCTTTGATTTGCAATCAACTATCACTGAAAGTAGGATTGTAGCTTGATATTTAGCAATTAAGGTAATTTTCTAAGTCTTTAACTCAAGCAATCACTGGGTCCACAACAGTTATACCTGGTGTAGCATTAGTATGGATATCATCTATGTTTTGTGGTATATTCATCTCTAGTTGGATGGTTCTGAGAAGCTGTTGACCGAAAGATGTTGAATTGCCAGAAAAGGGGAGCTTTGCCTCCACCCAATTACTCACCTGTCAGGCCGTCACCACCTCTTCTCTCCACCATAGCAAAACCACCTCCCCATCACCCAATTCCAACCCAGTCAAATTATCTGCCAGCATTCATGGACTTCGCGAGATACACACTTACCACTTACATATATTCCGATGACCCAACTCCTCCACCAACTCCAGCAACTGTCCCCTCACTACCAGAGCATGGCAGCCCTTCCCTTTCCCTACCCCTTTCTATATGCGAGGCCTTGGGATTTATCTTTGGCCAAAGTATGTGCGGTTTGTTCGGACAATTTTCTGCGGGTATGTTGGTTGCTTGCATGCCTTGATTTCATGCATACCACGTTGACTGTGTTATTCACAACCTTGTGGATGGCCTATTGTGTCCCATACGCAAACTTTAGAGAGCGTCTAGTGTCCACGATGTCATTTTCAGTTTTGAGCTACTTTCTCCCTGAAAATGCTCTTTTCTACTGTGGATGCTTTAGGCATTTGATGATTAATGTTATGTGTCTTAGTCGCTGCCTGTATATTTGATGATTAATGTTATGCTTTAGGCAGTCCCGTGTGACCTGGGGCGACCGTAATCCGACGTTTCTGCTGCGTGGATGATGGTACTGGATACTTTATTATCACTGTGTCTGCTTTTGCCATGTGATAAATATTGTAGGAAAGGTCAGCGCGTCTGGTGACGTGGCGATTGACCAACCCGTAACGGATAGCCACGTGGCTCGAGTAAAATTGCAAGAGACACGTCAGGCATCAGTTGAATTTAGCAATCAGCGAATAGACACCGCGAAGAGCAGGCTTCTGTTTATGATGTATCCAAACTTCTGTTACATCCAGAAAGGGATGCCCTCAATAAGGGAAACATCACCAAAAGGAGGTTCACCCCTCGTGAAACCCTCAGCGAAGGAGATCGACGCGACGGGGAAGAATGAACGCTCCCGCGAATACGCGAACTAGGCTCGCGACGGCACCTGACCAAAAGGCAGGGGAAGGGAAGTCGATACGAGCTCGAAAGAGGTCTTGGCGCGAGCCAAAGGGCTCGCGGCCATGACCAACACCGCGGGAACAGGGGAGATACAAGTGGTTTGGTGGCTTTGAGGGATTAAGGGTTGCCGCGAGGGAAGACGATGCACTGGAATGACCTAATGGAATCTTCCTAACGGCCAGTGCCATCACCCATGTCGCCTAGGTATGCGGAAAGAGCACGTGTCACCATATTATTGGGGAAATGTCTGCCGCCCCATGGTTGGGTGTAATCCCTATGAATATGGGACATTCCTTCACAAGAAAAAGGGAGAGATCTTCTGATTCATCCTCAAGCACGGAAATTCTAGAGAGAGAAAGTGACTCTGAGCTTTTGGAAACAAGAACATTGTTCTTGCTGGAGCTCGCGAGCCCACATTTTCGTCTAGAACTGTGATTTCGAGGGCGATGATGATCTTGAGGGGAATGAACAAAACACTGCTGCCTTCTCTTTCTGTATACTTGGCTTAATCCTTCACCCCTACTCACACTCTCTTATTTCTGCTTGATCACTTATTACTAATTCAGTCATTAGCTATTGTTTGCCTCTCCAAAGTTGATTTTATTTTGACTTAAACAAAGAACCTATCCTACAAATATTATGTAAAAGTTTCGACATCTAAGAGTTGATTGTTATTTTCATATAGATTTTTGATATTCCCTGGTAAAATAATATGTTTGTGTCTGGAATCTGGATTGTTGAGATAATAGGATACTGCATCAATCACTTGAGGTTGACAACTAGATGAAGCTGGGAATAAATCAACTAATAACAAACACTCCTACACATGAGAAATAACAATCGTCTATTGCCATTTCAGTGATAAGACCAAACTATTGACGCGTAAAAATCCAAATACCACGTATATATTGTTAGTCTTTAACTGTGTTTAATTTGATCTACTCATATAATCTTTTTGACCATTGTCATCACATTACTAATTTATTAGTCTTCAACTGTGCTTAACTTGAGCGCCAAACTATCTTTTTATCACTTACACGAGAATGTTTATTCTTCCTGAGAAGTTGCCAATAAAAATTGTCTCAGCCATTAAGATGATCGGGAAAAAATTATTCATGCAAAAAAATAAGTTGATCGGACATTGTTAGCAATCTTAAAATGTTACCATATACGTGACAATCTTTAAAATTCTTTCAATTATTCAATTGATTTGAATCAAAGACTTTATCAATATCCAATTGATCTGGTTTTTTTGTTTTTTTGTATGATTGGTTGATACATCTTGAGCTACAAAACAAATGACTCGAATTGTAAAAATATGTTGTGCAACCTCACATTAGTGAGTGGTGTGTTTGAAAAAGTGTGTCCGAGCCGTTGATCTCGGTAATTAACAGCTCAGATGTCATTTTGGCAATGAACATCTCCAATCAGCATAATGCTAAGATAAAATCAGAACCATTAAAAATACATCCGACGGCTCAGAGGTTTTGAGGTCTCAAATTAAGAGATGGCTGGAAACTTGCACTCTCGAAAAATATTAAAAAGCGACACGTGGAAATGGATGCTTTAACCGTAACTCAACTCCTTGTGCAACAGAACACCACTCACTCATCCCCCTCTTAGTAACATTATTTCTGACTGCAAGTTCCTCATGGAGCAATTTGAACAAATGTTCCAAATGCACTCACCAAGGACAACCCAATCTCCGTTGGCAACTGAGTATTATATTTATCTTTATATTCCGTGTCGTATTATTCAGCTTATGTATGAAGGCAATTTGGGTATCACATCCCAAGACTTGTTTCTATTTAGAAATTGAGCAAAAATTATCCATTGAACCAAAAGTGAAAATCATAAATTAAAAGACGAATTCCTTGAAAGGTCAAAGTGAATGAAAAACTAGTTTAAAGGGCGCAAATAGAGTTGAAAGTGAAAAACATTGAAACTTCAATGGAACAAGTGTAATTTGCCCGCATCACAAACCTATAAATAGAACGGAGCCGCTAGATGGATGGACTCATTGTTATGTTGGCAATCCCGCAGTGGGTCGGTCCCCATTGAAATCCTCTTCCGTCGCTTCTTCATGCTCTGACTCTCGAGTCGACTGCGCATCTACGATTGATAGGTATGTTTACGTTTGATTCATGTTTGATTATGTTTTTTAATTGGTAGGTACCGATTTTCATATTCAATATCCGTACACGTGTGTGTGTGTGATTATGTAGACGGGAGTCTAATTAAACTATCTGCTTGGTTTCTAATCGTAACAGGATTCGGGAGAGCAATTAGGAAGAATAGAATCCACATTGAAGCCCAAAGTGTTAGAATTTTGATGCAGTTTCTCCCTTTCAGATTCTATTATATTTTGTTCTGTTTTGTTGTAGTACGTTTCTTGTTTAGTTACATATTACTACTTTGTGCGGTTTATTTATGTGTTTCTCCATGTTTTTTTCTCCATGTTTTTGTTAGAATCTGATCAAAGATTGTTGCAATCAGGCGGTATAAAACAGTGTATAGAAAATCTTATTCCGGTTGTTTTATCACATAAAACATGAACTAAAATATTTTACATAATCTGAAAATTACTGAAAATAATTATGGATATACAAACCGAGGCCCGTGTTTCACACGGTGTCCTTAAAACAGATTCGTCGCCTCACCAAGGTGCTAGAGGTTTTGATCGACGTCCGTCTCCC
This sequence comes from Vaccinium darrowii, assembly GCA_020921065.1. Lineage (NCBI taxonomy): Eukaryota > Viridiplantae > Streptophyta > Magnoliopsida > Ericales > Ericaceae > Vaccinium > Vaccinium darrowii. The sequence continues at coordinate 502,342 of CM037151.1, read as the reverse complement.
AGGATACAGCGGTAGAAAGCTTAGTGTGCACCACACTAATAGCTCGCTTCGAAATGAATTTCTGTGCGTAGTACTCTCTCTCAGATGAAAAACAAAATGCTTAGACACAAGCAGAAGAAGGAAGATTTTTTCTCAATTGTATTTTTACTCTTGTAGGGGATGCCTCTTTATAGGTGATATGCTGATCGAAACAAAAATTTAAAGGTCATGCATGACCTATGCTTCCCACAGCTGCCCAGACAACCCACTTCAATGCCCTTGACATTTGAGGGGTTCATTTAAGGCTCTTCAGAAGATCAAGTTGAATTGTGATATTTTTGCAAATAGTTTGCAACCTGTTGGGCTCCTAAATAGGTGCAAAAGAGCCTACGCCCACGAATCCTCAGTGACGGCGAACGCGCTCGCGTCCTCCCTTAAATAAATCTGGTTTTGCTATTCCCATAATGAGACAATTCTCATTCATCCTATAAATGGTTTTTTGTTCATATTTTAGCGCACCAAAATAATCGAACAATATTCCATTTTTCCAACAGTTTTAAGGTGTATCCGATTGTTACGACATGAAGGCTAGGTATGATTGTAGTTGCCGGCAGGATGATAGCATTATCCCTGATCATCTACGTGAGGGATACAGTGGCTTTCTCATCGATTTGCAGCTTCGTCATGTACTTGAAAGAGCTAACGGTGACGATCCAGTGGTGCTGGGTTCGTTTGGGGAATTGATTCAGTATCACAAGGTTGACTTTCCCACGGTTGAGTTCATGGATGGGGTGGTGGCTTTTTCTCTTAATTCATGCGCAAAAGTGAATATACCAGATGGATTCATACTAAAGGTTGCACATCAGGTACTGAGTTTGGCCAAGTCAATGTCGAACAATGCTGACAATGGAGGCATTGAGAAGGTAATGCCAATTTCTGTGAAAGTTGTGGTTAGGAATTGGCAAGAACCCCAGGAGAGTGAGCAAGAGGCGATAGCCCGGGCTTTTTCAGAGTGTGCAGATGACATTATGGAACAGTTTTACCAGCGAGCCTCAGCAAGTGACAACGTTTCCCCAACTTATTTAGAGTTTGTGAACTCAAGAAAATCATCCCTCAAAGCATTGGAGTATGTGAGGCTTGAGGATTTGTCTTCGGCCAAATGTGGGATTTGCCGTGACAAGCTTTCTGTAGGTATGGTGGTTGGTCGCATGCCGTGCTCTCATGTGTTTCATGCGAACTGTATTATTGGCCAACTTAAAGTATTCAATCACTGTCCCTATTGTCCCCCTCCAAGGGATCTTCTGGCCGAATCCAAGTTGTCATTTCCATAGCTATGCAACTTCCGACATGCCATAAGAACAGTCGACTAGCAATCGTGCTGAATTTTAGTTCTGACTTTGGAGTACTTCTTACCTTCTAGGAGTACTTTCTATGAGTGTGTTTGCTTATTAATGTTGTGTGGCGATGTTATTTAATATTTGGTACTATTTCACTTTAGACTCCTATGAATGAATTGTTATAGTTTTTGATTTGCGTTCAACTGACTGGATGGTACCCTTATTTGGTATATTTTGACTCAATCGTTGAATTGAAGTTGATAATTATGAAACAATTATAGTGAATTACTGTGTTGAGTTGTTCCCAGGGGACTCCTTTCGTTTGCTTTTTCATTGAAATGTTGCGATTAACTATCGCTGAAAGTAGGAGTGTAGCTTGGTATTTAACAATTGAGGTAATTTTCTTAGTCTCGACCCAAGCAATATCAACTATCAATGTGTTCTAGTATTTTTTTTGTGGTCCACAACAAGAATTACTGTTGTAGCACTAGTATGGATATTGTCTATGTTTTTTGGTGAATTTATGTCTATAGATGGTGTCTGAGAAGTTATTGACAGGAAGCTGTTGAATACTCACCTGTCACCGCCTCTTCCCTCCAGCAGAGCATAACCACCTCCCTATCACCCAATTCTACCCCTTTCAAATTTTATCTACCAACGTTCATGGACTTCGCGAGATCCATACTTACCACTTCCATATTTTCCGATAACCCAACTCCAGCAACTCTCTCCCCTCACCACCAGAGCATGGCAGCCTTTCCCTAACACCACATGAAACTACCACCTGCTGAATGCACCTTGAATGTGAGGCCTTATCTTTGGCCAAAGTATGTGCGGTTTGTTCTGACAATTTTTCTGCAGGTATATTGTTTGCCTTTGCCAATTGATAATTAGTTAGTAGTCTTTAGTCGTTGCTAAAGGTATGGCAGCAGTCCGGCCTGTGTGACCAGCAGCTTCTCATCTAGACCCTAATCAGTGTTTCCTGCTGCTACTAGTGCTCATATCCTTATGGTATTTTGTGGATATCTTGGATTCACTGCAATAAAGCTTTCGATTCAACAACATTCAAACCTCTGCGGAGGCCCGGAGGGCAATGCATTTTGGTAAATGCAATGAGATTAGTACTACAGATCGTGCTCCCAAAGTTTCAAAGTTCAGAGTGTAAGTCGTTGCCAAACCAAACATAAATGAAGATACATAGTACTTCGTTCCCTTCATTTGCGTTTGACATGAATGATCTAAAGGCAAATGTTTTGCTCCGCAGGAAAAAGAGAACCTAACCATTGGCATTAACATGAATGATGTATGTACAGTTTATGAAAACCTCACCATCCATTTCGCAGCAAATTTTTCTCACCGTCCACTTAATAATAAGACAATATATACAGGATTAATCAATTTCTCGACGACGTTGATCACAAGGGTATTGTTTGCAATCAGTTTCTCAACAAATACATAGGAACGAAAGTTAACAACAAATTAACCAAAATAGGGGTCCTAGAGCAAGCACAAAGGGGAACATGTCACCGGCTTCTCTCCATTGTATTCCTGATGCGTTGCAAAATACGAACAAACTCATAAAACAATGAGAAGTCAAAATCTCCAAGGCTGTCACTATTTGTAGCCGTTGTAGGAACTTTTGACGAGTGAGTGTAGGAGTTTTGACAAATGATAAAGTCAAAACCACCAAACTTCGCAATTAGGTCCTCGAGCTTGTTACTAGCTAGTTTCTGAATGCTCTCAATCTGAACCAAATCTCCAGTTTGACCGGATATCTGCCACCATTTCTTGAGAACTTTCCGCTTCGTTTCACAAGGCTCCACAGAAACTACACCCTTCAAGTGAATGCCCAGACGGTGCAGAGAAATTTCAGCACCGCCAATTCCACTGTAAACTGAAAATACAGTTATCCCTCCCGGAAACAAAGATTTTAACACGGACAGATGGTAACCCAAGGTGTCTGTTTGGAAGCAATTTTTAAGAGATTGAAGTCTCTCCCTTAGACTAGACTCAAACGGACGGGTGTGATGCAATGGGTATCCCAGTATTCGCTCCAGATGTTCCGGCTCCATGGGGCCCAGTTTATTATGACCAAACCAAATAAGGTTTGATGTCCGGCAATGATGGAGGATGTCTCTCTGCTGCTCTACTGAAGGCAACCCTCTGGAATTAGTTAAAATCTTTCCAAGCCTATCGCATAATGGGGAAATTCCAGAAATTTCTGAACTGATGCAGCCCAATTGCTTCCTTACATCCCATGATGGCCACCATTTCTTCGTATGCGGTATTGCTTCTTGTATGGTCATTGGAGGCTTTGGAAGAATATGAAACCTATTCTCAGAAGGAAGATTGTGTACATAGCCTTCCTTCCTAGTCAACGCTGAAAAGAACTGGCTGTTCGCAAATTCTGGCTCCATTCCATATAAGAACTGTGATATCTTCATCCAAGAGTCTCGCGACAAATTCATTACATTTCCATAGAAGAAATATGGACGCTTAGATACCATTTGATCAACACTCTTGGATGACATCGCTCGGGAAAGTTTAGTAGACGTTTCAAATTCATCCATATGTTCCGTTTTACGGCCACGCTCTCTTGGGGGTACAGGTGCGCGAGAGCTGCTGGAATTAGAAGCAAGGAAAGAATTAGAACCCACTTTCCTTGCTTCTAACAAAATTGGTCCAAGAGAACTGCTCAAATCTTCATCATACTCTTGTTTAGGCCTTTTCAAACCGCTCAACTCATCAATATATTCTTCTTTTGGTCTTTTTCCTTTGTACCTCCCTAAGTCAATGTCCATATTATGAGAAACACCTCCTGCACTAAAGTCTTCAGTCTTCACTTTCATTGGATCAAAAGAACAGCTTCCTAGATCATCTCTCACCCCTCTAGCCCATGACCTATAATTAGTTCGACTAGTTGAATAATTCCTGCTGAAAGAGTTGAAAAGATGCTGCAAGAAACCAAAAAGTATTCTTGTCAGTAAACCAGCCAATAGAAGCAACAGGAGCACATACGTCCACATTACCACATTAAAGCAAGAGGAGAACCGATAAGCAATAAAATTGCTTAGTAACATTGTTACACAAGACTAAGGCATCCTCAGATACGAAGCTAACAAGAACACTTGGAAGCAAAACAAAATTGAGCTCTCATTTCAATTTATTGCTCAGATCTAGCCAGCACTTTCTCATCTAGAAAAATCCAATGCAGGTTTTGGCTCAAAGGGGATTCGTTAGAACTGTCAAAACCAAAGCATAAACATCAAGGCAACTGCGCTAGAGTTGCAAGATCTGCTCCATCAACTTAATCACAGAGAGTATGCTTACTAATAGTTTCGACTTTCGAGGCAAGAACATTTATTCAATGGTAATGAGAGAGAGAGAGAGAGAGAGAGAGATTCTTTAGCGGTTATATACTAAGCAAATGAGAAGATCAGTAAACAAACATAGCCGATAATAGAACAGGATAAGAACCTTGTAACTGGAATTGCAAGGACCAGCAATTTCATCTGCACAAATTGAGTCGGCAAGTTCGGTAATCGGAACTTCTGAACCTGAAAAGACATCACAGGAGAGTTGGCAGCAAACTGTTTATGCATTCCTGACCAAGAACATGGATGACATGACTACTGAGTAAAAACAAAAAATTTCTTATGAAACCAACCATTGTCGGTCACATTCCTAAAAGAGATGGCACCATAGAAAAGAGAGATTTTATGTTGGGAAAAAGAATTTGATGAGACAATTCCATCATATAAATAAGCAACAGAAGGTCATGTAAGGAAGGACCTAGGTTCGTAGAAGGCAAATTAAACAGATATCACTCGTCTCTACAGGCAGTCCACAAGAAGGACAGAAAACAAAGTTAAGGAGCCATTCAAGCATTATAGCTTTGTTTGATGCCCATTGCACGTGTCATTGAGCCCCAGTTGTACACTCCCTTTGTTCTACAAACCCTTGTTGATTCTGAACTTCATTCGTGAAGGAACCGGACTTTTGACGGGCCAGCCCTTATCGTTTCAGTCTTATTTTGTTTTTAAACAGGGTTGTTTGGAGAGAAAAAAATCTTCATTTCCTTATTGAAAACCAATCAACCCATACTGAAAGCCAATCCAACCAGGTTAAGAAAACTTGAAGTGTCCCAATGAAACACAATCCTCTCATGTGCTTAGTAACGGTCCTTCCGCAGTTCATTTCGATAAACAGAGCCGGTGATTTGTAGATCTCAATGAGAATTTGTTATAGCGGCTAAGGGTCCATTTAATCTTTTCTTGCATTATCATGTAGCTCTCAGCTTTAATAGTCCATTCATGTTCTCTGTAGGGGAGAATGGACTTTATTTCCAGGTTTCGCATCAAATTTAAAGACAGCCTATAAAGATTCTACATGAAGGTAATGTTAACATTTTACTCTGAAGAGATACTGAAAATAAGATAAGATATTCCCTAGAAAGAGATACTGATATTTGAAGTGAAGAGAGAATCATCACATAAAAAGTGACCTAAAAAGTGGTAAAAGAACTTCAGCACTGCATACGGTTTCAACATTGTTGATGCAGAAAGTCGTGCACCAGATTGAATCCAAATGTCACTTAGATCAGCCCATATTTGCCAAGAGGCCCAAGACTCATCGATTACATTCATTGTGTGGTACTCGTTATTTATGTGACCAGCAAGTTATGTAAAATCACAGGGAAATATTCTCAGTTAAGAACATCAGAGATTCAGAACACTAAGCAACTCGAAATTATATTATATGCAAGAAGCCAATAAAGCCAATTCAGCATAACTAAGGACAACTAAAGAGAAAATAGAAAGAGCATCAGCGGCTAAAAATGGTCACTTGTCATCAAAGGAAAGAAAATTGGAGAAAAGTAAATAATAAAAAGAATCGGAGAAGGAAAGAAAAAAAAAATTAAGAGCTGAAGAATAGAAGAGGAAGAAAAGAAAAATTGAAGGACATAAGTTGCTGTAAAAAAAATGTCATCCAAAGGGCTCATGAAAAGTGATGTATGCTGAAATATTGTTTTTCCTGATAACTCACCATACTTCTCAATAGCTGCAGAAATTTGATTTTCGGAGAATCCCATTTCAAGCAAACGAAGTGTCTTGTCCATAGTTCCAAACAACGATTCAGTAGAAGCTCCCTGTAGATTTTATTTATTTCGTGATTTCCCCATTTGGTAAAATCTATTAAAATCAACACTTGCTAAAATCAGCTGATGAGGAAGAATCTTTGCTAAAATCGAAGATTCTTTTGAGAGCTAAAATCAAAGACTTTAGCAAATGGCTTCCTCATTTGCTAAAATTAACAGTTGATTTTAGCAAATATTGATTTTAGCAGATTTTATCAAAAGGACATAGGCCATAAAGTCAGAATAAGTAAATGATCTATGACAAGATGGCAATGCATGAATGCATAGTTACATAATCCGATTGCTAAAGTCAACACTTAGCATCATGCAGCTAAAACCATAGCCAACCACATTGCCCTATAGGTAGAATCAGCGCTAATCTACGCATCCACTACAAATTGACAACCATTCAATGAACTGATCAATCACCATGCTAACTGGTTTTTCATAACTTCAGAGGCATATCCCTACATTCATACTATTGCTTAGCTAGAATAATATATCTTTTACGTCTTCCAATTGTTTTTATTTTCTCTACCCGACATGTACATAACTTGTCCCATTTGCAGCCCTCTAAATATGAGATGGCAACATGTTAGCAAAATTAAACCACTGCTTCAGACGGCAGTAAATCACAAACATAAGCCATGACTTCACCATTATAAAAATATGAGTTTGAAACTATCATTGCTTAACCAAAAGTGTAATTCAAGATAATATAACAATGGAATACTAATCAAAGACCTCCATTGTTCCTTCATTGCCATGGAATGTGCCATCCTTATCTAGGTTTTCAGCAATCTGAGCAGCAAAGATAAAGTCCACTAGCTCGCTGATGGGAGCATCTCCACCTGATACACGGCATCAAAATTGAAAAGGTCAATATCACAACTCCACATTTGTTGCAACAATAAGTACAAAGGTGCAGCAAAAAGTTCTGTTAACCATAATGGTGTTTGGCATAACAGAAACAGGGAGACATTGTCACCCAGCCCTACGGGTAACTGACGAACAGCATACCTCACATGAAAAATAATACTCATATTTGGCAGACAGAAATCATAGGTTTCTTTTCGCGGAGGAATATGCATGAAAATATGAGCACATAAATAAAAGCTTATACTAGGAAATATGAACACCTATTGCGCAATTAAAAACCTCTAAAAATCTAGAGATGTTGACATGGCTACCAAAAGTTCATATGGAAAACAGGTATCATTCACACACTCGTGAAAGTCTACTGAAAGCAAGACAGATACAATATGAATTGCATGTGAATGACATAACGAATCAGAAGTAAATCTAGTCAAATAGGAAGAGCAAAAATGCACAGATCCATATGGTACGAAGATTCCTCATCAGCTCTACGTCAAATTTTCGTTTGGTACAAGAGCTGCCAAACACATCATAAGATAAGCCTGTGCTGAAAATACCAAAGGCAAGCGAAAAGAAAGATTTATTCTTTAAAAACCAACACCAGAAATATTTGCATACCAAGTTTATTCATTGCAAAATTGATTTCGTCAACAGAGAAATTCATCATTAGCAAGGACGCTCTTCTGTCATCATTAACTCCATCAAGAATTTCAGGCTCCTGCATTGGTTTGAGGATCAGGCCAAACCACAGATAACTCAGGAAATTCAGAAACTTAACAAAAACACTTGAATAGTGATTATATATACTCCATTTCGCATACATAAAGGACTAGTACTCAATTAATTCAAACCAAAAGAGCAGAACAACCACACAAAAGTCATTCCAAATGCACCTCTTTTGGACATATAACCCCTGCAATGTTGGGGGAACAGCTTGTGTCCTTGTCATCACCAAAATCAAGAATTTCAGGCTCCTGCATTGGTTTGAGGATCAGGCCAAACCACAGATAACTTAGGCGATTCTGAAACTTAACAAAAATACTCGAATAGTGATTATATCTACTCCATTACGCACATAAAAAAGACAAGTACTCAATTAATTCAAACCAAAAGAGCAGAACAATGACACAAACGTCATTCCAAATGCACCTCTTTTGGACATATAACCCCTGTAATGTCGGGGGAACAGCTTGTGTCCTTGTCATCACCAAACAAGCCATCCAGAGAATCTGATGATTCCGAACATGGTTTCCGAAGAACCTGTTTCATTTCCAAGCAGTCATTTACCCTCCTTCCAAATACTTTGCATTAGACAAAGAGCAATACTGCCAATACAATTGAAAACTTAAGAAATGATGTTTTGATGATCTTCTTTCTTTGTCCACAGAGAGAGTAAACTATAACTAAAAGGAGAATATCCTTGCAAGTTCAGGTTTAGCTTGTACTGAATGTATTTTGGTTGAAAATTCACGTGGCTCTCTTCCACAATATTTGACATAAAAAACGGGATAACTACGTATTCTAACCATGGCGGAGTCTCTATATTTATGTATAACATCATACAGTCGAGAAACAAGAAAAAAAATAACAATAACCAACAAAATAAGATTGTTATCGGACGGAGAATAAAAAGGAACGGAATTGGAGGACAATAAGTCCACCGCAAAGAAAAAAAATGTCATTTAACTTATAGAAAAACGCCACACCTTCCCAAGTAAAAATAGATACCAAAGAAGAAAATAGTACTCCACAACCAAGATGGCAGCAAATACCTCTTCCGGATGACTTTCTGCTGTGATATCATCCTTGTTGTCACCAAATAAGCCATCCAGAGAATCAGAAGATTCGGATTGTGGATTCTGACGAGCCTATTTCACGTGTGTCATTACAGAGATATTATGGATTCTTTGCCGACAGAAAAAAAATCAAGATTATCCCACACAAGAAAGGTTCACTTACAGAATATGCAAAAAGTGTCTCCAGTATTAAGTCAGCATCGTCTTCACCTAGAGTGGAAAGGAAAAACATTCATTGTGATCAAGACCATCAAAGACAAAGGTACACTTTCTTGACAAACAAATATAGAGATTGGAGATAAATAATGTTCCAAAGTTTGCTTTTGTGCACAAATTACGTACCCTTTTCTTCAATAACTTTGTTAACAAGCGAGTGTGCGAATCCCATTGCTATGAAAGAAGATCTTAAATTGCTTCCTGATGAGCTTGCAACGTTCTCCTAGAATACATAATAACGGACAAATAAGAAGATCCATAAGAATACTGAATTATCAGTAAAAGTTACCATCCAGTTTCCAACTTATGTCGAGAAAAATAAATGATCAGCACAAGTATCGATTGTCAAAAAAATTAATGGCACAAATAAATGGGGCAGAAAAGCAATTACAGTCCAGAGGAATCACAAATTTATTTCACATGGTGAGAGCCATAATGTGTAGATTAAGATATTGAAACAGATATAGAAAAAGTATGAAAAACTGTGAAGGTTCCCCCTTTAGTGGACCTGTCCATAGTGAAACCAAATAGCTCCTAAGAAACACACGGAATATCAAGCTTTTAGGTAGCATACTCTAAATTGTTCTTTCCCAATAGCATAGCTTGTTAAATGGAACGAGGACATATAAATGGACATGCTCCGGAAAATCCGTACAGCTTCTGTGGGAAAGGTTTCTTTCTAGACAAGATGGAGAACGAGAGTTTTGAAACAGGTAAGAAACTTATAGATCTAGTCTTATAACTCAGCATATTATCTTCTTGTAGTCTATCCACCATCTTTTGTTCAAATTTCGAAGTTGAACAAAATATGTGTTACACAATTATTACTATTCATGCTTTTTGACGTGTATTTGCCAAAGTTGTTTTTGAACGGGTTGCTGTTCCTTGAGCACAACTAATTGTTCATGCAAGCGACCAAACAACTGTTACAATGACCCTTTACTTCCTAACAGGCTGTGATAGCTACAATGTGAAAACAAATGGAGTCGAGAAACAAATACTTGCCACACATTACTATGAAATGTCATAAAAGTTAACTTGAAAATTGGATAGATCCAAATTAGGATGGCAGTAATGAATTGTGTCCAAGAATAAGCCATACCGCATTATGCATTGAGTGCATGTTTTCTGATGGTAATTCCATGTCCGAAACCTCAATCTTTGGCATGGTCCTCTCAAAATTTGGCATGGTGACTATGCTTACTGTTCGGTCCTAATGAATTGTTCTTTGTCCGGAAAATCTGGTACCCCACACCACAAAACCAAAATCAGAATTAAAGTGGGGTATTTCCAGGACCGCCAATAATTTCACGTTAACATGTTGCATACAATCACTATCTTCATTTCTAGCTGAGGAAACTGCAATGAGTCTCTGCAAAAGAAATAAGCATAATCAGCATGTGGATGCATGAGGCAGCAGTCGCAGCACTGAATGTATACTATGACTGGAGCACAATGGTTTGTTGGAAACAAAATCGATTAATACAAGTGCATCCCTCCCGGCGTAAGTGAAAAGGATAAGAAGATGAGGTTGAAAAATTTTAGGGCTTCCATCAAACCACTCGAGAAATTCATGTCCATACAACTCTGAGTAAAAAATGCAACTCTGACTCATTCATCACAAACCATATTACTGCGATATGATCAGCAAAGCTGACCAATGTACTTAGGGAACAAGCAACAACGGTGAAGTCCGATTTAAAGACTTTTTTGGAATTATGACGGAAGATACCATTTCATAGTACTATAAAACATATTACTATGTGGCAGTGAGTGGCAAAACCACCAAAGATGGATGCACGGAATTCTACCATTGGTAACAGAAAATTTAACAAATCCAACTTCTGCCTTCGTTTAAAATATAGAGTTCTTACAATTACAGATAAAAGGTAGGGGAAATAAAATACATGCTGTTTGGATATAGCCTTCACAAACCACAAAAGACCCCGTGATTTCGTGGGTTCTGTCTAAAATTGGCACAATAAATCTGCTATCTTGCAGTCCTCAACCTATAATTCTGATTCCTAGAAGAGTAGGCAGTGAATGATATGGAAAGCGACGGGACCACAAAAGATTTGACTTCTCCGCCATGCCGATCCCTTAAAGCTGATGAGTTCGAATGGCTCCAAATTTTCCAACTGATGGTAGTTGTAACAGGTGTGGGCATGAGTCGCAAGACTTGTCCTTCGTGGTTGTATTCATGCAAAAGTCATCTGGAAATCTCTAAGCCCACTTATTCCTAGTTCTGAATTTCACCGTGATGGCACTGAGCCTAAGCTTATCTTCCCCTAAGTGATTTCAAAGTGTCACAATGTTGTTTTAGGAAACAGATTGTCTTCCCCTGTTTCTGGCCACGTATATAGGACATTTAATGCTGAATCTCTTAATCAGGCGCGTGATGTTTAATGCTTTTTCAACAATGTTAAAACTTGGTGCCGTAGAAGTTAGAACTGAAGTTGCCGAGTTATCCAAAGACTCTAAACTCAATGGGAAGCAAACTATACTTCTGATTGGATTTCCACCCGTTCTGATAATCTCCCCAAAGGTTCAACAGTATTTCCCTCCCCGTCCTCATCGATGTGCTCATCAACAATCCAACCATCTTGATGGTCTGAAAAACTAAAAGACCATGTTTTTCACATCCTCGGCATAGAGAAGATTGTTACTTTGTGGGCATCGACAAAGTCACCGGACAATGTAAGGGCAATATTTTCTTTTGGTCCTCAAAGGTAAGAGACAAGATGATGATGATGATGATTTTATCTCACTTCAGCTCAAATGTGCATGTGTATGTAGGAACATATACAGCTAATAAGGACAATGAAGCCCAATACCATCAATTTCAAGCAAATGTAATTCAAAAACGGAAGAAATTAGCCGGACATCGAATTTTAAACCACATCAAATTAACATTAAGAAAACAAAATCTTTAGACACAAATATATCATGTGAATGCATGCATCTACAGGTAGAAGGCGAGAGAAGAAATTTCTTGAGCAACGAGATCAAGAGTCGAGGGTAGCTAGCCCAATCTGGAAATAACAAATTCACACAAAAACAAGTGCTTAGCTTGAAAAAATAAGAGAGAGGGAGGGAGAGGTGTAACTGATCGGAGAATTCAGGCAGGGGACATCAGCGTGCGGAGCTAGAAGAAGGCGAATCCGATTAGAGCGGCGCGTGAGACACACTTGACGCCGGCGGTGGGGAAAAACAGACTGCTAAATTCGATTTTCAGAGAAAGCTGAAGAAAGAGGGAGAAGCGGGGTCGGAGAGTGTACGGGATATTTAACCACTTGCGTTGAGTTGAGATGACACTGGGTTGTCACGTGTTTTGTACGAGGAGCTTATTCATCAGTTACGGAAAAATTATTCAGTGTCCGGGGAAAATTTTTTGCGTAGGAATTGGGCAGAGACACGTGGCGTCCGGCACCGAATCCGAACCATCCAAAAAATGTTTGGACAGCTCAGATTAAGTGCCGGACGCCACATATATATACTCTATCCCTACCCAAAATATTCTCGTGTTGTGGACTCAGGCAGCCCTTTTACCATGCTGATAAACTCCACCCAATGCATTATATGCTAAAAGAATTCTGAAGCATTACGTGACGCACCTCTGAAGCCACCAAATTTGTTCAATATGAAATCGGGTCCAATTTTTAATCAGTATGATTCAATTTTGGGTCACCGGTGGCAAATTCACAAGAAAAATTGGGAGAAATAGGGTCCAATTTTTAATCAGTATGATTCAATTTTGGGTCATCGGTGGCAAATTCACAAGAAAAATTGGGAGAATGTCATCCACTTCAAATTTAACGTCTCATATTTCCCTCAATAGTAAAGAAGCTACATTTGTGTGGAACACAAACTGATCAATTGTACAAAAGATGTTTAAAGCTGGAAGTGTTTGTTTGCTCTTTTACAAGTGTAGCATGTTGGTATATTTATTGATATCGGATTAAGTTAATTTTTGATGTAAATGACTTCCTTCGTAGAGTTATGATGCACAAAGTTGAAGCATTAAAAGCTGAAGCGGAGTATATTTCATGTGGATTAATGCTCATATGAAACAACCCTAATTGAATCGTTAAATGTTGCAATTTTTCTCGTTTCGAATTTGTCACGTGAAAAAGTAAGATGTCAAACCATTTTTCTTGATTACTTTATTGGATGAGACCTTCAAAAGTGTTCAAAACAAAATAAAACATAGAAATCTAAGTGTGCTTTCAAAAAGATTAACATCAACTATTACATAAATTTCTTTATAAAAAAAATTAACAGATCCATTTTGAAACTAAAATTATATGGGGTACTCTAATGACTAATGTGTTAGGTTTTTGGTAGGGGCGCAAAGAACTGAGCTTCTCGCGAACAATTCTTGACTTGGCTCGGTTTGTTTAGTAAACGAGTCAAGCTCAATACTCGAAAGCTCGGTTTGGCTCGCAAAATCTCAACTTGTTTACATAGACTACGCTTGTTTAAACAAACTCGTAAGTAAATTAAACTGGCTCGATTCGGTAAGGACTCGACTCATATGCACCCCATGTTTTTTGTCCCTCGGGGGGATGATTTAGCCGGGGGCCAAATCCCCCATCCAAACGGGCTCTTAGGGGAGGTTTTATGGAGAGATAATATTGGACGTGACACTGCGGTAAGTTTAGTGCTCCTAGTAATTTGTCGTCATATAGTTGGCGTTTGACCGATTGGTAAATGGTTTTGTGGTTCTTATTACTTCTCCAAGACTCCAACAACCAACCAAATGGTGGGTCCCAATTCCCAACTAAGTAGTCAAAGGGTCAACCCATCACTTATTTGCATCATGATGCACTATCACAATTTTTTTGCCCATTAAAATGTACTTTCAGAAAGGGAAAAAAATCTTTTTCCAAATAAATGCATAGTAGTGTTTGCTTTCAGGGAAAAAAAAAAAACTTGTAGTTAATGTACGATATTAAAATTAATATTGAAACTATAATGGAATAGTAGGAATTGTTATTTGTTAGAGATAAGTTCTAAAAGGTAATAATTTTATTTTATTTTTCAAATTTTACCATATCTATAAAAACATGAGAATTTTAATTACACATCCTATTACAATATTATCCTTAGAATATCACCCTATAAGATTTGAATCTTTATGGTTCCATCCTGTAAATGTAATTTGGACTATTGTGCCCCTTTTACAATAATTATATTTCCTTAATTATATTCTATTCTAATAATATATTATACTGTTATATTCCCTTAATTAGTTTTATGGAACCACGGTTCCAAAATATCCGGGCAAATTGATTTCTAATCTGTTATTGTTTCCTAAATACCAGTGACATATTGATTTGGTTTCCCCCAAATCCACCGCCACCCCCAAATCCCACAGCCACCCCCAAATCAGCCCATAAACTCATTCTCTATCTCTGGATCGGCTATTCGACCACGCCAGATCGGAAACATCATCACCCACTCTCTCTTTCCCCCTCTCTTTCTCTCTATATTTATGGATCAAGATCGCCTACGCCACCATCTTCATCGTTGATCGTGGAGTAGAACATCGCCTCCACCTCCGGTGACTTTCCTCCGGTGACTTTCCTCCGGTGATGCTTCCTCTCCCTTTTTCTCATTGTCTCGGTTCCATGCTATCAAGCGTAAAGAAAACGAAAAATAAAAGCTTGTATATTGGAGTGCCGATGTGTACAAATGCAGATCTGTATGTATTGTTTTTAGTGTTTGAAGTCTGATTTGGTTTATCAATATTTCAACAAATATATCATGTTTACATGTTTGTAAATTTATCATGAACAATGATGTTCTTGAAGCCAGCATGTAAATTATCACGTGTAAATTTGTCGATGAATATCAATTTCATGGATATTGATTTGTCGTGCTCCACTGAACGGTTTATGCATTGGAAGATATTTTTTCATGGAAGATTTTTAGAAAACATTGTATATTTGAACACTATGTGTTCATAATGGTTGTAAATTAATTAACTATGTCATTCAATTAGGAAAAGTCCATATTATCAGAGAACATGATTGTACTTGGTTTATTGTTTACCATATTGGGTAATTTGATGCAATAAAACTTGGTATATTGTTTTACCACTTTGGCACTTTGGTGTTTCCACATAAAAAAAACATGATAGAGCAAAATACCATGTTCCCCGTTAAAATTAAAATCACCTGTTCCCCGTTAAGAAAATGGGCTGGTGTGATGATATGTTTTCTAATAAAATTCATGATAAAGCAAAATACCATGTTCCTTATTAAAATTACAAGTTACAAGTTCAATGATATGTGGTTTTATGGTGCATTAATCAACCATGTTTTTCATAGTTTGGTTTGGGTTGTGGTTTCATGGTGGATTAATCTACCTTATGTTTCATCATTTTTTTGTGAATTTTTTGTGGCGTATTAGTCTACCATGTTTTATGGGGGTTTTTTTTTTTTTTTACATGTTTGTGTTTTTAGGTCAAAATGTCATGATTATTTATTTCCAATTTGTTTTGATATTTTAGGTGATAGAAGATTAGGGGAGAGAGAGAGAGAGAGAGAGAGAGAGAGAGAGATTAGGAAAGATTAGGAGAGAGAAATGTTAGGAATTAAGACAGAATTATTAGGAAAATCAAAAGAGATATATTAGGAAAATTAGGAGAGAGAAAGGGTATTTTGGGGTTTATTTGAATTTCAGGATGGAATCATAAGTATTCAAATCTCATAGGATGGAATCATAATGATATTTTTTATACAGGACCCCTAATTAACTCTCCCTAAAAACATCTTATAATCTACATTAAAAACAGGAGAAATAAAGTAAGAATGGGAAATATTTATTTCACCATATCTGCAGAACATCTTATAATCTACGTTAAAAACGTGAGAAACAAAAAGTAAGACTGGCAAAATATTTATTTCTACTTAACTATAATGCGTAGAAATTCCTTTTGTCTTTGTAGGTTCTTTTTTTTTTTTTTGTCATTCGTCAATCCTAATCTATTACATGAGGGGAGGGGGAAGTGGGACTCGATCCCGAGATACAGTGTAGGGCATTCAAGAGCTCTACCGCATGAGCTAGCCACCACTTGCGTCTTTGTAGGTTCACAGCGGAGAAAATGGAAGATGGGGAGCTGAATTTCCAGCAAGGCAAGAAAAAGAAAATCATATGCATCTTGACTCGTTGGTGGGCAAAAAGAAAAAAAGAAAGCGGGAAAGTAAAGATTTCACATTGTATTCCTCTTAAATCAGCCAAACACCTCCATAATCCCCCACAAAAGACACAAGACAGTAGAAACAGCTGAACAAACAGCAGACCAACCCCAAGAAGGGCTGTAAAAAGGAAAAATCAAATAGGAATAAGTAAATAGTACTCTATCCGTCCGTCCCATGATTTTAGTCTTTTCTGAAACCGTGTCATTTTAATTAAAAAAATAAAAAGCACTTCCGTACATAATGTTTTGACCTTTTCGCACCAATTTCAAGGTCTTTCAATTGGCGCAAACAAAGTAAAAAAATTATGCAAAAAAATACTTTGCTTTTTGACGCTCAAAACAATACGGTTTTCCAAAAAGAACTAAATTATGGAACGGAGGGCGTAAACATATCATCATCAAACTTTAGTTTTGCTTTTCGTAAGATCTGCTTCATCACGGTGCAGTAATTTAGGTGGATCCATTGGGATAGTCCCAAATGTTAGACCAGATGAGTAGCAGTTGTTGACTCTAAGAGGCATCGAGCCAACAGTGAGAACGTCAATGGCTTTGGTATCTGCTACTGTGGCCACATTGGATGCAGCTTCGGCTTTAGATACAGCCTCTTTTGGGTTGATCCTGAGTGAACCAATCTTCAGTGAAGATACATAATCGTCTTTCGGTTCATCCACAATGTGCTTGCGATTTCCCTTAGCAATACTTAGGCTGCTGACATCAGAACCCAAGCTATTAAGCTCGCTGGGCTTGGTAGTTTTCTGCTCTTCTCTAGAAGTGATGTCAAACACAAAGTTGTGCTTCCGAGGAGGATCCAATGCAGGAATAAGGAATGAACTTCCGCAGCTTTTGACCAGTAACCGAGTTTTCTCCTCCTGCATGATCTTCTGTCGATTTTCGTAGTACATGAAATCGTCCAGTAAAGATGTCTTCCATTTGTAGTTTTTGAAAATTTTAAGCATCTCGATACCTTGTTTATACCTTATCTGCACATATAAAGGGATCGTCAAAAGCTTTACAAGCTGAGCCAAAATGTGCTACCTTGTAGCAATGTACTAGAAGCAATCCAAATTAATATCATCCCAGCAAACTGCCAAGTGAAAAAAAGATCAATTCGGAGTACGACTTATGAGCACGCTGTTTATTATCTAGACATTAACATAATCAGAAATAAGAACTAAAAACAAGGACACCAAATAAGATCAGAATGCACGGTGGAGAAAACTAACTGCTAAGTTACAAGGCTTCAAGAACCCATTTAGAGGCCAACATGTGAATTGGGTTTTAGAGGAGAAATAGAAAGAAAGGAAGAAACACCAGAAAGGGAGAGAAATGCAGGCAAAGGCTAGCTGTAGACCTTCTAAACAACCTATTGAATACTCCGTACATAAACTACACAATTTAAGTTCAGGCACAAAGTTGGGCTTCAAAGGATCATGAATACATCTCAAAACCATCAAAAGCGTAACTTATAATGGATCCACAGATAATTTGCTGCCCACATACCGCAGCCAAGCAAAACTGACTGCAGTACATCACTGCTTGGGTACAGTAAAATATCAATTTGGACACTTTTTGAAGATCTTTATAGATCCATTAACTTGACGCTTTTGTATGACCTAGTTCCGACACTCCTTTGGACACTCCATGTTGTTATGGTATCATTCTTTCTCTCTTTGTATTAATCAACATTCAACAACCATGATAATCTGACACAACTAGTTCGCGTATTAAACAAAATACATTTCATCACAATCAAGAAACAAATCAATGACATCAAACAAGCAACTTCAAGGATATCAATTAGCAGGCAGGACTGAGTTGAGGTGCATAATTGACATGTGAGAAGTATCAGGTATCAATCTAGCATACCTCTTGTGTATCTCTGCTATTAGTTACAGGCTTATTCTCATTGTTTTCTAAAATGATGTGCCGAAAGTTGGGATTAGATACATCTTTTATAAAGTGCCACTTCACAGGGAAGCTTCCACTCCATTTATCTTGCTGCCAGAAATCCATATCCTTGTGGAAGTCAACAGGGCCAGTCATCTCTGCAACACCGCAGAATTGGCCACTTGCATTAACCTGCGTCGAGAAGATGAGAATAAAAGTACTTAAGACCGCCAGAGTGAAAAGGCAAGTGAATGAAATTCAGAAATGCAAACATCTTTCAAATGGTGATTGCTGTCTAACAAGCAAGCTTGTGGAATACGATATTTCAGAAGGAAATACAGTAATATGGAATTAATGGAATGTAACTTACAGAAAAGAACAGGAAGATAGGACAGCCTCTTTTCTCTCCAGCAGCTATTCTCCAGGCATCTTCATATGCACTCTGCAGCTTCTTGTTTCCATTAGGGGTAGATGACCAAACACCATATTTAATACCCTTGTGCACATCATCCTCGCTATATGATTTGATTACAAAGAACTTTGCATTCATATAATCTACTGGAAAATCATCCCTGTTATATTCATCAGTATAAATAATGATGTTTCCTTGCACATCGCTCTCTCCAGCTCTGGTTGTGTAGGCTTTAACAGCAAAATTATTCTTGGATTGGTTGCTTCTAGGGCCTCGATTTTGTTCAGTTAATGCATCTGGACTTCCATTTACATCATTTGAAACTCTGCCATAGTAGGACTTGGACCGAATTTTTTCCACTGACGCCTGACCATTAGCACTTGATCCAAAGTTAGACAAGCCATTATTGGAAGACAGTGCCATTTTTATTTGGCTACGACGGAATGAAGTCTTCCCCGGTGCAACATTAACTACAGCTTGAGCGCCTCTACCCTGCCAATACAAAGTTCAGAGAAAACCGTGAGAAAATGTTTGCAACACCTATGCGACATGGTCCGGAAAAAGAAAAAAAAAAATTGTAAAACTGAAGGAAGTCAACTATCTGACTAGAAGGGCTTTAAAATTATGTCAACCTGGACAAAGTAACAAACCAATACTACAATGCTCTTAGTCACTAAATGATCCGACAATGTGTCCACTGCCCACCATACCACAGGCCATATAGAAAGAATATTTTCCCAATTATAATATTCAACAGCACATGGAAGTGCACTCCTAAAGCTTAATCATATAGAGAGAATATTTTCCAATTTTAAACTGAATATAGGATTCACATACCTGGAGCACGTGGGATGATGGCGGACTGGAAAAACTACCAGATATAGAACTTCCCTGTGCCGCAGGCAGCTTACTTGGTCCAACATTAGCTTTAGGGCCTGCTGATACCCTAGCAGAGGAACGTGTTTGATTTGAAGCAGGCCCTGGTACTGGTAGTAAAGTTGCAGGTGTGGAAGGCACTTTATTCTTTAGTGCTACCCCATCAACGCTTTTTGCAAGAAATGAACCAGAGTCTAACGGTTCTGCTCCATCACTTGCGATGATGTCTGGCCCAGATTGAACCATGGGGTAGTAAGCAGGAGAATACATGGAGATTTCATGAGATGGGATGGTGTAATACTGTTGCGTGCCTATAAATGGGTCATCAACTCCAAACATAGCACCAGGAATGTAAGGGTTGTAAGGGTTATATGAAGACTCTGCATATCCATAGCTAGGTGAATAATATACATACGGCAAACTTTCAGTTTGCACACCCTGAATAAAGAAAAAATAAACATTTAGGAATACTACAAATGAAGTAATTAAAATATGTATATATGTGTATATCTATATGTGTGTGTGTGTAGAGAGAGAGAGAGAGAGAGACAAACCGAGTACTGAACTTCTTGACCATCCAGACCAAAAAACCTATGGTGGTCATCCCAATAGCCGGGTGATTCAAATCCTGACATATGACACCAAAGACGGACATGATTAAGACAACAAAAATAATCATCATCCTAATCGAAAAGAGGATACAATATAGATATACCTGTACAGATATACCCATAGTTAGTGGCAGTAGGGTAAAACAAGCCCGGTTCAACTACAAACTCTGGGCCTCCTTCGCTATACATGGTGTGCAATGATTCAAGAGGTGGACTTGTTAAACGAGAGTTTGACTCTGTGCCTTGAATCTAAAGGGACAAGGTATTAGATGTGATTGTATGATCCACAGTGTACTATCTAACAATCACAGACATGCACAACATAAACTTGGCAAAACTGTTCAAAACAAAGAATGATGCAATTGAAAGAGAAGCAAATCAAGCGATTGTTGAGGATTTACCAGATATGCTTCTCTATTTCCACCCGGAATACTGTACATTTCCATCCCACTACTGCCACCACTGCCAAAAAGAGGTGATATTGTATAAGCAAACCAAACTACAAATATATAAATTAGTTGAAGTTAACGTTTCATATCAGAGGAATGCTGACTGGATAACTTTCTCTTCAATCCCCAATATCATTGGCCCAAATTCAAATCAAAGCAGATTCATGTTATAGCAAACTAAAACAAGAGAAACGTCATTTTCAAATGCCAGGATATACGCTTGTTCACATCCAAAGGATACCCATAAGGTAGCTTCACATGTATTACGTAATTACCAATACCGCGTAAAGAAGAAAAACAAATGTAAACAACGAATAAGCACCAATTATCTACTGTTCCAAAGGATAATATCAACCCCACCTGAATAATCATGAATTCCCTCATGCCAGTTCGTGAAAAATGCTCCAGAAAAGAACAATTCTTAAGGAAATTCTCTGCTTTATTGTTTTAAAACTATTTAGAAATATAAAAAATTTACCATTCCCTAATTAACTTCCCTAAATTTCTTAATCACCGTCCATCGCAGTACATGAAACATATAATCAAAAAAGAATGATTGGAAACAGATTGTCTTCCAAATGTACCATGCAAAAGACTAACCATAACTCTACAGCTCCCCAAAATTCATCAGTTGAAGCTACAACAAGACTAACTCAAAACATACTATAAGCATTCTAAATAAGAAGACTAAGCAATAGAAATTTCCTTCAACAGCAAGTACTGGAAAGTGGAAATGTCTTTCCATAAGTAGAACTAAACAAACCACAACCACCCCCTGCCTCCCCCACACAAAACCCCCGACAAATACGATTTCCCAGCTGAAACAGCGCAACAATAGAAATTTGTCATAACTCAGGGTATCCAGCCAGCTTATGCCCCACTCGACTAACTCCAGGGACCAAATCCCACCATCAACGAGCAGGGAGTCCGATTAAAGCTAGTGCAAAGCCCAAAAAACTCCCATAGTTACCCAACAAATTAGGACTCAGCTATGTATTAACAACAAATAAGAATAATATACAGCTCACAGCAATAACCTTCAAATACACCAGAAACATCAGGTGACTATACTACAAATATAAGTATACATTGCTCATGTATCACACGCACGCACAGAGGAAAGAAAAAAAGAAAGAAAGATTACGTGCATACATCCAAAAACTCATTAATCACTTGAAAATTTTATGAGCGCATTGGAAATTCAAGTAAAAAGGAGTAAAATGAAGTATGCAAGATTTCTAAATAAATAAGTGAAAGTGGAATATTATGAGGATTACCCAGAAAGACCTGATTCAAACCATGCTTGACCTAGCAAGTCGTTTGAGATCAAAATAGGAAAGGTTAGGGATAGAGTTGGGGGTTTTGTACAGCATATTGTGCGTCAAAGTGGACACGGCTAAGAAACCCTAACCCTAACAAACCAAAGTAGACATTTTAGAGAGAGAAAACACAGAGAATGTTGAAAAGGAGCAGGGTTTCTTGGTGGGAAAAATGGAATGAGAGAGAAATGAGGGACGCGGAGAGAGAGAGAGAGAGAGAGAAAGAGAGAGAGATAGAGATTCGCTACGACGCTCACGCGATATGCAATATGTGGTACTAGTACTATACTTTTACGTGAATTTCCCGAATTACCCTCATTCGGACAGCGATTCTTCCCCAATAACGTACACGTGTCGCAACCTCATTTTTTAGAGAAAGTTTCAAGAATTCACATTTAAAAGAGAATTTCGGGAAATATAAAAATATCTTGCCGCTATTGTTCCGAAATTGAGTTTTTAAAAATAAGTATATATTATTATGCATTCTTCTCATTTTTCAAATGATTTTGATTTACCTATTTTAATATCAACATCTTAATATGTTATTCGGTTTACTACTTCTCGTGCAATGAACGGAGTCGATGCTAATTTCTAATAGAATAGATGTTAATAATAATTTAACCAAACAAGTATACGTACTTAACTCTTTTTTTTTTTTTTGGTACTTTTACGATGTTGTCAATTTATTAGGTTCTTTATATTTTTCAATGAATTTTTAAAATTTTTAAAGCCTGCTTGGGTTGATTGTCGTGTTCGTCAATATTGATGATTAATTTGAACTAAGATTATAATAAAATTAGTAAAGTTGGATCCAAACGAAGTTATCCTTTGTAATTTGTAATGCCTTCCTTATTCCGGAATCCATTCCTTTTGTTTTGTGTGGAGGGCTCTAGGTTTTTTCTCCAACCCGATGTGAATAAGGATCGGATAAGTCATCCCTCACCCCGTGGTTTGTTGAAAATGCATTACTAATATATTTTTTTGATGGTGCATCTTTGTTGAAAATGCATTACTAATATATTTTTTTGATGGTGCATTATTAACATGGTTTATTATTTATATGATTGTTAGGGGCAACAAGATCAAATTGCTAAGAATCAAAATATATATCCTTATTTTATGATCATCAATCAGAATTCTTAGTTGGAAGATATAATATTCGGTACAACAAGTCATCTTCTCGAAATAATAATGAAATAAACTTCACAGATAATCTCATCAACTCTGATAGCGCTATGCTTCTTCGTTGTGGTATAATGTTCAGGACCTTGATTATCTCTTTTGTGAATGGAGCCTCCAAAGATAATTATTCATTATCATTATATGTTTTTTATTCCTAAAATGTAAAAATGAATTGTACATGAGTACATCGCCAGAAATTTCCATCTCAAAAACTATTTGACTTCTTCAATAACATTGTAAACCATAGAATCCTATCCCCCATTTGTGGTCAATGAAAATGACTCGCTACACCTTCTCGTTTTCGCAAATGGTATCAAGGCCGGCCCCAACATTTCAGGGTCCAAAAATTTCCTTTCGTGCTTATGCACTGTCTATTGAATTTTTTTATTTTTTATTTTTATCATGCACTGGGTAATAAAAGTAATTGGAACCCAAATTTTACACTTCCTTTCAAGAGGCCTAAGGTTGCCGCCCTCACAAGAGAGACTAAGTTATTAGTATAGAACAATTTAGGGATCTGGCTTTTATTGACTTGTAAATAGAAGAATCAGACAGCTTCCCTCGGCACTCAAAAGAATAGCATCCAGAAAACAAATACTAATAGTAAGATATCTAAAGGAGAAAGAAGGAATCACAAGAAGAAATTTGTTTGCTTTCCTCTTACTTTAGCTTAATTTGTTCTTCTAGTCGTCCCCTAGTTTCAAATCAAAGTATCATCATATCATCCCCTTAAGAACGGGGATTATTTCGTTAACCACACTTCCAACGGAAGTAAAAGACATTTGACAGAAATCCAAAATCATCAAAATTTGAAAACAAGAATCCACATCAAAGCCGACCAATTTTCAAAGTAATTCTATTTCAAATAATAGCGATTAGCAAGTCCACAATCAAAATTTCCAAGTAAATGTCACATAGAAGAGTTCAAAGGGAGGGAGGGCAATACATTAGGGTTAACCCAACTTTCCCAAACATCGCACTACCTTATAAATAAATCACCATAGAACAACCTCCCAATACTCAAAAATTCCAATTACCAAGACGATACAGAACCCAAAAAAAAAAAAAAAAATTACCCGTCAATGAAAATAAAAAGAAACGCGCTGCGCGAAAATAAGGTTGTCCCGCGGGTGCAGTTCATCTCCTGCGACATCATCGGTCATCTCACCTAGGCATCCCAACGCCTGTCATTAGAAAAGTGAGTCGTTAACTGAACGACAAAATGAACTAAAACGATTATTATCGGAAAGAGACAAAAATGACTTGTGCAGCATACCTTAAGATTCAGTAACTGGATTGTTCCCTGGGTCGGCAGCCACAGCCTCTGGGTGTCCTGTCTCAACGATTTCACCAACTGGTAACTGGGCTGAAGGCTCGCCACCAGAAAATGCATCGCCTTTTGTGCCCCCTGGGGACATGGCAGACATCTTGGATGCTTCAGGGGGAGCTGCCCCAAATTCTGGGACTGAGGGTTCCATCTGATCAAATTTTGACTTGCGGGGCGGCCTCCTCTCACGTCTTTCATAGCTGCGGCTTCGGCTACGGCTTCGGCTGTAGCTGCGTCTGGGGCTGCGGCTGCGGCTGCGGGACCAGCTACGGCTCCTGCTCCGGCTCCGGCTCCGGCTCCGGCTCCAACTTCTACTTCGGCTCCGGCTCCTGCTACGGCTATAACCCCATGTTCGAACTCTTTCAGGACTAGGGCTATAACTTCTTCCTCTCCCCCGGTTTGCAACATCTCTTCTGCTGTCAAATGATCCCCTCCCTCTGCCGCGGCCCCTCCCACGCCCATCCATATTGTTGTATCTATCGTGTGGGCCTCCTCGTTCATTCCTATCCCAACCAACCTGACCCCCGCCAGCCCCACCAAAGCCCCCATCCCTCATTCCCCCGCGGCCACCAAAGCCGCCATCCCTCATTCCCCCGCGGCCGCCAAAGCCGCCATCCCTCATTCCACCGCGACCACCGAAGCCCCCATCCCTCATTCCACTGCGACCACCGAAGCCCCCATCCCTCATCCCGCCGCGACCACCAAAGCCTCCGTCCCTCACTCCACCACGGCCGCCAAAGCCACCATCTCTCATGCCACCACGGCCCCCAACATTGCCATCATTCATTCCACCACGACCACCGAAGTTGCCATCCCTCATCCCGCCACGGCCTCCAAAACCACCATCCCTTGTTCCACCACGACCACCAGAATCCCAGCCTCTGCTATCACCACCAGGAGAGTCAAAACGGTTGGACCCTCCACGATCCTTGATAAAATTAGGCGCACCACGCAAAGCCATCTCTCGTACTTCTGGGGGCACCCGCTGGTTAGCCCCCTCAAGCACTTTTATCAGATCAGCTGCATACTTCCAGTCCTGGTCAGAGAAGAAGGTGTAAGCCACTCCAGTGGCCCCTGCCCTCCCAGTCCTTCCGATTCGGTGGACATAATCCTCCACCCCCGTTGGAAAATCATAGTTGATCACAACCCTGTAACATTACAATCAACAAGTCAAAGAATCAACAAGTCAAAGAACGTCGCATATAAATCAGGATGAACACTAAATCCTCCAAGAAAACAAAACCCAACTCAGAAATTACAGCAACAAACAAAAACTGAGGTTGCTTTCTTAAAAGATAAATTAGAGGTGGCAATTTTCAACCCAACCCATGTGTGCACTGCAGGACCACTGCAGGACATCCACCATGCGTGCAAGGTACCAGGCATGAACTAATCCTGTCATTCTCTCTACACGACTACAAGTCCGTATAAACTCCCTACCTCCCTCCCCCTCTCTCCAACTCAATCTCCAGCTCTCAATTTATTGGAGAAGACACTCTCTCCAACCAACTGTATCATCATACACATGATACGAATTTCCCATCGTAGTTTAGAACTGCATGAGGCATAAGAATTAAGAGCCCAGCCTCCTCTGTACAATCCATGACAAAGTTTTTTTACCGAATTTGGAAGAGAAGCCGATGAATATAAATGCAGGGCATCTCAATGTAATCTCTAGCACTCGGAGATAGATAACAATTTATTTTTAAAAAAAATGAATTCGATTATAAGTGCTAGAGAATATAGCCATTTTTCGATTCACAAAGGTAAGCAGATGAATATAAAATCTCTCTCTAGACAATAATCAATTCGATTCAGATACGAATGCAAATCATGGTACAGTGTTTTATTTGGTTTGCAATTTAAAGGGAAAAGGGGATGGGGCGGGTATGGCTTGACCCATATTCGCCCGTCCATATTCAACCCATAACCCATATCAACCCGCAAAAAACCCAACCCACCCCACCCATTAGCCAACTCTAAGACAAATCAATCTCTATTTTGTTCAATAGGATAACCAATGGTAAACAAAGGAAAAATGAGGCCCGACCTTATATCTTTTACGTCAAGTCCCCGTGCAGCAACATCAGTGGCAACTAAAATCGGGGACTTTCCCGATCGGAACTGATTCAGCACCGAATCTCTTTCAATCTGAGACTTGTCACCATGAATTGCAGCAGCACCAAACTTACGTCCAATACTACTACGTGCAAGCTGGTCACACAACCTTTTTGTGGAACAGAATACAATGACCTTTGAACCCCGTTCTTGTTCCATAAGAATCTGCTCCAAACGCCTTTCCTTCTCCATTTGAGGGACAACTTCAACATACTGCCGGATCAAAAGAAATGTTCTTAAACCATGAAGGGACAAAAGAGTAGCAAACAAGGCATTAAAAAAAATCTAAATTTGCAGCAGATATTGAACGTATAAGGTCCACAACATGTGGAACATATCAATCTTCAGTGGTCACATAATGTAACTATTAAAAAACAAGCGTAAAATCTTGTACAAGCCAGAACAATTTCCTTCTTTTGGGGGAATCTAGGGGTGTTCCACTAACTTGGTTTTTTTGGTTTTTTGGTTTTTTTGGATGTTTTAGTTTTGCAAAAAAAACTAATTTGCTCCACGAACTAGTTTTTTGGTGTTTTGGTTTTTAGTTTTGCAAAAAAACTAACTTGTTCCATTAAACTAGTTTTTTGTATGTTTAGTTTTGCAAAAAAAACTAACTTGTTCCACTAACTAGTTTTTTGGCTTTTTCTGGTTTTTAGTTTTGCAAAAAAACTAAGTGGTTTTTTGTTAGTGGAATGAGATAGTTTTTGAGTTAAAACAAAACTGTTTTTTTTTTAGCGGAACGGGGCCTAAGGAACAGCTGCTTCATTTTGTAGTAGCACAAAGATGATAATGTACCTGAGTAATAGATTTATTTGCAGCAAGCTCATCGACACTGCCTATGTTCACCTGAACAGGATTAAAAAGAAGATCACCCGCTATTTTCCTCACTTCCTTGGGCCAGGTCGCTGTATACATAAGAGTTTGTCGTCGGGGAGGAATCTCATTTACAATCTTACGGATTTGGGGTTCAAAACCCATGTCAAGCATTCGATCAGCTTCGTCAAGCACGAGAAGAGAAACTTGCCGAAACTCAATTTTCTTCATTTCAAGGATGTCATTTAGCCGACCAGGAGTTGCCACAACAATATCTGCTCCTTGATCCAGCTCCTTTAACTGAGGGCCCTTAGGTGCTCCACCATACAAGCACTGAAACAAGGAGGCGTCAAAATCATAAGCCATGCATCCGTACAAACAGATTAACAGAATAACTAATCAGCCTGATGAGGAAAAATAGGATCAAGGACTGACCGTGCAAGAGACCCTTGAAGATCGGCCAAACTTGATGGCCTCGTCTTGGATTTGTGTGGCAAGCTCACGTGTTGGAGCTAAGACCAACACTGTCGGGCCATTCCGAGGATTGTTTCGACGGTGTCTGAGAAGCATGAACGCTGGGATCAGATAGCCCAGCGTTTTCCCAGATCCTGTTTTGGCAATAGCCACTATGTCCCTATTGAGAATTGCAATTGGCCATGTTTGTGCCTGAATAGGGGTGGGAGAAGAGAACCCCGCAGAATGCAACTGAAAAAAAGGAGGAAAAGGAAGTGTATATAATCAAGGCTGAGAATAACAAGCAACGGCGTATTAAAATTCCAATTCGTGGTTAAGAAATCCAATATAAAGATCTGAATATGGAAATCCAACTTATTGTATCTTACGTAGGGAAAAACAGCAAAAAGAAAACTAATAGGTATGTGGTTGCTTACTGAAGCAACTCAAGGCAACAAAAGGTAGCAATTAAGACATATGAGGCGGAACCAATAGGGTAGAAATCCCAGTCACACAAGTGTGATATGGATCAAGGGCGAACCACCCTTCTGGAAGATGCCAAAGGCAGGATCCAACTGTCCATTTCGCAGCCTCCAAAAGACAGAATAGCATGTAAGAAAGCGCATAGCAGTGCAGCGTACGACATATGCTCCTTCTCTGGAGCAGATATCGCACCTGCGTTAAATGAGAAGTGGCAAATGAGATTAAAGCGTAGAGGGGGGGAAAAAAGGATTGCATAAAGAAAGAATGGAAAGGATAAACTATTTACCATCTAATAACGAAGACTACAAGACATAACCACATTCTGGCCAGTTGAGAAAAAACTTACCTCTCTCAGTATCTCCGGAGGAAAACCAGTGTCTTCAAACGTCATAAAAGGAGCTGGAACATCACCACCCTATGCAATTTATTTCAAAAATCAAATCCAAAGCAGACTCACAATGATTAAACACATTGATAATTAGCTACAAATATGCAAGACCATGAGAATTGGTAGCACATTTTGGTCCAAGGCTCAAGCACTTGGCAAGGCAAAAAATATTCAAAGAACCGTCATATTTAGGACACAAGATGATAAACTATGTTTTTGACAGGAATATGTTTTTGCCTCTCATCAAAAACATACTCAGAACAAAAAAGAGACTACAGACCGTTGCTGTAACTTCATGTTGTTGACGGTAGACTTCCACAGCCGAGAGATTAGTTGCATCTGAATGTTCCATAGTCATTAGAGGAGGCCTTATCTGAGTAGGACCTGGAAATGCTGGCCCAGGTCCACCCATTGCATGACCAATCATGTTATGCAGGTTAGGTCCTGCTAACGAGCTCGGTCCAGAAATAGAAGGGGTGACATTTTGAGCTAGAGCACCACCAACCTATTAGAAACAAGCAACAATATCAGCACAACATCAACTATTGAGCACTATACATGTGTGGAAGAGGAAGAGAAATAATCGGTATTACATATCCATATTATCAATGGAGGCAACCCATTGTTGTTTGTGGTATCCATAAAATATTTGAAGATGTAAAATTGTTCAAACATGAGATCACCAATCATTACAAAACAATTGCTCGAGAAGTTATAGAAATTTTTGTCTTCAATATTAACTATTGAGTATGCATGTGTTGAAGAGGAAGAGAAATCAGGATTACATATGCATATTATCAATGGAGGCAATGCTGTTAACGGTAAACATAAAATACTTTTAGACGCTAAATTGTTCAAACATGACTACATTGGATCACCAAGTCATAACTATCATAACTAAAACAATAGCTGGAAAAGTTCTAGAAACTTTTGTCTTCTATATGGAATGGACTTGTAACGTAACCTCTTTATCACGGCCCATGGGAACGAAAGCCAAGCTCTCGCTGCCTACCAGAGGAAATTCTGTCAATAGAAAAACAACAATGAATGTAGAACATAACTAGAACATGCCTGTTGATTTCTTGACATGGGTATTGAGGCAAGCTTCGGCTGCTGGGGACCCATAGAAGGAACATCATTGCTAGTGCCAAAATAATACTCATTCCCAGCTCTTCTAGATGCACTCTCTTCAAACCCCGTCTTTGAATTGACAGGGGGCACACTATGTTGTTGATTATATATCATTGTAGGGTCCAGCTGATTTTGGAACCTGGGACCATGCTGCTGATGAACTACATTGCCACCACTTTGCAACAATGGACCCAAAGAGCCAGATGGTTGCATGTTGAGAGATGATCTACCGAACTGTTGTGCATGACTAGGCTGAACACCTATCTGTTGCATCTGAACAGCATCAGTCCCTGAAGGAAGAGCTTGAACGGATGACCCACCAGGTTGCTGAAACAATGGCTGGGCGAAACCAAATTGCTTCCCTTGTTGAGAATCAACATCATCTCTGCGCTGAGGCGCTGCTTTCTGCTCTTGCTGATAGGGAAACGTATGGCCCTGCGGCATACTATTCTGAGTTGGCTGCTGTGAACTTTGTTGCCCCTGAGGAAGGATGGTCTGCTGATATGCCATGTACTGCATCTGTGGATGTGTAAATTGATGCCCTTGAGGTGGCCCAATTTGGGATCCTTGATACATTGGCATTTGCTGCCCTGGAAGCTGCTGCATAGACTGTTGTTGCATTTGCTGTGCAGACTGCTGAGACATTTGCTGCGCAGACTGCTGAGACATTTGCTGTCCAGACTGCAACAATGCCTGTTGATTAGGTGCTTGTATAGCTTGTTGCCCAATGTGCTGTGGTGTTAAATGTCCCTGTTGTTGCATGCCATGTCCAAATTGTGATCCCTGTTGTTGCCCAGCTGGTGTAAATTGTGAGCTATGCTGTTGATTACCTTGTGGCATCATTTGTGGATGCTGTTGTGACAAGTTAGTTTGTTGTCCCTGCTCTTGTGGCATATGAGTAATTTGCTGCCCCGGCTGGGTCACAATGCCATTTGATTGCATCCGAGCCCCTGGAATATTAGCCAGCTTAGGTGCAGAAGCTGACGGGGGAAGGCCTTGTGGCAATGGAGGCGGCAAAGAGGATGGCTTTTCATACTGAACAATGTTTGTTTCTTGATTCCAGTAATACAAAATCCCAGTGGTTCCATCAATTAATCCCTTCCAAGGCTTTGGCAGCTCGGGATCGTCGGGCGCGTACCGGGGACCAAGGGAAGCAGCTGTTGGCTCCGCAGTTGCCATGTTTATATTTACCCTAGAGCCAAGTAAATGTACAATATTTTATATCAATATCAACACAACGACAACAACATTTGGATATTCTCTGGTATAAGACGCAAATCTATAATATGCATATTTATCAAAATGGGAAATATCAGACTAAAACCAAGCCACCCGAGGCCCATAATGGTGGGGACCCAAATGGTAAGAAAGGACAGTGAGTGAGAAAAGGAAGTCCAGGACTCCAAAAATGCCCTCCGAAGAAAAGAAGGCACCTAGCGGAGTCCAAGAGAAGTAGGTGTTGGGTCCAGAGTTTAGTAGATTACGGATGCCAATTTCACAGGACATCGAGGGGTACCTGAATCAATCCACCTCAGTGGTATTGGTTTTTACAAACCTTCCCTAAGCATGGCGTGGTTTTGTTTCAAATGAAAATATCCGGTCAGTTTTGGTTTGGGTCTGGTATAAGGTAGTACCAAACCCAAACCCCAACCCCAACCCAAAACCAACCAGAATAATACTCTAGGCTTCTTAATTAGCAAACATTAAAATGAACAGATATATACATTCATAAACAAAGTTGTAATTTCATTATTTTCGTTTCTTATTTTAAACCAAAGGAGTTGGTGGTATTAGCTTGGGCATGATGTTGTTGCAGATGCAAATTTTCCTCGTTTTTTTTAAGTAGTTTAAATGTTTTTCATTTAACCTTATGAAGTCAAACTTTTAGTTATTGTGCTTGATCATTTTAAGTGATTAAATGGTTAATGCTAAAACTATGTAATAGGTTGACTTGCATATAATTTTCTTTTTCTTCCTATTCATTAATGGACTATTAATTTGCAGGTATGGGACGATTCTAATAAAAGCGGAACTGTATACGATATGGTTTGGGTTTGGGGGCAAGAAAATATTTCAAGTTTGATTATGGTAATCACAAAATCTGAACCAAACAGGCCCTAAAGTTGCATATTTACTTCCCAGAGCCAAGTAAGTCTCAACCTAAACATACTGAATCCAAATGAAAACATCACCAAAACGTCAACACCACTACAAAATGTCCAACCCATCTTCCATGCACAAGACATACATACATGCCTAAGTGAAAGTATCTAAAGGCAAAAGGACCAGGCCATCCAAACACAAGACTGGCAGGGATTCCAACGGGGGAGAAAAGCGGGTGAAGAGAAAACAAAGTGCAGAATTTCTCTCTGAATTGAAACCTTGACAACCTCATAACAACACAGAAATAAACTGTGTAACCAACTAATAAATTTGAAGAATCCAATTTTTTTAAATATTTCATTTCATCATCTGCTCTAACAGTAAATAAAACTTCTTAAGGTTGTTACCAAAAAAAGAAAATACAAGGTTAGAGAGAATCGTAGATTGTATGAAGACAGATACGATGAATTGCAACTTACCACTAAGAAAAAAAAAGAAAGAGAGAGAGAGAGAGAGTAAAATCGAAGCAACTGCGGAAAAAAAACAAATAATATAGCTCTGAAAAGCATCTTCATAAACAGTAACCAAACAATCTTAGAATAACAACAGATGATAATCAAGACAGGTGAGAAATCTTCGTACCTTGACGGGTAAATCGAGCCACTCCGAAAGTCTCTCTCTCGAGCTCCAAATATGGGGACACGATTTGCAGAAGATTGCGAACCCTAACGCCGTAGGGGTCTGTGTAACCCTCTGAAGCTCGTCGATGAGAGAGATAGAAAGATGCGTTCCCAAGGGTTTAGATGAACGTGTAGAGAAGGCCTCGACCCCAATTTGATGCTTAGGGTTCAGAGTAGAGAGAATTATAGCCTGTAGTGAGAGTCCAGGCTCGTGCTATATACCATCGGATATTTTTGGCCTATGCGTGGATTGACCAAACTATAAAATGTAGTAACAAAATTCTTGACCGTCATGATCTATGATCATATTCCATTTTAGCATATTCTTTCTGTCATGGGGAAACATTTAAATTAGGATTAGGAGGTGAGTCTTTTTAATAGATTTAAATGACATCTCAGGGTATCCTTATCTGACACATACAAAATAATACCTAATTTAATCTCAAAAATATTTTTTATAATTTAGCAAGTCATTTTTTAAAAACTTCATAAAATCAGACTATCTATTCAAACTTTAGCAAATCATTTTATCAAAAACTCACAGAATTAGACTCTCTATTCAAAATTTTACTCTTCCCTCCCTTCTCCTCTTTTGGTGAGTGAATAGTAACACACCAAATTTGTTAAGTTACTGTATCATGGTTAAAAAATCTTCAATTTGGTGAGTTCATTTGGTGAGGCTGATAATTGATAGTTTTGAAAATTTTACTCCCTATTTTAACTTAAAAGTTAGCTTGAGTGTCCTGATATTGATGCTTGAAATAAGCAAAAACTAGCAACAATAGTAGGTATTGTACAATTGGATTTTCAACCATGTACCTTGTTCAACTGCTTTACTCCCTCTGTTCTAAAATATATGTCCAAAATCACTTTTCAGGCATTTCGGAAAATCGTATTTGATCACCTTGTTTGAGAAACCTGGCTTAGCTACATTAAATAAAGTTTCTAAAATCGTAAAAAGTATTATAAAATACGAAATATAAATGATTTTTCCAAAGGAATAACAATTTTGGACGGATGGAGTGCACAATAATAACAATTGTAACTCAAGCTAGTATTATTAATTAGGGCATCCACCATGAGCTTTTAAAATGACCCCTGTGTGAGACTTATAAAATTTAGCGAGCCATTTGATCAGTTATGGTTTTAAATTGGCTCTCAATACAAGCCTCAATGGTGGCTCCTAACCCATTAGCTAAATTTATATAGTCTCGTAACTAGCTCCAACTGGGACTCAAGCCCGTTTAATCTTATTTTAATTTGGAATTCTCAATAGATAAATGATTCTATTTATGGGACCCACGTTTTTTTAATTTTTTTCCTCACATAATAAAGAATGCTCTTACTAACCCATTGAGTGCACTATGCTCTCTAAAATTAGCAAACTATACGAGTGAAAAATAAACTCTAATTAAGCTTGTGTGTATACTTTAAGAGTCTAACTTATAAATTATTTTTAGGGAGTTCATTTTAGATCTCCTTAATTACAGGATCATTAAACGGGGAGACAAAGGAAGGGGAGCGACAAGAATAACTTATGGATTAGATTGAGGATGACAACCAATGAAAATAAATAAATGAAGGGGAGGGGAGAAGAACACAAGAAGCTTTAATTGCAATACGATAATGAATTTACTTGACTAATATGGAGCCGCCCGCGAAATTTAAGCAGCCAGCGAGGTAACACCTCATTTGGATCGAGGGATTTTGAGAGATAAGAAAGAGTTCCGCTAGAAAATGGTTTCCTCACCTCTGTTTGGATGGCACCAACGGCGAGGGAGGGGAGGAGATAATGAGAGTCCGGACCCCCTTCAAACCCCCATTTCGTTTCTCACCATAGTTGGCGCGATTCCTTGAGAAAGGGGAGACGTCGTCGACTTCCGGCAATCGTGTAGTCCACCCCCTCGTCAGATCGTCGTCGTTCTTGCACCGTTGTTTTCGTCTCGTCTCGGTGAATCTAGATTTGTCCTTGAAATTGAGTTTTGAAGCCGCCGAAAAGAGTTAGGTCACCGAAATAGGAGGGAGAGAGTTTGATTTCTCAGGTTTGTTTGGATGAAAGGGTGAGAAACCACTCTCATTTCTTCTATTTTCTCACTAATAAGGGAGATCCCTCTCATTTATTATCTTTTCTCCTCTCACCAACCAAAATAGCTGTAAGAGAAATGAGAAATAAAATCACGAGAGAATAGTTGAGGAGGACGGGCATGAAACTTATTGAAATGGAGAAAAACAGGGGAGATGGAAACCATAATAAGATGCTAACAAAGCCCTTGTTTGATAACCCAGATTCAGCACTTAAAACTGAATGAATTAAGTAATAAGTAATTAAGTAGGTTTGATAACCACATTTTGCATTACTTAAAAAATTAAGTGGCTCTTAAAATGAAAGCTAAATTGTTGAAAAAAAATTAAGTAGCTTTGAGCAACTTACTTTTTATTGAATTTACAACTACCACAAAACCCTCTTCCGCCGCCGCCACCACTCCTATCGCCACACCACCACCACCACCTCTCCGTCACTTTCACCACAACCATCACCACCATGACCACCACTTTGCCACCCTGACCCCTATACCACCACCACTCCGCCACTTCCACCACCATTGTCGCCACCACCCTACCACCACCACTCACACCATTCCTCTGCCACTCCTACCAAAGCCGCCGCCATTACTCCACCATCACTCTGCCACTCCCACCACCACTATCGCCATTAAACCACCACCACTTTGTCACTCCCACCACTAACATAGCATTCACCACCACTCCCACATTACCACCACTACACCACCCACCACAACTCCGCCACTCCTAGCACAATTACCGCCACCATCATGACCACCACTCTGCCACTCCCACTTACCATTGTTGCCACTACACCACCACGGCACCGCCACTACTCTCCCACCATCACTCCTCCCACCCACTATGATGCCACCTTTCCATAATATCTACCACTACCATTACCACGGCTATACCACCATCAAAACCATCACCGCCACTATACCATCATCTTTCCAATATTCTGTATATTTCTTCTTTTGGATAAACGTCCATTTTTTTCCCCCATGAATTGCAAAGTAAAATTATGAGTTTAATATTTCAACTCCTTGTACAGATCAAACAACTTATTTTTTCCAGTGTTTAAGATTCAGTACATATCAAATAGTTTATTAGCTTAATAAATTCAGTATTCAGTTTTCAGTTTTCAGCTTTATCAAATAACCCCAAAGACAAACTATGATGCTAACCATAATAAGATGCTAATAGAATTGGTATTAAGTGCTTATTGAGACCTTGTTGAATCACCCTCGAGTCCAATCTCATAACACTTCATTTATTGTCATAATTGATTGACTTACTAAAATTTAAAGCATATATTCTTATATACTCGTTTACGGTTTGTATAGGGGCTAAAATAAAGAAATTCCCAGTGAGAGAACAACCCAAATTTGGTAAAATACCTTTTACATATAAGAAGGAAAATGATTTTCACAATCTCTTTGGCTTTTGATAACTGCATACATTTGTTGTCGTCTACTGAAAAATCACACATAAAATGCACTATAAGGCAATAAAAATGTGTACAACTATTAAAAGGGCATTGTGAAAATAATCTCTCAAACTGCAAAGCACAACTATTCGAACAATTGTAATTAGTCATTTTCCTGGATAAATCCATGGCAAGTAATTAGTCACTTAAAAATTGGAAACGGAGGAAATATTATTTTTAGGATCTGACAAAAAAATTGAAACGGAGGAGGGTGTATTTAGCACGGAGTTGCCCTAAATCACATACCAACGATGAACAGAGGAGGGAGTATCTAGCCACTTTGCTTAAATTAAGTTGGTTTTTTAATTGGGTTTTGACAATGTGTGCCCAATGGACACATAATAAACATACAAAAAAAAGAAAAATAAAACATTTATTTTTCACACATTTCAATACATTTTTTCAATATTAACAAGTACACATTAGCGTTTTCCTTTTTAATTTAATCAGTGATGCTTCCAACCTAGTACTATAAATGTGCATGGAAACTCTTGGAACTTTCTCAACGTTTCCTTTTTCTCTTTTTCCCCGACTCCTCTCCTCCAAAACCGACCGCCAAATTTCACATCAAAGGCGCAGTAACGCTACAATCATAGTGCTATTTCATTCAATTTTGAGTAGTACTAGTTTGTTAGAACTGGCGGCCGAAGATAGTCATGGCAGTCGAAACCGAGGCCGCAACCGCCCCAGACTTGGCGGTCCTTGCCGACACTGATATCAATTGGGACAGGTCCCTTCCCTTCTCTTTCCTTCTTCTCTTTCATACAAT
Organism: Vaccinium darrowii; assembly: GCA_020921065.1. Lineage (NCBI taxonomy): Eukaryota > Viridiplantae > Streptophyta > Magnoliopsida > Ericales > Ericaceae > Vaccinium > Vaccinium darrowii. Next base: position 465,246 of record CM037151.1, on the reverse strand, counting down.
TGAATGTATTGTGCATTTGGATGGTATTTATTAATGTAGTGTGTATATTTCTCAGACATATGTGTGTGTACGTTAGTAAATCGTTGCTGCCTCGTCGTTTGTTGCTTGTGTTTTGTACCCGCGTTTGTTTGATGATTTACTTGCTTAATTCTTTGCAATACAAGGTTACTGTTTGTTGTTCCATAGTTCCATGTGGAGTAATATTTTTAGGAGTCCAATTATGTTCACCTTCCTTAAAAAAAAGTGGGTGAACGTTACCCTCCCTTCTATTGGTTGAACTAGTGTAGGTTCCACAAAAAAGTAATGTTATTGTACCAAAAAATGATGTCATCTTTTTCAAAAAGTGTATTGTAAGGGTGGGACAAACACCACTTCAACTAATAGGAGAGAGGGTAATATTCACCACTTCTAAGGAGGGAGAACAAAATTGCACTATGGTTTTGTAGCGGCTGATATTGACACGCTACGACCTCTTTATTTGTCATGACTTAAAAATGTTACGATCCTAATGTCCCATGTCCCACATCGACCAAGTATGAGTTAGGCCTTAGGTATACAAGCTCTTGTGCACTCTCTCTTTATAAGCCGGTTTTCAAGGGCGTGTTCTACCCATGGGTTTGTATCATTGGCATCAGAGTTAGCCACCACGTTCTAATTCGACCCACAGAGGGGGCGACTCATAGGCTAGATTAAAATACCTAAAAAGTATTGAACACTGATAGTTGAGTGGAGCCACCAAATAAGAGAAAGGGCTACCATTGGGTTAGTGTCGATAGAGTGAGCTGATGTGGACGTCGCTTGCGGAGCGTGGTGGTATGTTACGATCCTAATGTCCCACATCGACTAAGTATGAGCTTGGCCTTATGTATATAAGCTCTCGGACACCCTCTCCTTGCAAGCTGGTTTTCAAGGATGAGTTCTACCCAGGAGTTTGTATCATGAAAATTTCACGAATGCTACATCAGATTCCCTTTTGCATGATAATTCAATTCTTGGGTTATTGTTACCGTTATGTGGCCCGCTACTGCTATTTAAATACTCGTGATCAATTGCATGTTGTCATCTATCTGGTATCTCTACGTACATTCGTCTATTTTAGATGCAATTATTAATATAGTTGCGTGGTTGTTTCAACCGAAGTAAGCAGTTATAAACCAAGCAATTTTTTTCTTAAATACCTTTGTTTTTTGTTTGACTTGCACTGCAAGAATTATATAGATGATACCCATCATTCATATGTTGTTAAAGTTGTAATTCTTTATGAATTTCTAATCAACAATTCTTTTGGATCACTCTAGCGGCCTAGCCCCACTATTTCTATAAGGAAAAAGCTTGTCACAACTCACAACCCAGCGGTCAGTGATGTATAGATATTTGTGAAAGTGCATTAACTTTTGTTGAAAGTCATTGATACTCTGAACTTTTTTTGGCACTTTGGGTGCATTAACCACTGCCAGCAAAACCAATTTTTAAAATCATGTGGTAATGAGTATACCGCTGTATACATTTGCATGATATTCAGTAGTGTACTAATCAACTGGCAGTTAGTATAGCTTTGTGGATTTTCACTGGAATTTTCAGGGCCAAAATGGGCATTCCAAAGTTACTTCATGTTGGGTGTCAATTAGTCTTAACTCTTTAGTATCTATGCTTCCAATTTGTAAAGAATTAGTTTTCAATTTGTAAAAGCATACATTTGACCAATGTTGCCCTGCTAGTTATAGCCAACTTATCACTCGAAATTGTTCTCAAGATTTCTGGCATCGTTGGTGAAATGGAATTTATCAAGTATTCAATTTCTAGAGACTTGTCGATAGAGAGGATTCCTTTGTACCATATCATATGAGGATTAGAAAAACTTAGAATCTAACTAAAGAACTAGTTTATCATGGTGTGATTGATTTTGCCAATTGGGTATTTTTTATTTTCTTTCAAAAGTTTTGATGTCAGGCTTTTAAGACAATTTAACATGTGCACTCTCAATTTACTTTAGACCAGAGGTGAAAGTAGCCTTGATTTTCTTCTGTGGTTTTATTGTGGCTCATTTAACCAGAAATGGCATTTGTTTCGTGCGACCCTTAAGGAATGAACTATGATTTTGATGTTGGCAGTATATGTTTGGCGATACCTGTTATTTGTACTTCTTGCCCTTGAAAGTGCAGATGGAGCTGACGAATGTTTTGATCAATTCTAGGTTGGATAAGACTAGGTTTCATATTATTGGGGCCATTCTCTTCTCTGCTCAGTCAGCTTTACTACATCCAACAGCTGTTGTAAAGACTAGAATGCAAGTAGATGGTTCTGGACTATCTCATATGCGTGGCGTAACAGTATTCAGACAAATACTGAAAAATGATGGTATCCGCGGTATTTTTAGAGGATTTGGCACTTCTGCTGTTGGATCGTTACCAGGCAGGGTCCTGGCTTTGACTTCACTAGAAGTGTCAAAAGACATGATGCTTAAGTACACTGAACATCTGAATATGTCTGAAACAACACGAGTTGGCATTGCAAATGGAGTGGCAGGCATGATGTCAAATTTAGTTTCCTGCGTATACTTTGTGCCTTTGGAGGTGGTAGGTAAATTTGTATTTCCAGCCTTCTGTATCTTGTTATTTGATGCTAATTTTGTCCTTATTATATGTGATTACCTCTACTATGAAGTATTTTAGCCATCATGATTATCGAAATGATGCAGTCCGTGAAATCAATACAGTGATCATGTACTCTCATAGTCTCATATGCTTGCTTTCTATTCGACAGATAAAGAATACCTGCACTGGGGCGAGTCTTATAGCATCTCCCCTATTTCTTTAACCCAAATTTGGGTGAAAATTTGGTCAGAAGCATTATTTGTGTATGTCTTCTCCAATGCTACAACCTTTTTTTTATTACCAAAATCTAGTGTTTTTTAGACTTCCACTCCAAAATTTGAGTCAAAATGGCATATTTATAAATTATATGAAAGTGGAAAGAGGTGTTGAGAAAAATGGGTATAGATTTGGGTCTTCCCTCGATTGGGTAAGAAATGGGTTGGCAAAAGGGCATTGGAGATTGAGTTTTAAGGGGTTTTAATCAAATTTTGGGTTTGGGTAGACAGAAAAAGGGTAAAGATTGGAGATGCTCTTAGTAGCATTATTGGTTATTCTCTGTTCTTATTGTGAATTTGCTACTTAAGGAGGATAACTTACCAAAGACTGATGAGGTATCGCATGAATCATGTAGTCGTGACTTGTGAAGGACACTGCTTGTTTACTGGTTACTGATAATTGCTTTCAAGAAAGCTCAACGGAGGTCAGTTTCCCATATGGTTTCCTAGAACAGAAAATTTCAAATTAGCCAGTTTGTTGTAGTCGTTATTAACTATTTAAATGGAAGAATTGTCTAAAGCGCCTGATGTCAAGTTTTTCCTTGAATTTTGACCGTTCCCGCTCATTTTCTCCTTTCGTTATATTGGCTCTTAGGGGCCTGTTTCACTTCAGTCTTTCTTGAAATTAATGTTCGATGAACTATGAGTTGTGGCCTCCAGGTTGATTAGAGTTGTTTTGATTAGAGTTGTTTTGATTATTGTCAATGTTTCCGGTCTTTCTTCGCTTATTTGCTAGAGATTAGTGCAAGATGAGATGAGATCTGAGGGCATTTTTCTTTTCCCATATTCATGAATCATGATACTTGGATCTATATTCGGTGTGATGGTATAAAAAGAAGAAGAATTTATATTTCACTAAAGCAGTCTTCTCTTTAGATTTCTTTGTGTATTTAACTTTCCTTAATGTTTAATGTTCTCCTGTGTGGGTCATTTTCAGGTTTGCCAGAGGCTCATGGTACAAGGGCTTCCAGGGACTACTTTTTGCAATGGGCCGTATGATGTTGTACGTAAAGTGATAAAGGCCGAAGGAATTCGCGGGATGTATCGGGGATTTGGATTGACAGCTGTTACCCAATCTCCAGCGTCTGCACTTTGGTGGGGTGCCTACGGTGCTGCCCAACACATCATTTGGAGGTATATCTCCAAAATCTCCACTTCACATATGTTATGACAGGCCACGAATGCACATTCCTAACAACATAGACTTGACATTTTTACACGTACTGAGAAATCTTTAATGTAGTAATAAGACATCATTTATTTCTTTCTTTGTTCCCCTAACTTTTTTAGGAGCCTGGGTTATACAGACAATATGGCAGAGAAACCTTCCCATATGGAGATGGTGCCAGTGCAGGCTACAGCAGGATTGTTAGCAGGTGCTTGTTCCTCGGTTATTACTACTCCCCTAGATACAGTAAAGACACGGCTGCAGGTACGATAATATGCCCTTTTAATGACCATTTTTTTATTTTGCTCCTCCGCCATGCATATAACTTTGAAAAACCCATTTTTGGATTATTAAAATTGAAGGTGATGGATGACTATGGTGTTGGAAGACCATCCGTAGTTAAGACAGCAAAAACACTCCTCAAAGAAGATGGATGGCGGGGCTTCTACAGAGGGTTTGGACCTCGCTTCTTAAATATGTCACTCTATGGAACTACGATGATAGTCACTTACGAACTGATAAGTATGTTGACCTTTCTTTTTCTCTTTTTCTTGAGAGTATCCATATCTAGAGTTTGAATATAGCTGAATGAGATGCGTCGCTACGTCCTTATCCAGAATTTTGCACATGGTTGATGGTTGGATATGTGTCGACCCTGCACTATATTGTCACCAAATATCCATCTGTTGGTAGTCAATATGGTATAAAACTAATGCATTTCCTTCTGATTATGCAAAATTCGTCCAAATATTGTTGTTCGTAGGCTATCTGCTATAAACTGTCCTTCTGTGAAGTAGAAATCCCATAGGCTATGAACTAATCGCTTTTCTCTTACGTCCCTACAGTTTATTTACGTCATCCCTACAGTTTATTTACGTCAGTTTTTTTTTTTGCTCCCCTGCCAGAGAGATTGTCTGTAAAGCAAGTTTGATAATCTGCGGCGAAGGAGGTGAATAGCGTCTAGATTTGTTAAACTCGTGCTTGGTGGAAGCATATTTTGAAAGCTCTATTTTCATTTGGTGATCACAGAGAGTCCTTCAAATGGAATCAGTGCCGGCATAGTGACTGAACGAGGATCGTAACACTCTGTTATCATTTCATTCCTAGCTGATTGACAATGGAAGCATGATTTGCTTGTATTTCTAGCCGGTCCACCTACTTTATTACTTGTCGTTCCATCCTCGGGGTACGATCACTAGATTAACCTGTTCCCTGTTAAACCTCAACACAATATGCGTATTCTTCTAAGATTCAATTGATTTTTGCCAAGATGGACACATGAGATGTTTTATGGAAGAAATTGCTCAATTAGACTTAAGGTGGCTTCAATCTTTACTCCTTACCCATCTTACCCCAGCTAACAGGGCCTTACTCATTCATGGGGAGAGTAGAGCCTCGAGAAGCACTGTTGAGAGGAAGATCCTTGGCCCCTCTCATTTTTTGGAGGGTTCCAAACCTTTCTTCAACATAGGTGACAACGAGCCAGGCAGAGATCGAAGAGATCAGACACGGGAAACAGAAACAAGCTTGACTTCCTTTTTGATCATTTTGATAGAGGATGAAGAATTGCTTACATAACCAAATGATTGCGTTTAGTATTTTCACAATCAAACTTCCAATGAGCCCAGTCGCCTAAGATAAATCATTTTCGAATTAGTAGTCTTACAGGTATTTGTTAAGATATAAATTGTATAGTATTAATTATGGTTAAGGTATTATACGATGCGCGATACGTATCCCTATTCGATTTATAACACAAGAAAAATGATACACGATACATATTCTGATCCGATTTATAACACAAGAAAACAACACACGATAAGTATCCCAATTTCAAAATCTTGGTTTAGTATTCTAATTACTTATTCTTAATTCAGGATCAACCACTTACGCATATTCAATTAATTAAGATGATTTTTTTTGTAGAGGTTATTTAAAAAATTATTTTAAAATTATTGAATGAATCGAATTATTCATGCGAAACCCAAAATAGACCCTGTGTGTTGTTAGAACATTTTCAAGGGATGTTCTATTAACTCAGTTTTTGGCTTTTTGTGGTTTTTTATGTGATGCATTATGAGAGAATGACCTATCTTGGGAATTGAAATAAGCTGGCTTTTTGACTTTGGTTTTTTGCGATTTTTTATTTGATGTATTGTGAAACAATGACCTGAGAGGGAATTGAAATAACTGACTTTTAACTTTTTGAGTTAGTGGAATGGGGTTTAACCTTTTGGTTCGGTACCCATGCTTGAGTCCTGTCTAGTTAGGGATAGCAATGGGGATGGGCTGGGGCTACAGAGTACTGTCCCGTCCTCGAACTCCTTCCCGTCCATGTCCCCGTCCCAATCCCCAGTGGGGATTATTTTTTTACCTCCATCCCCACCACAAACGAGTAGCGGGGATTCAGAGAAAATCGAATGACAAAATAACAATAAAAAAAAAACAAAAGAAGTCACAACAATTGTAAGAGAGCATAAACTATGGGCTGTACGCCAATACTATCTAAAAGCAATGGAATAAAATAACATACGGAACAACATACATTAACAAAGAGAAGAGAGAGAGAGAGAATCTCGTGTGCAGTTGCAGTTTGAGATGAGAAAATGAGATGAGTCGTTTATAAATTATAACATATACTAATTTCAAACCCTAAAAACATATATATTAAAAAATTTGTATATAAATAAAACCGAGGATTCAAAAACGGATCAGACCAGATTCGGGAAGGGAATACACCTGTATCTGCCTCTTATCCCATCCCCGTAACTTTTCAAAAACAATTCCCATGCCCTATCCGATCCCGAACAGATCTCTAAAACGCTGAGCCATTCGGACCAGAAATCGAATCGGATTCAAACATGTCAAAAAATTGCCATCCTAGTAGTTAGGCGTCCGCGATCTAATCATAAGGTGGGGTTTGGCTAAAGTAGTTCATGCTACTTCTAACTTTTTGCTTATTTGAGAGAAAAAGCCACAAACAAAAAGTTTGTTAGTTTGGCCTAAAATGGGCTTTTCTTTTTTCTTATGAATTTCAATTACTTTTTTGGCCTAAAAAGTTCCCAAAAGTTTGCTAGTTTGGCCTAAAAATGGCTTTTCTTTTGCAAACTTTTTAAGCCAAACCTTCTATTTTTTTTGGGCTTTTTTAAACCCAAAAAAGCCACAAATAGCAAAAACTTTTTAAGCCAAACTTGCCCTAAGCCGGGTCAACAGCAATTATAATGACGTCACAAACGATTTTGAATTTCACAGGAGTCTCTCTCTCTATAGTACATGAAGAACCCTCCGCTTTCACTCGAGGTACAAGCATTGTACAAGGGACGATGGCGGCTCACGACAGCTCCTCTTTCGAGTTTTGCCTACAAAATGTATCTTCTTCGTAAGTCATTGTTTTCTCTCCCGATCTCTCATTCGCCTCTCATTTCGCGATATAGTTTTGCTTTATATGCACATCCATCTGCAGAATTTACCTGTGTGAGCTCAATCTTAGTGAAGCATAGCTTGATCTTTCATTTTTGTTTGTTTCTTTTGCAAAAGAAAAACCATTTTGCTAGATCTGTCATATATTCTCATGGTTGGACCTTGGTCTTGATGCTGCTGGTAAAACCACATTTTTTTTTCAACGAGCTCACAAGTTGGGCGAAATTGTTACAACTATTCCTACAACTGGTATGCTTTTGCTTTCGGTGCGATTTATAGGCTACATAAACTTGAGACATTTTGTCTTTCGATTTTCGCTCTACTTTACGAGGCAAGAGTATCCATGTCATGGCGTACATTGCATTGTGGCACTTTGTAGAAAATGCATACTATTTTAGTCATGCAAGTTGGGGGTAGTGTAGAACGAATATAAATAATTGCTTCCATGTGATCCCAAATTGATGGGAGTATGGGCAGGAGAGGATTCGAGACAGATCTTATCCTTCGGCAATATATGCTAGCTTGATTGCTCTCAAAAAGAGGTCCCCTTTATACCTTCAAAAATTAAGGAACTCAAGGGACGTCATGTCGTGAATGATGGACCCAAATAAAAGTCAGAAGGCATCACAGAGGGCAGGCATAGAGACTCGATTCCATTTCTGTATTCACCACCTTACTTTCTTCGTTAAAATCTAGAGCATCAATGGTATAGGCAAATTAATTAGACATGAAGTACCTATTTTTATTCAAAAATGATATGTGCAAGGAAGATTTGCAAGGAATCACGCAAGGAAGGCCCTACGGGACCCAGTATAGATCCCAAACGGCTGATCCGAACCGCTCAAAAATTTTAAAAACACATTTCGAGTGGGCTTGGGAGAAACCAACTTCATCCGATATGTGTGGATATTTGATCCAAGCTTTCATTTTTTAATGGCTCGGATGAAAAAAGAAAAAATGAAAGTTTGGATCGAGCACCTAAACATATCAGATGGAGCTGGTTTTTAGCAAGCGCACTCGAAATGTGTTTCTAAAATTCTTGAGCAGCTCGGATTAGTCGTTCGGAATCCGTACTGGGCCCTGCAAAGCCTTCCCTGCGTGATTCCCTGCAAATTCATTCCTTGCATATAGCATTTCTGATTTTTATTACTACTAACTAAAGTACCTTCAATTGTCATAAGGTAATTCTATTTGCGTTATTGCTTGTATTTTTGAAATTTCCGACATATACACCAAAGAAAGGGAGACGCATGTTGAGATGATTGTGCTTATGGACGGTCTAGTGCTGATTAAATATCTCTATCAGTACTTAACATATTCATAAGCTACATTAACTTCAGCCACCTTGTGTTTTAATCTTCCCTCTTCTTCATGAGGCAAGACTATCCACATCATGGCTTACAGTCCATTGTGGCAGTTTTGAACAACTGTGCACTGGCTTGCCATGCAAGCGAGTATTTTAGCATGAATAAACCAACTAATTAGACGCGAAACACTTATGTTTGTTACTAAACTAAACTAATATATGAGCACGAGATAAGCCTATTCATATAATGACTCATATTTTCTCCATATTCCGATGTTCACAGTTACAGAAAAGGGGAGATATGTGTTGAGATGGTCGTGCTTATGGACGGTCTAGTACTGATTAAATATCCCTATCAGTACTTAACATATTCATAAGCTACATTAATTGAGGTACTTTGTTTTTCAGCATTCCCTCTACTTCATGAGGCAAGGCTGCCATGTCGTGGCTTACATTACATTGTGGTACTTTTCAACAAATTCGCTTATTTTACAGTGTCAATGGGTGAACTTAAATTTCCAACAATAGTAAGGCTTAGTTTTCCGTTTGATTTTAGCAACTCAATTGCTAAAATCAACCATGATTTTAGCAAATGAGTTCAAGTGCTAAAATCATAGCTATTTCAAATCACAAAATTAAGTGGTTCCGTTTATCGTTTTTCGATTTTTTTAACACCGAATTAAAGTACACGAAGAGTACTTTAATTTGGTGCGAAAAAAATCGAAAAACGATACACGGAACCACTTTATTTTTTGATTTCAAAATCATGATTTTAGCAACTGTTAAACTCGTTTGCTAAAATCATGGTTGATTTTAGCAACTGAGTTGCTAAAATCAAACGGAAAACTAAGCCTAACTTCATTGCAACTTGCAAGATACGACGAGTTGTGAACCCTACTTATGGTTCTCTGTGTGAAATGAGTTCTAATTGGAAAACAAACCCTTCAAAGGTATTTAGGGTGTTCATATGCTATTTTTATCTTTGTCGTTTCAACCCTATCCACGTCATGGCCTTCATTACAGTGAGGCACTTTTCAACAGATGCGCCCTATTTTAGTGTTGCAAGTTAGGGTAGTGTAGTGCGAATAGGCAAATGAAACCACTTGTAGTTATTACTAAAATACAGAACCTTCCATATATATTCATGAGGTAAGCCTATTCACATCATGGCTTAAATCTTTAACAGATTCCAACATATCCCAGAGAAAGGGGGGGCACTTGTTGAGACGGTTGTGCTTATGGACGGTCTAGTGCTGATTAAATAATATGTCAGTACTTAACATATTTATGAGCTACATTAACTTAAGCCAGACGGTCTTGTGCTGATTAAATACTATGTCAGTGCTTAACATATTCATGAGCTACATTAACTTAAGCCACCTTGTCTTTCAATCTTCCCTCTACTTCATGAGGCAAGACATCCACGTCATGGCTTACATTACCTTGTGGCACTTTTTTAAACAAATATGCACTATTTTAGCCATGCAAGTTAGGGCTGTTTACAGTGAATAAGCGAGTTTATTAGACGTGAATGTTCTTTGCTATACTAAATTACTACACCTCATGCGGTAGGCCTTTTCATCTAATGGCTTATGTTTTTAACAGTTTCTGAAATGTAGGCTCACTGAAAGGGAGACACGTTTTGAGATGGTGGTGCTTATGGACGGTCTAGTGCTTATTAAATACCTCTGTTAGTACTTATTACTTAACATATTCATAAGCTACATTAACTTTAGCCACTTTGGTCTTTCGGTATTCCCTCTACTTCATGAGGCAAGACTATCCACGCCGTGGCTTACATTACATTGGGGAACTTTTCGACAAATATGCACTGCTTTAGTGAGTTTAGTCATGCAAGTTAGGATTGTGGTGCGAAAATGCGAATTAATTAGCTTGAAGCACTTGTGTTTAGTAGTTAACCACATTTCCATCATGACTTCAATTTCCAACAGTTCATGACATGTGCCAAAAGGAAGGGAGACACGTGTATGGATGGTCTAGTGTTGACTAAATATCTATTTCAGTACTTAACGTATTCATAAGCTACATTAACTTGAGCCGCATTGTCTTTCAATCTTCCGTCTACTTCATGAGGCAAGGTCATGGCTTACATTACATTGTGGCACTTGTTCACAAATTTGCACCATTTTAGCCATGCGAGGTTGGGGGTGCATGTAGATATGACGTGCTTATCAATTGTCCAAGCGCTGGACAAGTCAGTCCATTAATTCCCAGGCTTTGTTTTCATCTTTCACCCTTGACGCAACTTGTTTTTGTAAATTTTTGCTAATTGGTAGGTTTACTTCTTTAGGAAAAAATTAGTCTCTTTTTTGTACTACATGTTTTAACTCCTCTGTTGACCGGGTTCCAGATTCGACCTTTGAGGAAGCACTACTTCCAAAACACACAAGGTCTCATCTTTGTGGTTGACAGCAATGGCCAAGACCTTGCAGTTGAGGCAAGGAACGAGCTTCACAGAGTGTTGAATGAGGTGGAAACCTTCATTTAGGTTGGTTTTTGCGGGAATTGGACCAACAATGCTTCTTCTAATCTGAGTAATAGGAATTGCTCATCTGCTGATATTCCAATTTTATTTTTTTTTGAACTGGTCTGCTGATATTCCAATTGTTCACCTGGATGAACTAGGGGATGCTGTGTTGCTTGTGTTTGCAAACAAGCAAGATCTTCCAAATGCAATGAATGCTGCTGAAATCACTGATAACTGATAAGCTTGGCTTCCATTCTCTCCGGCAGCGCCCCTGGTAATTTAGAAAGTATCTCCTTTCCCTTTCCTCCTGTTTTCTCCTTCGACATCTAACATGGTTTGTTTTTTTGGTATGTCACAGGTACCTACAAATTACATGTGCCACATCCGGAGAAGGGCTGTACGAGGGACTGGACTGGCTTTCAAACATCATTGCGAAAAAGGCAAACTGCATGTGTTCATGAATCAATGAATGCGATACGTTGTCGGTATATTTAGTTTATGAAAAGGGGATTTCTTGTAGCTACTCCTTTGTAGGCTTAGATTTGTCATTTTTACTCTAGTGGTTATGCTCTAATATTTTTCTGTTGTGGACAGGAACATTTCTCATTTAATAATATAATAATATGCATTTTTTCATTAAACAATTGGCGGTTTAAATCCTTAACCATATTGTTTTGGGGATGATTGGGAGGATGCTCTTATGCAATGGTCAGTTACTCCAACAATAAACCTTTTTGTTTTCCTTTCAAAAAAAATAAAATAAAATTGTTTTTCCGAAAAGAATGTGTTTCCTTGGTCAGGTTTTTTTTTTTTTTTAATACTCTTTGAAGGCACTCCAAATAAACACTATATTTGTATAATTTACGTAAAGCTAAAGCTAAAAAAAATAAACACAAAAAAAAAAGGAAAAGAAAGAAAGAAAGAATGGTTCTGTTATATTGAGTTAGGGTCTTAAAATTTTGCTTGGCTTCCCTTTGTCAAAATTATTTGATTCCAAAATAAATAAGTAATCTTTGGATTTGATCTTTATTTCTATTTTAAAATCCTAACTATGGTTAAAATAAAGTATGTCATCAACCAACCAATAAATAAGTTGGTAATAGTCATCCACATCCACCTAATTTTTAGGTGGGTGAACAAAATTGTACTCTAAAACTCCGCCATCCTCCACCGCTCCTAGACCGGATCTTTGCATTCCCAACCCACCAACCGATGAATCTCCGTTGGCAGACCCCACAGGTCAAACGACTCCCTCCCTCCACTCTCCATGGATCGAAGCTAATCTACCAACAAAAAGAGGAGGAGGAGGAGGAACTCCATTTTGCTGAATGCAAGGCCGCTACGATGCGATCTTGTCGTCGCCGTGCAGCTGAGTTAATGCAGGACGAGTGAGAAGTGGTATCATAATTCCTACTTGTGCAGCTGTTCTGATTCAGAAATCATAGTAGAAAACAAGATTAGCATTTAATCATTTATATAGAGCTCATGCTCAACATACTTGTTCTCTTTTCCGTTCATGTTCTTTTTGTCTCCGAATTCCATTCTGTCTTTTTGTCTAAATCGTTGTTCTCGCTTTTCGTAATTTTTGAAAGTAATCATTCGTATCGACGGAAGGAATAAGAAAAGTACGGAGTATAAAATTATTGACCGAAATTGAAAAAAGTTCATATAAGACAACACTTTAGATAAAAAAAAAAAAAAAAGTTGTTTGGTACTTTTTTTACTTCAGTACATTTATCATAATTTTTTACTTTTAGACTCTTCTCATTGAGATGTATGATTAATTCAAAAAATATATTGCGAATCTAACAAAAATACAAAAAGACAACCAAAACACGAAAAACCAAAAAAAAAACAAAAGAATGGAGTGCGTTACGGAAAATTAAGCAAATACACTGAGTCTTCATACACAAATACAACTAGAAATAAAAAGATAAAACATAGAAAACTCCAACGAAGGTTGGAGCATCCTTCGTCAAAGCATCCACACATTTGTTAGCCTCGCGGTGAACATTCTTGATGGAAATTTTCTCAAATTTCTCCATTAATAACCTGCAATCATAGATAACATTACTAGTTGGATGATAATCCAAACTTTGTTGGGCAAGCATTTGAGTTAGAGCCAAAGCATCAACTTCCACATCCAATTTTGTGATATTTTCCTCCATTGCAAGTTGCAAACCATCCCTCAATGCCCAACTTTCAGCCATAAGACTGGATTGTGCAGTCATATCTCTATGAAACCCAGTAATCCATTGACCGTCATGATCTCAGATTAAACCCCCTGTGGTGCCCTTCCCAAAACCACAACTAAAAGCTCCAACCCACATCAATTATCTTCGTTTCTTTGTAACATAATGAGGTGTGCGCTCTGGCAATGGTGAAAAATAAAGGCAAACCTCCTTCGTTTGAGTGCCGCTGCTGGCCTCTTCATCCAATATGAAACTGCTCCACATAATGCCTACTACGTACACACGGGGACAGATGTCACGGTGACATGGAAACTATTCAACTCCTTCCTGCTTCCTTGTTAAGTTTGGGCTTCTTGTGATGGTCTAGTACTCATCACCAAGCAGCGAGTTACGCTCCCTCCCTTTCCACTTGCGCTGGCTTGGTTCCTGTTTCATATTAGTTTTTGAGGTTTTGGCGTTGGCAGATCGACCGGTGAATGGCAAAACCTTCACAAATTCAATTTGAATGAGAAAAGGAGATGATAAATTTCTCCCAACACTTTTGGAGCTTAAACCTGTTACGCGGGGGAACAATGGCGAAGTAGTGGTCTTCACTACATTCCAACTTTCAAACACCAGTTAGTGTATGTGCGAGAAGAATGTCACCCCCTTCTGGTATGACCATGTCAACAGTCTGCCTTGCCTCATATGATTTGCCACAATACTACTTTGGTGCTTGTAGGCATATGCCAGCAGCCTGTTCTAATGATGCCAGGGATTTTTCTCCGTCTAGTTAAATAACTGAACTTGTATCTGTTTAATCAAATCTATTAACTTGAGCGACCTTGTCTTTCAATCTTCGGTCTACTTCACGCGGCAAGACTATCCACGTTGTGGCCACCTTACAATTTTTTTAATTTTATTTTAATAACCATAATGCTACGGACATAACATTTGAACACTCACATTGAGGCGGGACCTATATTAGAGTATGGCCGTGGGTCTCACTCCCATATAAATGTTGCGTCCAACTGCTGTGGTTGGATGTTTCCATAGCATTTTGGTCACAGGGTTGGAGGCTGTGTGGATAGTGAAATACAAAAGTTGAAAAATAAGACTCTCAAACACCTTGTTAGACTTTTTGCTGTCTTATATGACACGAAAAGAGAAGTCTTATACAATTAAGGCAAAACACAATTAAAGTGGGTATTTCTACTATTCAAGCCCCACATTGAGGTTAAATATCTATCAAATAGTTTGAATGTCACCATAATTATATCAAATGCTCAAGAGTAATTTCCCATAAGTAATCATAGGATACATCGAATCAGGATACACACATATATATATATACCCACTCATGACTCATATCGTAAAAAAATAATAATAATATGGTGGGATATGTATCGTTTTCTAAAGGAGAAATACGCTTGTACCAAAACTTTGTTGTTAACAATCCAACCATTATCTCCCAAAATCCATTTCGTTAAGTTGAAATTAAACCCAAAATAGCATTCCAATGTTGATGCGACTTAAAAAGAATGGGCAAAATATGAAATGTACCTAATTATACCCATTGAAAAGTCAATAATTTGGGACAACAAAAAAATGGAATCATGGGCTAAGAAAATGGGAAGGGGGTGTATCAAACGCTTAGATTAATTTCCAATAAGTAATCGTAAAATACATATTGAATCAGATTACGCTTATATATATACCCGGTCGAAGATTTCTATTGAAAAAAAAAAAAAAACTATGGTGAAATACGCATCGAATCATTTTCCTTTTCTGATCCGAAGGAGCGATATGAATTGTAGGATACATTCATAGGTTTTTAACAACAATGCCAACCGTGATCTCCCAAAATCCATTTCATTAAGTCGAAATAAAACCCTACAAACGATCAACACCTCTATAACTTCTGGGATTGCAGCATCATCATCATATTTCAATCGCTGCCGGGTTTCAAAAATATAAAAAAATGTACTCCAATACTAACAACAAATTATCACATTAGATATCATTGAACAATAGCCTAAGGTGAACCGACCAATCCATCTTCCTCTCAACAGAACTGGCATAAAGGTCTACAGTCACACTAATGAACGGTAAGTATCTAATCTATGTTTCAGATAATCAAAATCCACAATACTAACAACAAATTATCACATTTCAGTAAATATAAATCTTAAAGACCATGATAATAACCTAAAATTCGAATTCAACATCATCACCACCATATCGTTCCAAAAATAAAACACAACAGATTAGAAATTCCAGATAGAGTCAAATTCGACCACAACCATAAGAAAACCTAAAAACAGACGATGTAAAAATTCAAAATACTGGTTTCTGGTAATAGTAACATCACCACGGTATCGGTATCTCAGTCGCCGCCTGCTTTCTGGTAAACGTAAGTGAGTCCACACTTACCACAGTAATGACGATCAAAGTGATTGGCCATGAATGTACCAGCACCACACTCGGCGTTAGGGCACTCCTTCCTCAACCTCTGCACCTTACCAGAATCATCCACCTTGTAATACTGCAACACACCGAGCTTGACTTTCTTGTGCTTGTGCTTGATCTTCTTTGGCTTGGTGTAGGTCTTCTTCTTACGCTTCTTAGCGCCGCCACGAAGGCGGAGGACGAGGTGGAGCGTGGATTCCTTCTGGATGTTGTAGTCGGCTAGGGTTCTTCCGTCCTCCAGCTGTTTGCCGGCGAAGATGAGGCGCTGTTGGTCTGGTGGTATGCCTTCTTTGTCCTGGATCTTTGCTTTGACATTGTCGATGGTGTCAGAGGATTCAACCTCTAGGGTTATGGTTTTCCCTGTTAGGGTTTTGACGAAGATCTGCATCTTCGGTGGGCGGTGGAGGCTGGACCTTCTAGGGCTTGGGAAATGGGGAGGTGGGGCAGTGGAGAGAGTGTTTATATAGTGGAAACCCTAGATCGTATTTGTAGATCTGCCCTTTGAAGTTGCGGAATTACAGTTTGCACCCTTACGGAAGAAAAAACCTATGAGGCTACTGGCCCATCTAAAAACTACTCCACTGCCAAGGTTGGCCCAATGTGCAGCCCTGTAGCCCAATTCATTCGTGAAAATATTTATTTATTTATTTCTGATCACTGAGAAAATCTATACTGGGAGGGGTAACAAAACTAACCAAATATAGTTACTTCCATTTGAAGGTCCATCTGGCATTTGGCTAATTTGAAAAAGCTGATTTTTTGTTTTTTTTTTGTTTTGTCCTAATTCAAAAAAAAAAAAAAAATGCATTTGTTAGTTTTCGGTGGATTTTTTTTGTAGTTTCTTGGCTTGTCTCAATGAGAGGAATCTAAAAAGTATAAAATTATTAGCCAAACTTAAAGTTTTGTGAATAAAGACGAAAAATAATCCAAAAAACTGGTTTATTCAAAAAACTATTATTTTTTACCATAATTTTATACTCTTTGAATTCGTCTCGATGAGATAAATTCAGAAACCACAAAATCTTGACACAAAACTAACAAATGCAATTTTTTTTTTGAATAAAGACAACGAAAAAAACCAAAAAATCAGTTTTTTAAATTTAGCCAAATCACTTGTAGCCTTTTAATTTAAATTGTGAAAAGTTGTCCATCTCATAGCCATGTATTAGGAATCTCACCATCGAGACCAAGTAGGATCCCATCCCGTGTTATGAGTGTTATGAAGTACGTTTAATTCCACCGGTTATGGAACTGAACTTAAGAATTCAATGAAAATTTTCAAATGTTTACCCATTCAACGACCTATTAGTGTTTGTGTATATTCTCAGTTCCTAGTGAAGCCGGCCTTTGTCAAATTTACGTATTGTTTTCACTATATTTTTTTCATTTTGGTGTATAACAAGAGGCCGAGCAGCCGAAGTAGGAAATATTTGAAGGGAAATGTTTTTGGACTTGTAGTCAAGAATCATCCATGTCAACTTCTCAATATATAAAGAACTTCTTTCTCTTGCACATACATACATCAAAATACATATGCAAAAATTGGGCACACTAGTCTCAATGCTGCCAAGGAAAATTCTAAAAAATGGCAACTCCAATGGATCTAAATTACAAAAACAAATAATCAATATTACAAAATACCCTTTTAACTTACGGCGGGAAGCAAAACCCCATTTTGCTGATCTGCTACGATAGAAACATGCTTACAGAAACTGAACCAAAAAACGAAACCCATCAGCAATATTGCCGAAAGTATACATTACATTCGGGGAAGGCGTCGAGGAAACTGGAGATGACTTGTGGTGGCACTGATTGTCCTTGCGTTAGAACTTGATGGTATCTCTTTATAAGTGAGAGCACAATACTCTGCTGATCAACCTCATTCAAACCACCTGATAATCACATCATGGCAAAATAACAGATATCACCTACATGATCCTGAACAAGCATTTAAGCCCTTAATGTTTACTTTCAAATCAGTAACTCTGCGTCCGCGACTCCGCGAGCAATATGCTTACACATAAAGCCACTCGTAAGAATTTTGTATATCATTTACTTGTTATTTACTTTCCAACTTCAATTTTCTAAAAAGGTGCCATGAAGTGAATTTCATTCGAGCCACCTGAGGACGACTTTCATGGAAAAAGTATCAACTGAGCTTACCCAATTCAAGTTCTTGCTCTTGATCTTCCACATCGCCTTCTTCCACAACAGTACCGTTTTCTAAGGCAACAGCTGCTTTGGCATACCGATCCAGGAATTCTTCTTCAGTTTCTTCACGTTCGTCTTCTTCCGAGTCCTAAGACCAAGAAAGGGAAAGGGAACATATCATGATTGTCGTGACGCTTCTAGGTGTAAGGGTTAAATCTCCATCTTAAATGAGAAAAGGTATGGCACAAACTTTAATACCCAACCTCGCCCAGCACAAACATAAAAAATTATTTTAAAAAAAACCAAACCTCATCCTCGTCATCCTCTTCAGTGTCTTCATCGCCAGCATCTTGATCATCTCCACTCTCCTCATCATCATCCTCTTCTCCCGTAGCTTCTTTCAAGCTCACAGATGCCTCCATTAGAGAAATAAAGCATTTTTGTAACAAACCAGACCACTTGTTTTCCTGCACCAGCAACCGCTCAACTACTTTTGCTAATGTCATCACTGGAATTCATGCAAACAAACAAACATTACTAATGCCTCGGTTAGTCATGTCAGCTTTGAAGAATGGTAGTCTATAACAATGATTACATACACGTGCATATCGATTGCTCCGTACAGAGCATTCTAATAAGAATCTAGGACGTTTAAGAAGTCTACGTTCCATTAGAGCCAGACGGTGGTATACTAACCGCTTAACTTCATCTCAGACTCCGATGATGCACCATGCTCAAATGTGCTGCAGGAGATTAAACAAAGAGCAGATGCCCAGACTGCAAAGCCTTCGTGTTCATCCTTCTCCAAAACCGTCTCCACGACATCAGGATAACACAAATAACACGATGATACAGCAAGCAACAAAGGTTTCCACAGCGAACAAGGCTTGCTGTTAATATCCCTGAAACGTGAAAATGCAGCCCTACTGAAAGCAATCACCAATGACTGCCTCACAACTACTGCTTCGAAGTCGTAACTTGGGACATGCAATAACAGGTGTACACATGAAGAAGCCCTCCATGTTGCCGATGAATACTGTGAAAAGGCCGCACTAATAAAGCCACCGATTCCTTCTATAATAGACCGTCGCGGCACAGGTGGAGCTGGGGGAGATGGCATTTCCCCCATGATGAAATTCTTCAGCACAAATTTTTGGTTTAGACCAACAATATATTTAATGCAGTTGAAGATAGATAAATCCTCCGTTTCTTCCCACGCGTGCCAGTTTGCAATTAAATCAGCCCAAACCAGTAATAAATCTGAAAGTTTAACCTTTAAAACCTCATTGCTTGTGGTTATTGATTGCATGATGAATCTGAGCAGTGCGGATGAATCATCGATGCATGATGGAGGGGGAAGTGAAGGAGAATCCTCTTCTGACTGAACATATAAAATTTCAGGGATAAAATACATAAATAATATGAAGGCTGGAAAGGAAGAAAATTACAGAATCTAAGAAGATCTCCTCGTGAATGTGGGGCAAAACTGGAAACGCACTTGGAAAAAAGAACTATGAAATTTACTGAACAACAAACATTTGGTTCTGTAACAGATACTGTAAGGTTGAGTCATAGCATTGTGGTTAGCCCCAGATTTGGAATGCTCAAACAGAAAAAGAAAATCAAAGCTACCTCAACCCAACCCCAAACCTCAACTGCTAGATGGCAGACCTGGTCTAGATAAAGTTAGGAAGGTTCCTGTTATTTTGCCCCAATTCTGCAAACTTAGGCTCCACAAAACCTGAATTAGGGAATTGAACAGAAGGCGAAGAACAAAATATTTGTACTAACCATTTGCTGTGCAGGTCTAAGCCAAGCCTGCTGCAGGAGATTAGACAAAGCATTAGCAATGGTAGAGCGACCAGATTCCCACACGTCACTAGATTCATTCTGTTCACCTTCTTCAGGCATAGAGTCTTCCCAACACTGAGCCATTACTGCTAATGCTGCAAATCCCTGTTCCACCATCTATAGGATATGCATGTTAGTTCATTGTTAAAAATTTCTCCATTACTTGGCGGGCAAAGCTTAAATGTCTGAATTCTGAACTATCAGGAAGTGAGACAAATGCACAAATGATAAAAAAAAAAGTGTCATTGCCACCATTCAGGTTATTGTCCATTTGCCAAAGTAAAGCTAGGAAGTTAATTCATTTTCAGAATCCAAAAGGGGCAGTGTGAAAGATTAATAACATGGAAAATTATATGAATTTTGTGCTAGCACCACAAATAAAGCACCACAAATAAAGCAAGCATGGTTTCATCTATTTTCCAACGTTTCTGTTTCACCCGCCAGTCGCCACTGTTGGGTGGGTCCGGTTTCAGCCTAACGGTAATGGGTGTTGGTGGATACGGTTGCATGGCGGGTGATGGTGTTTGGTGGCTGCAGGAGGTTGACGGAGGATGGGTCGGCAGTTGGCAGTGAAGTTCTCTAGGGTTCTGATCCTTTTTGGGTTATATTGTAAATTGTAATATTGGGAATGCCCTTCTTGGGCTAGGCTTTAGGCGTTTGGCCTTGGCCCAATGCGTGTTTTTTGGGCTTAGACCTAACAGGTGTTTGAATTTCTTCAACCTTGGTTGGAGTCCCCTCCCCTCCCCCCAACTTGATGTACCCTTTGTCAAGTTTCATTAATAAATTTGTTGCCGATTAAAGCAAAAAAAAAAAAAAAGCAAGCTTCATATTCCAGGTTGCAACCCACGACCTGATTGTATTAGACACTAGATTCAGTGGCTAAATCCAACCAGCTGAACCCGCACAGTCAATCCAGGAATCTTTCTGAAGTATAAGAGCGCAAAAATGCAACAGATTAGTTGAAGAACTACTTGAATTTGTTTCTCATTCTTCATGTTCGTTATACAAACTCTGCCACATATTGAGATTGAATGTACAACATTGAGATCACTGGATAGCTTAGAGAGAGGGAAACTTTAGCATCGAGATCATTAGCAGATAACTACATACTTGAGACCATGGCTCTGGATTAGGAGGAATGAACTTTGAGATTGTAACAACCAATGACGACATTATTTCCGGTATATGAAGTGCAACATGTTCACTTCCAGCCTCAATCAAAGTACCAAGAAGCTGAAATAAAATTGAGGCCTCTTCACTTTCATCAGAAATCCGACCAACCACAACTTGAAGAAGGGGCAACCATTCAGGTGGGAAGTACTCATTCTGCCAAAAAAATTGAAAAGCTATGGAATAACTAGAACAAATCTTGCAGACAAATTGCACAAACTAAATGTGTTGTGGGCAACATACTTCAACCAGCTCTGTAATTGCACCAGCAGCAGACATACGGACAGGATAACAAGAGATATCTCCCATATCTGGCATAGTTAATGCTTTGAGCAATGAAGAATAAACATCAGCACTCATTTCCTGAATGATTAAGAAAAACCTGATAAGGACATATTTAAATGTGCATTGTAATTACACCCTGTTTCTCAGATTATATAAGAGTAGATTCAAGAGAAACTAAACGGACAGAAAGAAGTGAAAAGGAAGTAGTTTTACAATCGCTATATTCAAGAGATGAGCATGAACAAGAATAATCTCACCTCAGGGAGACAGGATGCAAGCTCTCCAAGCACCCAGTTTGCAGAGGCAACGAGATAAGGTGAAGGCAGGGGGATTGTATATAGTGGTAACACCCGCATATGAACAAGAGTTGCAGTGTATTCAGCTTTCTGCTCACTTAGGAACTGCAAATGCCCAAATAGCTTAGTAAATTTTTAACTCGTAGACCAATTAAGCCATATTAACAAGGCGATCCCCTTACATCTTGAAGGCTGCCGTATGCCATCAGAACACCATAGTACCTGCAGGTGGCAACATGGAAACAAAATTTGAGGAAATGAAATCTAAACAAGGATCAAGAAGGATGAGAAGCAAGAAAAGGAAAACATAATTATAAGCTCTCAGCAACACTATCTATGATTGAAATAATAACCTCAAAGCCACATGTGAACACACTACCCCAGATTACAAAAACCAGGTAGAAAAAAGATTTTTAATAAAAGTTACAATAAGATCCTGGAACAGCATGTACTACTCTGTTTTCACACTCACATTCAAAGAGCAATGAAAGTCATGCATGAATGTTTTGATCAATGGTTCCCAATTGCTGAAACTAACGTGCTCTCACGATAAACGACTCCCTCATACATAATTCTCTGGAATTTTAAGAAAACAATGCATCATTTTTCCACAAAGGGAAAAATTACTGGGATGCATGTGTACTCACTCCTTCGGTATCTTGGTTTCATGTGCATTAACATCCGAGGGGATTGCAAACTTTGACAAAAATGGAAGCACTAACAGCTCCCCCATTGAACTGCGAGCCTTCCCTTTGGTCTTGTCACCCTTTTTACGCTTTGATGAAAGTGAAGAATTATGATCACAACCCACAACTGGAGGCCCCTGCAAGCATCACAAAACAACATAAACCCTGAGCTCTATTGAACATGGCAGGAAAATCATTTTGTTGGAACACCAACCTTTGACATTGATATAACACCAAGTAAATTCAATGCACTTTTTCTAGCTGTGAATAAATCATCTTTCCATCCAGAAATTTCTTCCTGCAATAAGAATCATAAGCAATGTAAATAATCCAATGAAACTGAACCGTAGACAACTTATTCATAAGAATTTAATTTCATACAAGTTCTGATGGAAGATTTTTCCGCATGTACTCCTCTGGATCTTCTTCCCACTCTGTAGTGTCCTACTTGCAGACATAATGGAAAATCAAAGGGGATAAGTACTTGAAGAGTGCACAGTCATAGCGTAGGTGACAATACAAGACACATGCAACAAAGTTTGACGCCTAATGCAGAGTTGTTCAACTTTACGAACAATTGGGTCTTTACTAGATCATAAGCCGAATTCAATTTCTAACGCGGTAGGGTAGACGCTTACAAAGAAAAATATTCAAATGGGAAGGTAGATACCATACCTTCTCATTCATTATTAATGCCGGAAAGATAGCAGAGTCCAGTAATGACGAGAAATGGGGAGAAACTAGCCTCCATCCCTGATCCCAGACAATCAGAAAACTTATAATGACAATAAAATTGTATTTGTGAAGTTTTCATGAACTACCAATTTACAATAGCATCCTTCAGCGGTTCGGGACCCAAATCACAAGAGTGATAGAAACAAAGAAACTAAGAAAGCTAATATAGCTTACAGGGCCTGTCTCTAGGACACGTGAGATAACATCGAAAGCTAATGACACAATCCTCTCTGATGGAAACTCCAGCTTCTGCATGAATAAATATTTCTATGAGGTTACCTAACAAAAAGACCTTATGATATTACATAAGTAAAACATTAAAGAATATATGACAAAGCAAAATAAAGCGAAATGAAGTTAATGAACTATTGCAAGGATGGATACTCCAAATGTCAGCAACTGAAATACACATGCAGAATCATCACAATCATACCAACTCATAGAGATGGCAAATAAACCAAACCGAGCTTTAAGTCCCAATCAATTGGGGTCGGCTATATTAATCCTTTTTTTCTATTGATCTCTGTCAGGGGCTACTTGTTCACTTAAAACAAGTTGAGAAAATGCAAGTCAAAGTAACGAAGCATGCAAGAGAAAGAAGCTACTAATCAGCACAATAGAGAATGGGCATACAGATTTCCCATAGAAGATGTTCACGAAGAAACACATGGGTGTATGTCAACTTATGCCAACTGACAAGTTGTAAGTGCTTCAGATAAGGAATATCACAAAGAGGCCTACTTACATTTTCTCCTCTTCACAAACTTGTCAGAAATCATACAGAACTTACACTTAAAATTGTGCTGTGCTTGACTATTTTCGAGACGCAATTTACAATGCTTGGCATCAACCTGAGAACATAAGAGGCAACAAAATATCAGCATCCAACCAAGCATAGGTTATCAAAGTTAACACTGCATCTTTGACTGTATTACTTGTCTGACAACTTCCTGTGTCGAGTGACCAAAGCACAGAAAATGAGCAAACTTCTTTTCCCAGTTTTTAGCCTCAACAAGTACCCATCTTCCAGTGCATCGTCGCCATCGAAACTCAGTGAATTGAGAATGCCGAACAGATCCCCACAAAATGAAGAAAGATGAGAAGCCAAAGCGGATGGCATATGTGATCTCACCTACAAAACTGACTCAAATCAGTATTTGAAGCAGCAATGCTGGTAAAGGGGGCAGGATTTAACAGTGCAAGATAGAGATGATATACTTGATTCCATTAATCTAATCAATAGACACAAAAAGAGTTAAAGCATCCAACTCAAAACCAATTGGCAAGGAGTGGAGAGGCCCTCGTGCTCAAATACTCGTTTGGAGGTTGTAATTAACCAATATGGGACACGCTCTAACACTCCCCCACATATGCGACCCTGACCCGCATGTGGAAAGGAAAACAACAGATCCATGACATAGGGATCACAACGAACAACGAAACAATGTGCACATAAGGCACAAACAATCAAGAGAGTCTTGTCCAAAAGCCTAGCTCTAATACCATGTTAAATCATCCACCTCAAAACCAATTGGCAATGAGTTTAGAGGCAGCCCAGGCTCATATACTAGTTTTGGAGTTTGTAATTAACCAATGTGGGACAAGCTATAACAAAAAGAAACCAAGAGAAAAATGCAGTAACAGTTTTGCTTTTACAAAAATTGGTACATTCATTACTGAGAATGTGAAGAGAAAGGGAAAAGTCAGATTCAAGCACTACCAGTGCTCTGGCTCATGCTCTAGTAAAATTGAAGAAAAATCTGAAGTGGCAAATTTACAATGAAGTTAGGAAAACAATCTGATGAAGTTAGGAGGATAACCCATATACCATTATACCAAATACTAATGTTTCACCATATAAAGCAGCAACATAATTGTTTACAAAACAGAGTAGAAAAAATGCTTAAGCAGCATACACCAAAAAGTACATAACAAAACTTCCACGGAGCTATCTTCTCTGATTGACTATATAGTCGATGAAATCTAAAAGCACAAATAAAATTCCACTCGTCCAAATCAGAACCAGAAAAAATACTTACAGAAAGGTACATGCACTTGCATAGAATAAGAAGGAGCTTTTCAGTTTCCTCTTCTCTTTTCCCACGGATGGCTAAAGCCTGTTTCACACACCACCAAATCCAACAAAAGGAGACAGTTCAGACATGTATTTCCAAGGACGATACCTACAAAAAAAACTATATGGAAGGAAGATCTAACCTTTTCAACACATTGATGAAATAAATCAAGTAAAGGAACGAGAATTTCTTGAGCAATTAGCTCCAGCTGTGGTGGAACGGGCTCCTTTGCAACTTTCGGATTCAAGAAATACTGCAAAAGACATAATCACGTAAGAGGCAACAAGCACAGTGGACTCTTGAAGTACCATGCCAGGGAAGAAAAAGTTATTATTGACTCATTAATGTTAGCCTATTTAGTCAAATGAAAAGACATGATGAGAAAAGAGCAACCTAGAACTGTCAACACTCTAGCTACCAGAGTGCGGCAAACACCAATGCAAACTTTTACCTACAGTGTATATGAAATTTATGATACTCCCTCCGTCCCAATTTGATAGTCCACTATGAAACTACATGCAATTTTCAAACTCAAAATAATGTACTTACAATTTTTTCTCAATATGGATCTTGTTTGATAGATCCCATTGAGAACTTTAATACGGTGCAAAAAATAAAATTTTTTTTGGTAAATACATTATTTTTTGGTTTGAAAATTGCACGTAGTTTCGTAGTGGACTATCAAATAGGGACGGAGGGAGAGGAGTACTTCAGAGTTAGGACTTGGGAGGAACGCATAATCATGGTAAAAAGTTCCAGTAAGAAGTATGAAAGTAGATGTCATCACATATTAAGAAAATTAAACAGCTGGCTTTGGTTCCTGAAAATAGATGTGATCACATACTAGAAAAAATGATCAGTCTCTGAAAGAAGTTTTCCCGTAACTATGGTGGATGCATCCGCCAATGGTCATAGTGACTTGAATTATGCATCTATGGATTAAGATTACCTGAAATGGTCGAATCAGCGATTGAAGAACCGTCAAGGCATTAATAGTCTTCCACTCACAACTTCCACCTTTATTAATCAGGTCACTATTTTGAATAACCGCACGCAGTTTGGGTACAATATCAGGCCACGAATTTTCCTTCACAAACTCCGCAGCAACAATAACACGAAACTGAAGCCAGTGAATTTTCAAAGATTCAGATCCTCTCGATTACACCAATTAATGAATTTCAAAGATTAAGATCCTCTCGGTTACACCAATAATGAATTACACACTTCGGATGCTACCACATCCAATGTCGCCTAATTCAATGGTCTAGATGATTTGATGAATTCGCACCCACAAAACAGAAATGCCAATTTAACCATAAGGCCAAACAAGCCACTGCTTTAGGTCACCGATTTTCAGAAGCCCCTAAGTATTTACGATAATGGTACAATTGCATATAGTTTTGTTTTTATATTTGGCTCCCTGATAAGTTGCAAACCCTTAAGAAACAAGGCCCACAAAAATTAAGTGGATTAGCTAAACTATAAGTCCAATATAATTTGTTGGTATAACTTGCGTAGAAAGATTTGGCAGTTAATTCTAAATCCAAAAAGACACAAAACTTTATTTCTTTTATTTTCCCTTTCTTTCCCTATGTTCCAAGCAAAAATACAACTTTATTAAGAGCCTCATTTTATCTTGTGACTTTAGGCCTCGAATTGTCTTGCGACAACCATGCACGCGAGATTTAAAAGATGGGAAGGAAATTTGAATTGTAAAATAAATGGATATGGATTCATCTCTACCAGTGAAATTCACACGTATAGGTCAGTGGCTTAAAAATCCTCAACACTCTTTTAAAAAAAATTATGGAGACTAGCTTACCGCTTCAACCAAAATCTTCAAAACAGCGGAATCCACTTGAAGCAAAGCATGCACAAGTGCATCTCTGAACTCATCACTGACTTTGGAAGATTGAAAATTTCGCCTGGTGAAGTTCTTTAGGTATGTAGCAGCAGCAATTCTTTGGCCTGGATCTTCACTTCCTGTTTTCACGAGTTCATGATACTAAAGTTCCACTAAAAAATTGCGAATCAAGCAAGACTAGTAAAGTTTTTAACAGCAAAATTCTACTAATAAGTGAATTGAAATCTGATTACCGGTGGAAATGGAGAGGAGAGAGAAAGGGAAAGAGGGGAGGAGAGAGAGACGGTCGAGGTCATCAGTGGCAGTGCGTACGACGGTACCGTAGGGGCTGAGGGTTTGGCTGAGCAGCAGAGCGATCCGGTGAGTTTCCATGTCCCGTTTCGATGTGAACCCTAACTGAGCCAATCCACTCTACAGTCTCGGATTCTAAGCTCAGCTGGAGGACGAAACGAAGGCAGGAAGAGAGAGAGAGAGGTGCGGCGATAATAAAAAAAAAAAAAAAGGGTATTGCGCGGGAAAATTGAGATTTTATTAGTTGGGGTTACCCGCCGTCGCGAGTGAGATGAATATGTTGCAGAAATCAGATAAAGACGAAGCAAAATGGAGAGGAAATCTTGGAGATGCGGGGTATCGAACCCCGTGCCTCTCGCATGCAAAGCGAGCGCTCTACCGTTTGAGCTACATCCCCAAGCGTTGATAGGTATTTTCTCGCATAAGTAAATTACCATTTCTTGTTCGTATCGAATTAGGGTGTATTTGGAATTGTGGGAAAGAAATGGAGAAGAAGATAAAATTTCTTCCCATTGTTGGTTTCTAGAGAAAGAGAATGAAAAGGTTTAAAAAATAAGTTCATTTTTTTCCCAATTTCTACTTAGTCTATTTTCGGAGTTTGTGTCATTTTTCAAATAATCATATCTTATAATTTATAATGTTTTATATAATTTTTAAAATATTGTGTTATAGAATTAATCAATATCTATATTGGTGTTTGTACCATAATTTTTAATTTTTGACACGTGGCAATAATTTTGGCCAAAGAGATTTTAATTTGAATTCGGATTTATCCCTAAGCCGAATTCCCTACAATTTAGGAGATAATGCATCTTTTTGAAAATGATAAGGTGGTTACCTAAATTGTAGGAAGCAAAGTTTATCCTATGATTTTTTCCAAGAGGCCAAAATTAACATGTGATAATTAGATATAATCATAAATAGTTAATTTCGGCCATATGGGACATTTGTAAGCACAATATCTCCTAGGAGATCCATCCAAATTGCTAGAAGATATCATGAATATCTTCTACCAAATCTGATGATATCTTCTGGAACGGAAATCTTCTGCCATGTCAGCACTATATCTTCTGGTACGAATATCTTCTGCCACGTGGTGAATTGTGAGTGCATCAGACATTCTTTCAAATGCATGAAGCTTAAATCAAGGAAAGTGGGTAGTTATTGCCACGTGGGATAAAAGCCTCCAAAAAGTTAGTTACCACTTTTTGTGGAAAGTGGTTAGTAAACTAATTCCTATTTCTAAGGAGATAATGGCTGTGGAAAGTGGCCCTATTCATTTGCACATGTGGTGGTAGTTATGGAAGTAGTGGGACACTTGGCGGCCTAGGAGTTAATTTCAGAAGCTAATAAAAAGGGATGACCAAGTCAAAGGGACACTTGGCAGCTCTAGAGAAGATTTCTGAAGAAAGTGGGGCAGAAGATGTGCTTAGTGGGTCCGAAAATCTTCTGAACCATTCATAGGCAAATGATGCCTATAAATACAAATCATTGTGCAACATTGCAAGGTTCCAACACCAACAACGCTCACAGCAGCAAAATAAATTTAGTATTATCTCCTAACTCTCGCAGTTAGTCGATCGATCCCCTGTTCTTCTTCTTCTATCTCCTATCTATGTCTATCTCCTACCTCTCCCCCTCTCTTTCTTCTTCTCCCTCCTCCTCTCTCTCTTCTATGTAATTTTTTTCAGTTGTGGAAGTCCTTGTTCAAGGCCCACGAACCGTTGTAACTTTAGTCTCTCTTGTATGCAAGTTTCGCATTCGCTTGAAAGAAGTCGATAATTTTAGGCGTTTTTCTCTATTTCTCCTGGAGATCCGTATCTCCTGGCACGCCCTCGCATCTTCTACACCACCCGGTGTTGACCACCCCCGTTTCTCCTGTCCCTGGAGGAATTGGTGGCAACAATTAGTCATATATTTACTTGCTAATTTAAAGATATCACTAATTTTTTACCTTGTTGCAATAGAACGATGAACAAACAAATCCAAATGGATGAAGTATTTCCACTTCTTTTCTTCTCCCCTCCCCAAGTTCCAAACAAACCATTGGTCATGGAAATTACAATAGTACTGTCTAGAGGTGTCAAATAGGTCGTGTCATGCCATGTTGACCTAGTTGCCAACCGTGCTTACCGTGCCATTTTTTGATAGTGTCGCATCGTACCCATGCCACTGAATCTCCAATTGAGTTTCGTCGGGAAATAATTAAATTGTGTACCAACTATATCTATATATCTTCTCATCATACAATTTTGAAACAAATAATTGTTAAATATGTTGATTTTATGTTGAACAAATTTTAATAAAAATAGCGGTATTTATGTAGTACTAATTTTAGTTTTCTATGATTAATGACATAACGAGTCAATTTATGTAATAAGTTTTAAAATTAAATTTTTGGGTACATTTAAAATTACTCCATTTGCTATGTCATGCCCCATGCTGATGTCATGCATGTCCAGAACCGTATCGTGCATGGTCCATTTCAGTGTCGTGTCCGTCTAAGATCGTGCCACATCACATTTAAATGTGTCGTGCCCGTGTCAGTCTGCCCATTTGACACCTCTAGTACCATCAGCAGTTTAATATGAAGGAATTTTTGTATTTCAAACAATTTGTTTGTGACTTAACCAAAGTTCGATCAAACAATCCATTTAACTTATGGTGCTTAATTTTGAAAGATTTTTTTTTTTTACCGGATCAAAAGGGGAAAATGTGTGTTATCGTTAACGTTTACTTAATTTTGTGGTGGGTAGTTCATGCAGTAGAGCTCCTGAATGCCCCACACTGCATTCCAGAATCGAGTCTTTCATTCCCCCCTCTCCTATGTAATAGACTAGTGCATGCCGTGCCTGTGCCTGTGCCTGAAGGCACGGCTTGAGCAATCGACGCACGTGTCTGTGGCCTCGTGTCCATTTTTTATGGTCTTTCAAATTTCAGAGAAGAGGAAGGACAGAATGTAGTGAGAGAATGGGATATGAATTTCGAAAATAGGAGAGAGAGAATGTGGTTTGAAATTTTGGGTGTGGTGGGCCGGTGGAGAAAATGGTAGAGTGAGAGAGGGAGAGAGAGAGACAAAAAAAAATGACGAATGACAAGAATATAAATTACAAAAATGACGAATGACAAAAGAAAAAAAAAAAACAATTGAATATAAATGTATTTTTCAGTCATAAAATTTATTTTTATCATCTACTCAAAAGAAAGTAGGCTTATGATTGTGCAAACAAGCTACAGTTTAGCCAATGATCCCTATGCAGCTTAGCACGATTAATTTCGTAAAAAGTTCTCAAACGGGATGTGAAGAGTGTTTATCAATGTAATTTTATTGTGTGGCCTCAATTTTCTGTAGCTTTTATTGTGTCTCCGGCCTTTACTCAGATTTAGCTTGGTTCAAAATCTGAGTAAATATCCCAAAATCTCACTCCACCGATTGAACCAAACCTATATCAGTTTGAGTTTTACCCTTTCTTTCTCTCCTCCCGCGCTTGAGTTTTACCCTTTCTTTCTCTCCTCCCGCGCCCCCCCCCCCCCCCAAAATCAAGGGAGAAATAGAACCAAATGTGTAACGGCTAATTTTTGTTGACGACGGTGGTGCCAGTGGTTGTGAGCCAAGGTGGTGGTGGTGGTAGCTGGTGGTCAGAGGCGGCTCCTCACTTCTCATAGGGTGGTCATTTGAACACCCTCAAGAACAAATTTTGTTTAGAAATACATGTAAAAAATTTAGTTTTAGTCTAGTATTGCCATTGTTGAACACCCTAATAAAAACAACACCCTACTAAAAATTATTTGAACATCTAGCTCAAATAATCAGCCCACAAATCAATTTTTATGTAAACAACCAACTAAAGTCTGAAGTCTTTTCGTAGATGGTCAATTTACACTCCAAAGCCTTTTATATTTTATGTTACATGTGATACATTTTATATCGGGTTTTGTTTGAACATTTATACTATGAACACTCATCAATCCTGGTAATTCAAAATAAAATCTTTCATACACCAATTCAAAATAAAGTGCACACTCTCTGCGACAAAAATTAGGAAAATCAAGAAAAAAAAAAGTATCTATTGTATTGATATCGTCCAGTGACTTCTCTCTTAGCAACAATCAACCCTCTATATAAAAAATAAATATCCGTGTGAATCTATTCGGCACACAAATTTCTACAATAAAATATTAGTAGTGTATTTATCCTTCGATTTAATTTTACTTGACTCAATAACATAGAATTCTCAAGAAAATTTGTGACATATTATATATTTTCATATTATTTGGCCCCATTATTCACACTAATACATATATGGATAATGATCTAATAAGGGATCCCTTAACCAAAATTTGGTGCGGACCACCCATTTTTTCACCTTTCCGAGCCAAATTTTGACGATCCGAACCGCTCAATGTTTTTAAAATGCATTTTCCAAGATCCACGCGAGAAATCTTAAAAAAAAAATACCCGGAAGGGCTTGATCCATACAGTTTTCGGTAAAACTGTACATATGTACAGTTTTACCGAAAACTGTATGGATTATGTACATTTTTACTGAAAACTGTATGGATCAAGCCCTTCCGGGTATTTTTTTTTGCCGAATCTCCGCGTGGGCCCTTAAAAATGCATTTTAAAAACATTGAGCGGTTCGAATCGTCAAAATTTGGCTCGGAAAGGTGAGGTCCGCACCAAATTTGGTTAAGGAATCCCTTAGGAGATCGTTATCTATATATATATATATATATATATATATATATATATATATATATTTATTATTTTTTTTATTTTTTATGTTTACACTTAGTTAGTAGAGCTAGTAGAGCTAAGGTAAATATTGAACACCCTATCCAAAATTTCTAGAGTCGCCACTACTGGTGGTGATGCAAAAACCTAGTCGAAAATGGTGGTAGCTGGTGGTCGACTGTGGTGGTAGCTTGTGGGTCGACGGTGGTGGCAGCTGGTGGTGGTATATACGGGTTGAAGGTAGCGGAGGAAGCGTGGTGGTGTACTGGTGTTGGTTGACAGAGGTGGTGTTGTTCGACAGTGGTGAAGAGAGAAAAAGGAAATGGTGAGTTAAATTGTTTTTGAATTTATTTCAACAAGATTTTGTATAAAAAATGGGTTGATCGATTGGGGTGGGTAAATACCAAATTTGAGTAAGAGCCGTATACAACTTTTTGCTGATTACTGATGAGCATCTTTTGAACTTTGAAGGAAAAGATCGACAATGGAGCCCAGCCTGTCAAACGGTCAAAAAAGCACCGCAACGCTGGAGAAAATTGCGGACAGCCGGCCCCCCACTGCCCTTGTTCTTTGAAAGATTATACACACCCCAACATCCAAAAGTTATTCACTTTCCAAATTCCATCACCTTTTTTATTACAGTACTACAGAAAAACGAAAGGCATCTCTATCAACAGTAAATCCTTTTGAAGGATGTCTTCTTCTTCACCTGAACACTTGGCTCTGCTACTGATATTAGCGGTGCTTCCAACTCTCACTCACTCCCTCTGCCGCAACTTCTGCGGCAACATGCCCGTTAAATACCCGTTCGGCATCGACGACGGCTGCGGTGCGCCGCAGTTCAGTAAAATGCTAAACTGCACCACCGATTTGTTCTTCCAAACGCCTTCCGGCACTTACAAAGTCCAGTCCATCGACTACGACAAAAAGACCATGGTAAGTTTTTGTTGGATGTTAGTTAACCATTTTCATCTTACAATTGTTTCAAACTATACATCAAGAGAAACTGCAGCCTTTTGTGAGAATATGCTTTAGTACTATAAATGTATCAACATTTACATTCGCACACTTTAATGATGTTTGTTGGAACTCTTTCATTACTCTGTCTCTCTGCATTATTCTTCCCTACCTTATAACTGGATTGTGTATCTAGGAGTAAATTCAGTCTTCAAAATCTTCACAAAAAGAAAGGGTAATTAATATTGCTTTTAAGGACAACTTTTCGCGCAGTGGTCTTTCTTTCTCGAACCATCTTTGAAATCCTTTTCTTGTGTCGCACAACCTGACACTTGACCTTCTAATAGAACCGTGGTTCACCGAAATTAATGAATAGTGTCACATCTATGATGTCTATTTTATTTCATCCTTCTAGCGAATCAAACAGCTAAATGTGCCTACTTGTATTTTTAAAAAGAAAGACTGCTGCATTCTTAACAGAACCTTTTTTGGATCCCTATTTTTGCTTATTTCTTTGGATACAGAATCCACTCTAGCTAGTATTTTTCAAGAGAGAGTCCTAAAATTTAGTATCGGAAAGTAAACCGGAATCAAAATGTGTGATTGAGATTCACTTGGGCACGATTCACACATACAAATGATTTACAATCATGTGCTTTGAATTCCGGAAGATTGTGGGAGATCAAGTATTTTGGGACACTAGCATTTCTTATTTCTTAGCTCTGACATTTCTATCTTGCCAATGTTTCCATCTTTATTGCCTATCAAGAAAAATATTTCCATCTTTTTCTTAGTAATACCTTATGTTCACTTAAAAAAAAATGCTAGAAACACAACAATGATCCGGACACAACTCCAAATACAACCCCACACATGCACGTAGATCCCGCAAAATAAATGTGTGGGACCCACGTATATACGAGGGGTTATGTTCGGAGTTGTGTCGTGTCTGGATAGTTGCTTCTAACATCCCTGGTTCACCAATTTGGTAGTAACTCCAGCAAATTTCAATTGTTCATCGAGTATGTTGTGATTATTGATTAATCCCCACCAACAGGTAATCTACGACCCATCCATGTCCACGTGCTCCATCCTCCAACCCCACCACGACTTTACCATGTCGGACGTGCAGTACGCAATAATTCCCCCTTCGCCGGACACCGTATTCGCTCTCCTCAACTGCTCCATAGACTCTCCTGTTCTCAACCACTACAAGTCCCTCTGCTTCAACTTCTCCGGCCACTCCTGCGACGAGCTTTACGGCTCATGCACCGCCTTTCGCCTCTTCCATCTCCTGTCCAATACGACGCCGCCTTGCTGCTTTACGGGGTACAATACAGTGAAGTACATGAGCATGGATATACTTGATTGTAGCCATTATACAAGTGTGTATGGAATTGATGGGTTGAAGGGAGTTGGGCCGTTGGATTGGTTGTATGGGATCAAGTTGTCGTACAGTGTTCCTGATACTGGGTGTGATTTATGTGCCAAGTCTGGTGGAACTTGTGGGTTTGATGTTGAGACTGAAGGGATGGTCTGCATTTGTTCCAACACTCTCAATTCTACAAGAGTGTGTGGTAAGTTTAACAATGCATTTGCTTCAAACTGAATGGATCTAAATAATTTTTAAACTTATATACGGATAAGATTTCTAGGTTTCTAGGGGATCACTAATTGTGCAGTGGTAAAAACTCAGCCCAATAACCTTTAAGGTCTTGGGTTAGAGTATGAGTACAGCCACTGTGTATTATTACCAAAATTTAGGCTTGTCCTCAACGTTCCCCTTCCCAGACACAATGGGTACCAACTGCGAGTTTTTTTTTTTAAATTTTATATATACAAATAAGATTTCTTATAGGCATCTAACCTAAAGCCTAAACTTATTTACGGAGGGGCCCGAACAATTTGAGCTGTTCATTTCAAAATTCAACGGCTCAAATTAAAAGTTTGAAATGTATGGCTTAGATCTCGCCAGTGCAAACACTCCTGTTTGCATCGGCTCCGTAAAGAATTTTTTCTCAAAGTCAAATGACAAGATATGATGGACTTTAGATTATGATATTGATTTGGGGTGAATTTGATTAGTGATGTGACGTAAGTCTCACACTCTCTCTCACATGTACCCAAGTAGCACGTGAAAATATGTGTATAAATCGGTGAGATGAGAAAGTTGATTCTGGCAGAGACTTAACTTACATGTGCTGAGGTCTCCCAACACTTAACTCTCATACGGTGTGAGATTTTTTCCAGTTTAAGCGGAGTAGACTCTATATTATACTCCATTAATCAAGTTTGGGCGGGTTCAGTGAGCGTTGTAGGACAAGAGTGACTAACAATATTTAGAATGATGGTGATGTTTTCAAAAGTATGAACTATAATGTCTTATTTTCGAATGAAAATCTTATTAAAAAAAGAAAAGGCATCACTCTCTATCAGAAAGATGCAGTGGTGGGATGCATGAAATTATCAGCTAACGTAACTACTACGATAAGTCCATCTCAGAATTCATTTTCCTACGACATGATGTAGTGGTAATGCGTGACGAAATTTATTGGTGGTGATTTCATGTTGCAGCTGCAGGTACTGTTGCAGGAGTCACGGGGGAGAGCCATGCACCATCAGTACCATTTATTCAAACATTCGTTCTGCTTTTGGTGGCACTGTATTGTTTGATTCTGAACGATGATGAGGTCTGTTTGTAGCATCAATTGAAGCTGAGAAGTCATGAAATCTGTTTTCTTAGGTTCTTTTTTTGGGGGTGTTATCTAGTTTTATAAACTGACAATGAGGCTACTGACCTTACTCTGCTAATTTACTGCATTATATGTACATGTTTGGCTGTGTTTGTGGTGGATTTCACTGACAGCTTCATTGTCAAACAAATTTGAACTATGTTGGTTGCATGTATTGTCAACATAATCTCTTGCGTCTTGTCGCACAAACTTGTATTGAAGCGAATTGAGATTCCACCGCATGTTCTGAGCAATGAAGAGTACATTTAGCTTCGTTAAATGTCTGCAGAGATTTACTCTTGTTTTTTATACGGCAACACGTATGGAGACTTGAACCCAAGCGTTTACAAGGAGCTACAACTGCTTCCTCATTAAACCAACCCCAATGAAAGTTTGTGTTTGAATTCAACCAGATAAATTGGCCTTCAACTCAATTGGTGAAGTGAAACGGACTTATGATATGTCTAAAGGACCTTTTTTTTTTTTTTTTTAATGTTCAACAAGCGGGGTTGTCCGGGTCATCTTACGTACACCTAAACTATCTCCCTTCTTGGTGACGGACCATCCACGTCATAACTAGGAGATTCACAAGAGATTTCTCTCGTCTCTTGTGGTCTGGCCCTAAGAGATTGCCAAGTTTTAAACTCAGGATGACTGAGTTTGCAACTCATCCCTGTTGTTACTTGAGCTACCCCGCTTATGTTTAAGATCTTGAGGACTTTTGACTTTTGAGGGTGCAGGTCCTGCAAGAGAATGCATAATAAGTCGATCGGGCATGAGGTCTTTTTATCCAGTCTTGTGCTCCGTTTGGAACTTATGGAAATTGAGAGAAAATAAAGGAAAATGATTAAGAATGGAAATGGAAGGAAAAAATGAAGGGAATACTTTGTTGTCCTTTGAATGTTATTTTGCCATTTTCTCTCCTGTTCTCTCTCAAACCAAACAAAGGAAGGGAATTTTTTAATTTTTACTTTTTGTTTTCCCATGTTCCAAACAAACCCTTAGAGTTTATATTGTAGGAGTTGGAGAAAGGAATTGTTGTATTTCTATTTCTTGGCCAAAAAGGACAACGATAACACAAGGATAGGCTCACGAGGAACGCTAGTTGTATGCTTTGCACATGCAAGTCGACCATTGATCTGGTGACATTAGTATATAATCAGCTTTGATAGTTTAATATGATAAAATCCATCTTTATAAAATTGCTATAACATCCTATTGAGATACTTATGCAATCTATTTGTGGAGCCCCGGCCTGCTTGAGGATTTTGAAGTTCAACTGCTAAAATTGACTTTAATATGCCTTTGGCAATGTTAAAGCTATGTAGTTATCAAATAATTAAAATGATTTGAATTCTTACCTTCCCCTCTTTTTGCTTAAGCATTCGTGGAGGGAACAAAAAGGTGAAGAGAGCAATAAGCTATATTTTATTCCTCTTTTCTGTCATTTCCTTTTCCATTTGTGAAATCCCACCATGTGACCAAAGAGATTCAAACACAACCTTAGCGAGATACTATTCTCAAATAGTTTCAATTCACGCAAACTTGTTAATGACATTCTTCTTGTCACGACGTGGTATACATATTGACCCCTCGAGAGAATCAATTCACATTTTTCTATGTATCTACCATTTAATATTTGTCTGCCCATCTCAAGTATACAAAGAGATTATTGATTCCGTAGTAATGAACTCGATAATTGAACGAATGAATTACAGAGAAACATATTCTAGCCACATCATTTTGAATGAACCTATTACCTGCACATAAAAAGTTTGCTAGCATACGTTTGCCCAAACCAGACAAATTACCTTCAATATACTTTCAACTAAACCATTAAAAGTACAACACAGGAATACTAATCCAATTAATTAGTGCCTCATCATTATTCCATAATATCTTTCACCAATTTTTTCAACAAAAGTCCCCCACTTTCTGCTGCTCCCCTGGCAAAGCACTTGGATTTCGTATCAATTTATTTCAAGAACCATGATCATTCTTTAAGATTTTGGTTTCCACGTTTTGTTGTTTAGCTTTGTCTTTTTCCAGCGACCTGGCCCATTGGCAGCTTGTTTGAATTCGAATTCCCACCATTTCCTCCTCGATTCAATTTGCTCATTGGATACCCTTTCAACGGATTACACAAAGTTCCACTAATGTAACACTGTCGTCCTAAACTCTTTACAAGCAAACTCTTAACTCAAAGTTCCCTTTAATATTCCTTTTCTTACATACATATTTACTTGATTTGATATCGCGACAAATATTATATGACGTAATATAATGCCAACCAACCCAAAGGATGCGAGGACAAAAACACATAAATTAGTTGTATAACCAATAATGTGGAGAAGAAACCCAATAGAATAAGGGGCGTGGATAATAGACGTAAAATTATTTTTATTTGGTTTCACACTGTCATTTAGATTTTATAGCTCTTTTAGGTAACGAGAAATGGTGATGAAATCGAACAAAGCTTTACTTATTCGGATAACTAAAAGAGATTTGGAATGATGACAAATAAAATAGAAAAAAGATGAATTTCAGCGGTCAGTTTTTTTTTCTAGACATATCTCATAACTATTCATAATATTTTGACGAAAAAACACAATCTTTATTCTCCCTATTTCCCTGATCTAGGAGAAAAAATATTCCATGCTCTTGAAGCATGTAATAGAGGTACTCCGCTCCATACATTGGTATGGGTTTCATTTCAACTCATGAGATCCCACACCATTGTGTGATGGAAAAACCACCTGAAGCATTGAATAATTTCTCAAATCTAAGGACCCTCTAATAAATGTACTAGTACGTACACTATTTGAGTCCCACCTCATTAGTTAAGATATTCAACCTTGTCTTATTTTAGAGCTCCAATGCACGTATCAAAGTTGTCACCTAAACCAAAAAATAAGTAAGTCATCCAATAACCAATAACAAGTGATATCAAAAGTGTCTAAGTTTTGTCATCCCACAAGCTATCACTATGTGGGGGCATCTTATTCTAATTATCACAATACTATCCATTGTTAACTAATGAAAATGGGACGTATTTCCTAAGGCTGGCCCTTCCACAACCCTAAAAAATATTTTTGTATTCACTATTAAATTTCCCACTGGAGTAGCTATTGATGCACTGAATTAGGAAAGACTTAATACACAAGCGTGAGATCCATTGTCATTCTGAATATCACGTTTTTTAGCACACATTTAGCAAAGGCTTAACCAATGTTTTAAAACCCAGATCCACCCCGCCGATCGACGGTTGACCCGTCGACCAACCATTGATCCGAGCTGGTCAACCCATGTGAACCGTATTAAATATATGGCTAGATTGAACCGTCCAAAACCAATTTGAATTCGAAAAACCAAAAAACTCAGGACTGGTTTTACTGAACCAGTTGGTCTATTTAAACAGACTTACTTTCCACTGGTTTGTGACAAGTGGTTGAACTAGTGACCCGTTCACCCAGTCTCATTTCCAATTTGCTCCAGTTTTTGGATTTCAAAACATTGCGCTTAACACACAAGTGAGATCCATTATCATATCCTTTTTTAGCACACATTTCTAGGGAGACCATCGCAGATGCTCTAGGATTGTAAGGGATCTAAAGATTTGGGGTCATTGTGAAAACTACTAGATACCAAGGGGTAATCCTCAAATTAGCTGCATTTTAATTTGAAAACAGGCGGACTTTATTTTATCCGCCATCTTCTACGAGTATTTTATAGTCTGTACAAATCTGACTCTGAGAGAGTTTCAGAGCTTTTCTCTCTACCTTTTCACTGTATAACCGTAATGACAATCACGCCCTCATCTTCACCATCATCTTCTCACTGACTGAACCCATTCCCCAATTCCATCAAAACCTCTTTGATTCATCTCATTCAGTTCTGTATATGTTAGGGTTACTCCATTTCTGAGCCCCACCGTGCTTCTTCGCTCCAATTTGAAGCTCAACGATGTCGAAAGAGATATCTTCTGACCGAATCCTCGTTTCGAAGGTCACTGGAAATGAAGGAAATGAGAATGAGTTCGAAACTGAATCGGATGCAACTCATTTTCCCCCTTCGAGAACACCTCTGAACACAATTCCAGATCCCTCCCAGTACCACCGAGAATCTCAAGACCTCGATATTGAATCCAAGGATAAAACGGAATGTAGCCGAGTAATCCCTAGGGTTTTCGCAACTCCTAGGGTTTATGGTCGAGGAAAAGCACAATCAGAGCCCAACTCTGCACAAAGTACTCCCGCGAGAAGTGTTTATAGAATTTCGAATATTGGATCAACGTCAGCTAATTTTGCTGTGTCAAGGCCTCCTTATCACTCCGGAGCTAGAGGAGGGAGTTCTTCTAGGGTCTCTAGAGGGATTCCGCTCATGAATTCTGAGCAGTCCTTTGAAATCCCACATTTCGAGCTCGTGGAAGATCCTTCCTTCTGGAGGGATCACAATGTGCAGGTTGTATTTCGTTTTTATTAGATGGGCATTGTTTTAGTACTGTCAGTGTCTTAAGTCTATATCCTGAATGTTGGCTGTACAGGTTTTGATACGAATAAGACCGATGAATAATACGGAGATGGTATCTCAAGGTTATGGCCGGTGCTTGAGGCAAGAGAGTGCCCAGACGTTAGTATGGCTCGGCCATCCCGAAGCCAGATTTACTTTTGATCACATAGCATGCGAAACGATATCACAGGTGCTATTTCAATTGTTGTAGATATTTAGATGCACTATGCATTCAAACACATACAGAGAAACCAATTACAATGCATGAGATACTGATAATATGGATTTTAATTTGATCTGGTTGATGCGTATTTTGTGCAGGAAAAGCTTTTCAGGGTTGCTGGATTGCCCATGGTGGATAATTGCATGTCTGGATATAATAGCTGCATGTTTGCTTATGGGCAGGTATTACCCAACAGAAAAGCTTGTTTATTATGTGATTGTAATGTATAATGCCAAAGGTTTTGAGGTCTTAGGTGTTGTGATGCAGACGGGTAGCGGGAAAACATATACAATGATGGGTGAGATATGTCAGATGGATGGCAAGCTTAATGAAGATTGTGGGATTACTCCCCGTATTTTTGAATACCTCTTCACAAGGATCAGTGAGGTTAATAGATGGCTTCTCAATGAGTCTTATAGATAGGTTTATTAGTTTCATATTCTCCTTTGTAACTGCTATTAATTGTATAGGAAGAAGAGGGCAGAAGGGATGAAAGACTGAAGTACAGCTGCAAATGTTCCTTTCTAGAGATATACAATGAGCAAATAACAGACCTCCTGGAGCCTTCATCAAGCAATCTGCAAGTAATTGTTGTTCTTCAGTGTTCATTTCCTGGATTTTCATTTTACGTATATGCATAATGAGACACACAAATTGCTTTCCTTCTATAGCTCAGAGAAGACCTAAAGAAAGGGGTATATGTTGAAAACCTTACAGAACATAGTGTGAAAAATGTTAACGATGTTCTCAAGCTTCTGTTACAGGTGCGACTCAATATCAACATTTGTCTTCTACTATCACATGCTAGAGTATTAATTTGATGCATTCTTTTTAAACCTAGACAGGGTGCTGCAAACAGGAAAATTGCAGCAACCTATATGAATAGTGAGAGCAGCCGGTCTCATAGCGTTTTCACATGCACAGTTGAAAGCCACTGGGAGAAAGATTCTACTACTCACATTAGGTTTGGAAGGTTGAATTTAGTAGATCTAGCTGGTTCAGAAAGGTAAATATCAAATTTGTATTCTGAACATCTCAGTTGATTATATTTCTTCACTGAACTCATTGTTCTTTGTCTCCTTTTTGGGGGGTTCTTTTTCTGTTGTTGGCATGTGTGCATATGTGTTTGGAGTTTAATTTTATGCTGAATCCGCTCTGTCGGTTTGATTAGGCAGAAAAGCTCTGGGGCAGAAGGAGATCGTTTGAAAGAAGCAGTGAACATAAACAAATCGTTGTCAACTCTTGGGTAATTGACCAGAAACAGTCTGCAGTTTTGTTGCTCAAAACTAGCTGCAGTAATTTCCAATGGTTGCTTTCCGTATTTATGCATGGGCTTAGTGGTGTCCTGTCTTCATGAGTTGAGACGCTATTTTCTAATAAATGAAACTCAACTTAACTCAACTCAACAGGACATAATCCAAATTACCTGTGGCATTTATTAGTATGCATGAGGGTTTTTCATCTTTTTCATTTACGTTGCCGTATCATCTCATTCTTCCGTGATTGTAGCCTGGTGATAATGTCTTTGGTGGATGTAGCACATGGGAAACATAAACATGTACCATACAGAGACTCGAGATTAACGTTTCTCCTTCAGGTACATGATTAATGCTCTTGCCTATAAGATGGCATCTACATAGTTATGTCAGGTTCCTAATGTTATGATATAACTCAAACTGCATAATGTTACTCTTTAAATGCAGGATTCTCTTGGTGGGAACTCGAAGACAACTATTATTGCAAACGTTAGCCCATCTATTTGGTCTGTGCTAAAAACTAAGTTTGCTCTATATGGATATTTTGTTGGTTTCGTTTTGCTTTATTTTTTGTTTAATTCCTTTACACCGAATATGCAGTTCTGCAAATGAGACATTGAGCACTTTGAAGTTTGCTCAGCGTGCCAAACTTATACAGAACAATGTACGGCCTTATAACTCGTATTCCTCTCAATACATGCTAGATATGCTTGCAACCTTTCATTGCTCGACTTTCCTTCTAATTTTTTAGGCTAAAGTAAATGAAGATGCTTCAGGCAATGTAACAGCACTCCAGAGGCAAATCCAACAGTTGCAGGTATATCCACAGTTTTTTGCACTTCGTACGCAAGTCAATTTCACTGAGGCATTTCTCTCTTTCAAACAGGGGCAGTTGTCCTTTTTGATTGAGCATTACAATGTTTCGAAGCCTGTTTCAAATCTGGGGCCAAAGTTTCAACAATCGAACTTGGCTCATTCATCAGAGGGAATTATGCCTGATGAGCATAACACAGGAATTATTGCAAACAGGAAGGTAATTTTCATGTCTACATCAAGCGGAAAAGCGCTATTTGTTCATGTTCTAAGGGTTGCATAGCCAGATACTAATATACATGTTGCAGATGGTTTGTTTGGAGGCTACCTTAGTTGGTGCCCTCAGGAGAGAGAAATTGGCTGAGACCGCGGCAAGGAGATTGGATGCTGAGATTGAACAAATGAACCACTTAGTAAGTGTAGCTATTACAAAAGCTTAGTCTTGTTGCAACTTCATTCAAGAAACTTAGAAATCCTCGTAGCCATGGTCTGTGACTGCTGAGTTTCTACTAAAATCAAACCCAGATGCGGCATCTTGTAGGTTTAGCGATTTACTTCCCATTGTGGATTCTATTGTAGGCTCAGCAAAGGGAAGAAGATGCCCAGCGTGCAAAAATGATATTAAGGTTCCGCGAGGAAAAAATAAAAAGACTAGAGTTGTTTGCAGACGGTCTAGTCTCTGCTGACAAGTATCTTATGGAGGAAAATAACGCTCTGAAAGAGGAGATTCAGCTGCTTCAAGAAAAGCTTGATAGGAATCCGGAGTTGACCCGGTTTGCATTGGAGAACATCAGACTCCTGAACCAGATAAGATTGTAATGCTCATGAGTCACAAATATGTTGATAACGCTTTCTAAATGGGTTTCTCCATTCCCTTTCTCAACGCTTCTTGTTGCTGTTTCTACCAGGTTTCAAGATTTTTATAAAAAAGGAGAGCGAGAAAAGTTGCTTGCAGAAATTTCAGCATTGCGTGAACAGGTATTGGGAGATTCCTTCTTTGGATATTGCTTTCTTCTTCGAGCACTAAGATAATTTCATCCAGTTAAGGAAA
Organism: Vaccinium darrowii; assembly: GCA_020921065.1. NCBI lineage: Eukaryota > Viridiplantae > Streptophyta > Magnoliopsida > Ericales > Ericaceae > Vaccinium > Vaccinium darrowii. The sequence goes on along the minus strand of CM037151.1, from coordinate 421,675 downwards.
ATATCCATTTTGCAGCTTTTGGAAAGTCTTGAAGGAAACTATGGTGCACATGAAGTTATTTACAGAGCAGAGCAGGTTTGGAACACAATATCTGTCCAATACCATTTGCTTGATTCTGAACCTTTTGTTGTCTTTTGATTTCTTATGCTCCCAAAGTTGCAGGATAGAGATAATACAGAGGAGGTAGAAGACTGCAAGAACATGAACTCCAAACTAATGAGGTATATTTTGCTAAATCATTTTTTAGTACGTGAGTTAGGTTTTGATGCCTCCATTCTACTATCTATGTCCTCCCATTTTGCTGAGGTGTAGCTGGCAAGTTACCTATCCGTCCCTTCTCTCATTTTTTTCCCCCATTCTATAAGTATGCAATCAATTCAAACGAATCCATTGATGAGATTAATGTTATAAAGGTTGATGCAAATGATTAGATTACTTTTGTGGGTTTGATTTTGAGAAGTTCAATTCAGATCGGCAGTGTCTTGGTGCCTTAGCATCTGAACTCGCGATAGAGTACTTCAACTTCCTTTCTACTCATGGTTTTCTGTAGAATGAACAAGTGAGAAAGATTCTGCTTAGTGTTTATTTCACCTTTGTGATTCCACAGACGGAGTTCCTATTGAAGGGTTGTGATACATACAAGTGACATTGCCAAATTCTTTCGAGTTTCTTCTTTACACTGGTATCATTGAACTTTTTTATGTCTGCAGGGAAGTTGATGAATTACGAGCAGAGCTGAGGAAATACTGTCACCAAGCTGTATGTTGCTCAGTAAGGATAGCTTATAAGTTGCTCAAGAATTGAGTTGGAATAGATTTTTTCCCATGGTGGTTTATGCCTTTTGCTTCCTTTGCAGGTTGCAGAATTCTTGGTCAAGTATCCAGAGGAATTCAAACAAACAGATAGATTTTCAGAGGTAAGAAGACAGATTACACCCGTATTTGTTGATAGCTTTTATTCTTCTCTCAGTTGCTCTTGGGTTTCTTCTCCTTTTTCTGTCTTGTTCGTAGCTCACTAGCTTAATATGCCAAAGTGGGCTTTTACTGTAGTCTATTTCCTAAAATTACATTATTTCAATATCCTTTGTTTCTTGTGGTTTATACTTTTTTCCAGGTAAAGAAAAGAATATGCCTGTGTTTGTAGAAACTTGTGTAATTATATGTACATCAATCTGTGCATTATTAAATATGGATTTACAAGGAAAATATTTCCACCGTCTCTAATCAAGTATATGATTTCAGTTATGAAGTCGTTTGAATTATCCATGAATAATTGGCTGATGACGCAAACAGGAAATTGATAATTCCTTACAAATCTGCAAATAATGGCTCCGATGCATTATTGTTTCTAGGGAAATATCTTTCGCTATTTTTTTTTTGGTGATTTTGGTCACTAAGTTGTCAGATCTGTCACAGGTCGAAACTGGATCAACCAGAAGTGTGGCATCTTGCAATCACCAAGAGAATGAAGTTCTACACAATGACAATGACAAGATTGGTGATGCCTTAGTTACCCGGTCTGGTTGCCCTCAAGAAGAGCTTTTGCATGCAAGATCCTTGATTGAAACAATGGAATCCGAGCAGGTCCGTCTGATCAAAGAGCTGCAGCTTATGCAGGAGGAGAATTCTATATACAGGGAAATCCTCAGCAATAAGGACCCGGTAGAAAGAGAATCTGTGCTTAAGCTTGAAAACTTCTGCAAAGAGAAAAGTGATTTTGAAAATAAAAAAGAGGGTGTTAGGGGAACCAGCAACGATAGCAGCTCAGTGTCTTTGCAAGCTAAGTTGGACAGGATGATCAAGGAACTTGACGAGGCTCGGTTACTTAATTGCCAATATCAAGAGGATCAAGTATCACAGCTATCTTGGAAGCACCAAACTGAATTAGTCTGTGAACAAGTTGAGATGGAAACAGCTAAAACAATTCTTCATTTACAGGAGGAGGTGGCTGCTCTTCAGTCAGAACTTGAGGAGAGATTATGTTACACGGCTGAAGAAAATATGAGACTGAGAGACGAAGTAGCAGCTAAAGAGGATGAAATTAGGGCATTGTCCAACGAATGGGAAAGGGCTACTTCGGAGCTAACAAGCTTTCTTATAGAAGGCTCTAAATCCCTCAGAGATGCGTCCGGGCAGATAAAAAGCATTACTTGTTCATTTCCTGCTGTTAATGTTTGTCTTGGTGAACAGGTTGAGAGGGCTGCCAAAGTTTGTGTTGAAAAAGAAGTAACAATTCTACTACTACATAAAAGCCTGGAAGATGCGCGAATGTTGGTGTTGGAAATGGAGCAGAAGTTAAATTCCCTCAAGGGCGCAGCAGTGGCTTTAACTGAAGTTCAGCATCAAGATAATGATGCAGGCACCATGGAGGCAATTCAGCTGACTATGCCGTTGAATTCTGATGTCAACACGAGTGATTTGTTCGATAACAAACTAACATACAAGGAGGACCTGTTTACTGAAGCAGCAAACGGTGCCATTGCTGTACTCCCCAGGGAGGAAAGGCTCTCTGATTGCGCAGAGGTTTCTGTCAGAAACAATTCTGAACAAGATATTTCCATGTCAAAAACTGCAATTTCCTCTGGAGTAGGAAATCAGCAAATTTCTGAGATGAAGGCTCATGAAAATGCTTTGCCCATAGATGATATCGAAGGTCAACTTAACCTCGCAAGGGTGGTACTTTCAGAAAGCAGAGATGCTATTTACACTTGTTGTGCTGACACGGAATTGTATATATCAGCCCTCCAGAGTGACATTCACGAGGCGGCTTCTCTTTATAGGGAGTTGGTCCAGGGCTTTGTGGAAAATATTCATGAGATGAGGAAGAACTTTGTGGATTTGAAGGAAAATTGTAGGAATTGTCAATTTCAGACAGTGGAAATTCCATCAATTGAAGAAAAGATTCCGGAGCAGGAAATCCAATATTTTCTGCTACAGCAAATAAGAGACGAACTCGCTGAAACAAATGACAGACTGAATACAATAAGTGGTTGCATTTACAAATTATGGACTATGCATAATTCCTCAGTTAGAGCTGAAGATTCCATAGAGTTAGATACATGGAGTGCTGTTTGTTGTTCTACTTCAGGCTCTGATCCTTCAGCTGAATCTGATTCTCCAGAAAAGAGTTTAGATGGATCTTCTTCTACTTGCTGCAGTGGTTATCTTGGAGAAATAACTGAACAAGCTTTGGAGCTAGAGCTTGAAGGAGGCTCAGCTTTGTCCACTGGTCAAGAACTAGAGAAGTCCTCAGGGCTTATCAAGAGTTCAATTCATGACAAATCAACGACATTGCATTTGAAAGAAGAACTCAAGAAAGCCAATGATGCTTTCAATGACATAAATGTTCAGTTAGCGGCACTTTTCCATAAGTCAGAAATTGGAGACCGGTCTTATAAAGGTGCATGTTTTGGGGAGTCACCTAGTTTTCTGAATGGCAATAGGACGCATACGTTTAGCGGAGGCTTTGATCAACGCAAAACGCTGGAGGTGAGTCCAGAGCTTCAAGCTTTTGACTTGATAATGCGGGAAGCCGAGGCAGGCTACTACAATGTGAGAGAGGTAATAATTTTTATGACTTGCAAATGCAATTCCTCTTCTTGTAGAGCACTTGTGAAAATAATTTCTTTCCCTTTTATATTTGGAAGTAGCCTTATTAATTTATAACTCCTGTAAACATCATTAGAGAAGTCACAGATCTTTTCTCCTCTTTGTTTAAACATGCAGCTCATCACTAATGAGAAAATTAGGCAGGCCGGTAGCTTCTTCTCCAAATTTGAGGAGGCCCGGGCAACTATGAAAGAAGCTGATCTTATGCTGAATGCTCTGCTGAAGGCAAATCAGAATGCAAAAGAATTGACTGGAGTGTGGAAACAAGCAGGTGAGGAATTGATGAAGGAGAAAGAAACCTTGATTAAAGAAATTGAGCAACTAAAAGCATTAATCTGTTTGAAAGATGGAGAGAATGAAATGCTGCAAGATCAGATTCATTACAATTTGCAAGAAGTAGAAAATTCAGTATCTTTACTTGAAGAGTCTTTTCTGTGCATGCAAAGAGATGTGGAGGCAACGTTCAACGTAATTTATTCCGATTCGTTAACAATGGCAAAGGACATACTACACTGCTTTTGCAACTCAAGATCATCCTCGGAAGACATTTGCTCTGAGACAATGGGGAAAGGATTCGCTCCACTGAGACTGCATCATGCTGGAGAACTTCTATGCCAATCTCCCAGTCTTGGTAGAAATCCTGCCTTCCATGAAGCCCATCTCCAAGAAGAATGTTTAGTTCTGAATAAATCAGAAAGTGAACATACGAATGTGGTTAATGGTGTGAAAGGCAGAGAGGAAGGGGATCAACGTGCACTTTCCAAAAAACTGGAAATTAGGGAATCAGCCCCAGCCGATGACAATCTTGTGGATGAAAATGTGTTCCTAAAGAAAGAATTAGAGCGAAAAGAAGATGTATTGAAGGGTTTGCTTTTTGATTTTAGCATGTTGCAAGAATCAGCTTCCACCATAAAGGACATGAAAGATGAATCTGAAAAACTAATTGTTGTTTTGAGCCAAGTGCAGCAAGAGTTACAAATGAAAACAAATCAGCTCAATGATGTGCTAGCTCAGCACACAAAACTAGAAGATTGCTTGGCTGATACTGAAACTGCTCTATTGATGTCAGATTCTGATCTTGAGCAAGCTAAAGGAACAGTTGATATTTTATCTAACCAAATTGCTGAGTTGAGAATGCTCATGAAGGATCTTTACCTCGGAAAATCAGAAGTTGAGGTCCAATTGGAAGAACAGAGGGAGGTTGTCAAAAGTTTAGAAGAAGAAATTCTCCGAATCAATTCTTCATCAGAGTCAAAACTATTCTCTTCAATTGAACATATGGAAGATGATTTGAGGAGCGTCACCATTGAGAGAGACCATCTCCTAGAACAGGTTGGCTCCCTGCAAGATAGGCTTGAAATGGCTTATTCTTTAGTTGATGAAAATGAAGCTATTGCTGTTGAAGCCCGACAGGTATGCACAAATGAAGAACTATTACAATTGTAGCTAATTTTCTTTTTTCCAATCTCCTAAACTTGGATTGTTTCTTCCAGGAATCAGAAGCATGTAAAGTATATGCTGAGCAAAAGGAAGAGGAGGTTAAGATTTTAGAACGTTCTGTTCAGGAGCTTGAGTGTACTGTCAATGTTTTGGAGAAAAAGGTAAATTCTCGGTCATACTAACATCTGGGGCTTGCAGTAGAGTCATACAAAGCCAAACAAAGCCAAGGTTTCACAAATCCTTTCTGTATAATCCCCACTTATTGGATGCCTAGATTTAGGTGGCTTTGCATGCATTGTGTGCCCTGTGATGGAAAAGAACTTTTTGATTTCCTTTTAGAGTTTATTGAAACTGATTTCTATCCTTTGCGTGTTTGCTTCTCAACCAACCAAACTATGTGCTTGCTGTCTTAGGTGAATGAAATGGAAGAGGACGTAGAAAAGCACAAGCTAACAAGAGATTCTCTTGAATTTGAACTCCAAGCGCTTAAAGAGAGAATGCTAACAGTAGAAAACTTCACAGAGATTATGGGTTCTGATAACTCGGATGTCGAGCAACAACCTGAAGATCAACTTTCTAGGTTAGAACTGATGCTTGCTTTCTTGGTACAAATTTCTTGGTTCCTTCTCAGAGTATAATTGTAGTCAAAGAAATGATTTTGTTGCAGGCAACTGCGTAATAAATCCATGGAACTTCAGGAGGCAGTTAAGCGGATAAGACTTCTTGAAGAAGAAAGAGCAGACTTGTCTAAAGAGGTGCAGCTGTTATATTCGTGGAGTTGAATATCATTGGAAGGAAAATTCCTAGCTGTACAATTAAATGTTTATTAACCTTATTTTTTCCAGTTCTAATGGAATTTTTTTGTTCACTTTCAGATGAAAAAATGCAAAGAGTACATCTCTGAACTAGTTTTGCATTCTGAAGCACAGGCATCACAGTATCAACAGAAGGTAAATGCCATATAGGGATGATTCAGATTTTTTCCCCCTTTTCCATGAAGCTAAATCTAGTTTTCCTGTTTACAAAATTCCTGGGATAGCTGGTCAATAATATGAATTAGAATTGAGTAATACAAGTGACCCCAACTCCAAATATTTGAGCTACACTGAGCAGTAATCATGGTATGATAACACTATATCTTCAAGATAAAGCCACTCAAGGTGGGCATAACGTCATTGACTAGTTGCTTATGTCATATAGGGGATATGCCGATATTGGTCTGTTCACTTCAAACCATACCTTGTGTTTAAACTTGGTCTACTATCTGACCCACATCTTTGGAACAGTACAAGACCTTGGAGGATATGGTTCGTGAAGTGAAAAGCGATGAATTAACTTTGACATCTACAGCATTGGCATCAGATAAAACAGAGAAAAGCTCAATGAGGCCAAGGGGTTCTGGCTCACCCTTCAGATGCATTTCAAGTTTGGTTCAGCAGATGAATGTGGAGAAGGACCAGGAGTTGTCACTGGCCAGGCTCCGTATAGATGAGCTTGAGGCATTGGCAGCTAGCAGGCAGAAAGAGGTAAAGTAGCTGCCTTCAATAATTGGCCCCTCTTGAGAAGTCCTTTGTTCGCATTGCAATTGCCTTATACTTTCTCCAACAATGTAGGTGATTAATTGTTCTTCCTAGTCTTCCAAGTTCCAACCTTCTTATACCAATATCCATCTTAGTAGAATTTGTTTCTTGCTTGATTCTAAGGCTTTCTTGTATGTTTTTCGATTCAAGAAGGAAATATATTTGAGGTTCCTGTGTGGTTTCTGGTTGAGAGTGCTATAGTTTATTATTCTCCTCAGCAAATGCCTCTTGCAAATTTATTATAATATTATATTATTGCACAATTCCTACACATGCAAGACTCTCTCTCCCCGAAGTTGTAAACCCACAATATGTGCTGGATGGCAGGGGATCTCTTAGTGCGTTGTACTAACTATAAGTGTGTCACCTCAGGTATGTATGCTGAACACTAGACTGGCTGCAGCAGAAAGCATGACACATGATGTTATTCGTGATTTACTTGGTGTTAAATTGGACATGACAAATTATGCTGTAAGTTTCAGACTAGCATCTTTAAATAGGAATGTTGAAATCGCACTTCTCATTTGCCTGCATGATGCTTTTGTTGTGTTGTAGAACTTGATAGACCAGTATCAGCTTCAAAAATTGGTGGAAGACACACATCTACAGGCACTAGAGTCAGTTGCAATGGTAAGTTCACAAACATTTAGAGTTCAATGTTTTATGGTTTTAATTTGTCAAACTTATTTAGTTTCTATCAGGAGCAAGAAATTCACAATCTTCGGAGGCAGATCAATGATTTATTTGAGGAAAGAGAGAGGTGAGTCAATCCCCTACTTCCTTGTGGTACGGAACTTCTCATCTGTTTTTTCTGTACATTGTATTTAGGTATAAACCCAGATCCATAGTTGGTAATTGAAACTACTATTCTCGTTTTTTTATGATTTACCCATTTGCCCAAGGTAGAAATCTGCATGTAGACGCAAGTTTATACTAGAAAATTGGATATTTGTTCGGCAATGCCCTTCCGGCCAATAATTACTTCGGCCAATTTTTGAGCAAAAGAATTCAATAATAGATGGAGTGACAAAATCAATTATCCAGCATCTAGCAGTTTACGGGGCTAACATTACTAATTTGGGAATGAGTACTTATATTTAGTTTCCTTAGAGCATACTTGGCAATCTGTGCTGTTAAACTTATAGTTTGCTTGCATCTTGGATATTTAAAGGGAATGAAAATGAATGAGAGAGAATCTAAGTGGGTAAGTAAACAAAGAAGGATGTTGACAGATGTCTATTTATTTTGTTCTTTACCTAACCCAACCAAAAAACAGATGTCTATTTATTTTGTTCTTTTCCATTCCATTCCATTCCTTTCCTTTCCCTACAGAAGTCAAAGATCCAGATATAGCACTACTGTCTTGGCCTCTCGGGCTGAATAGGTATTCAAAATTCATTATACAATTAGCCAGTTATAGACCTGGGTGATTGGAACTAGTTATGATGTCTTTAACGGTTAATGTAATAAATAGATCCCTTAACTAATCTGGAGACAGTAAAGTCATGAAGATAGACGGGAATTCCCGGCCTTATACTACACTGACAATTCAGTCTTTTGCATTCTTTATTTTGTATAATTATTGCATGGCGCTCTATGTAGATGCATTTCGGAAGTAAATAGAAGACAAAATGATGTACTGGCTGCCGAAATCACCGTTGAACAACTACAAGAACAGGATCAGTTGCTCACCGCACAAAATGAAATGCTGAAGGTAATACTTCTGCGTAGACACTTCCCTCCAACAACTAATGCATCTTCATTTTTACTTCTGCATAGCATCTTAATTTGAAATGCCAATAATTTAGCAAATCAAGACTTCTTCAACTTGCTTCTATGTTTTCTTTAGGTGGACAATAACAATTTAAAGAGGAGGATTGTGGAACTGGATGAGATGGTGAAGAAACTATTTGGAACTCAAAATGTACCTCTGCAAATTCAACAACAGAGGAAGAACAAGGCACGATTTTTATCTACATGTCTTTTCTGCCTGCCTTCATTCAACCCATGGAAACCTCCCCTCTTCATTTCTAATAATAGCTTTTCATTTTTGATGTGCCAAATTTCCTTGGGCCAATAGGAGAACTTGTTGAAGCAGCAGGGTACCACCGATCTTAGCAGGCAATTGGCAAAGTCAGAAAAAATTATTGCAAGAGTGAATGACGAACTAGCTCAGTTTCGCACGTCTGAAAGGCAGAGACACACATGACAAATTACATTTCATAGAAAGAAGGATCAGGCAAGTGAGTTGTTGCATATGCTGAATGAAATTTATGCAGAAAAGTATATGATTGATCTGGTCATTTTTATGAACTGCAAACGATTAACAGGTAGTAGAGGCTTGCTTTGTTACAACTGCCAAATTATTAGCTTATCATTGTCTGCGTTATTTGAAGGATTCCAGGGATTTACTGAGCAAGCTACTAGTTTAACTCCGTTTTTTCCCTGATCAACAGCTACTTGTTAATTTTGATGTGTCATTTTCAACCATATTGCACATTTTTCCGTTCTAAGCTACGAGTAATTAACTTTAGTTCTTTGTTTGATGCAGATTGGACATTAGTGTATTGTAAAGTGCAAGCAAGTCATACGAATGCTCGGAGTTCATTTTCTATTGCCGGCTCCTTTTTTGTTTTGAATGTGTGAGAGTGGGAATACTTATGTGTAGTTGTTTTGTTGTACCATTGAGACACTTTGATGTAAATTTTGCTTCGTGTCACAAGCTAGTGAAAATAAGTTAGTAATTCTTGGTTCTCATCCCAGTGGACAACCACCAATTCAGTGCTGCTAAGTCTCCTCGGTTCACAGCTTGAAAAGACGAGTTGAAAAAAGCTTTTTCTGCTTCCCAATTTTGTTCTATTTTGATAATCTAGGTGTCAAAAAGAACGAAGTGGGTCCAGTGATCAACACCATTGGTAACATAATGTGACAGATTATTTGGCATAACTACCATTGACGACATCTTTAGCATTGTAGATTGACCACCTTCCCTCAATAGTTTGTGTGTGTGTGTGAGAGAGAGAGAGATGCCTTTGTGCCTAGGGGCGGAGCCAAGATATATGATTTGTGGAGTCAAAAATTAAAACGTCTTTTTCACTTTTCTTATTTGCTAATCAAAAGAAACAGTTAGGTTAACAATAAAATCAACGAGTAAATACCTTAAATACACTAGCAGTACCCTATGTGAGAAGTGAAAGTTAGGGGGGTCAACTGACCCTTGTTGTACCTGTGTAACAGAGAAATGCAAAACAAATTTTTTCCCTAAATTCAAAAATCATGAAAATGTATTCAGCTTTAAGATGGTATGAAAATTATCACATGATTAGCAGATTTCACAACATTATCTAACCATAACCCTTATGTAACAGAGTAATTTCCACCTAATGAATCATGGTAAGAATCCCTGTAATCAAAGTACAATGGAAAGCTAAAAAAAATAATCAAAGTGCTAACTATTGAATTTACTATATACCATGTACCAAAAATAGAACCGAAGCATTGCTGTTTTTTAGAACCAAAGCTAAAAAATATTCGCTTTCTTTACCAATCATAGCACCTTCCCCGCTTTTACAATACTCAAAAAAATCACTATTTTCCGGCACCTTGTTTTAAAAGCAATTTGTACAAGGGAAAAGATTAACATGTACATTCCTAGCCTCTTTTTTACACCTTGCCGATGACAAAAACTCAGACACGCAACATTAGACTAAACTTGCTTGTCAATTGAAACAGTTACGATTATAGGCCAACACTAACATAGTAACATCTTCTGTATTGAATCTACAATTTTGAATGCAGGCATATCGTTCATCTTCATCTTCCCTCAGTCCAGTCAGCTTTTCATGATGCACTTGTCACATCATCGCTCAGCTGCAGTATGAAAACAAAAAAATAAAATAAATTAATCATTTGTATATGTATCGTTATGGTCCATAGACCTGTCAGATACCATACAGTTATGTCATGCAGGCAGAAAACATAACCCATTCTGATATTTCAAACCAGTAATTCTGTATCACCAGTTAAAACAGGGTAGAACTTGCCATTTTCCGCGTTAAAACTCTCCATGGAGACTGTCGTCTCATGATTTTGCAGAAGGAAACCATTTCAATTGCACTAGCTTAGAGTGAAGAAAGCCACATGTTCCCCCATGTAGCTTCTGTGTCCTGAGAGCCAGAGGCCCACAGTACGTGCTATTTAACCTAATCTTTCTTTGCAATAAAATTCAGAATTAGAAACTGAAAAGGAACTAGAAACCATTTGTTGCACATGCTATAGTAAATCACCGATATGGCGACATATGAAGCAAAGAATATAATTCACCTTAGAATCCTCAAACTTGCTAACCAGCCTCATGTACTGATCACGAGCCTCTGGGTGACGAACCATGGACTGGACCCTTGCCAGAGCTTTCTCAACTCCTGCGAATTTTTGTTTCCGACCAATTCGTAAAAAATCATACTCATCATTCTTCTCAGAGTTAGGTAGTGTCTCTTGCTTCCGAAACCCTCGCAAACCTTGACCTTTTCGTCTCCAACGCAGTATAGCCTTTTCAACAATGCTAACAGACCAAACAACCTTCTTGTATTGCTTACGGACTTGATGTCCCCTCACATAAGCCTGAAACCAATTGTGAAATACACAAATAACCACATCATATCAAAATCAACAACTATATTTATTACTTTTTCATGAAGAGAGGTAGACATTGAAACCTAGAAGTGAAGATAGACATGCCCCAAAAGAAGAGACGTTGGAATTTATATTGGAAAAAAGTTAGTGTTGGTGCTAGAAAATAACTTCATACAGGGTCCTCAAAAGAAATGTACAGCATCAATACCCAGTAACCACTTCATACTGGTAGCGACTGAAAATCAAATACATGCAGTAAGCTAAAGTAACACGTAAAATGTTGAATTGCAAAGTGGAGTAAACAACTAATTTCAAGAACCTACAACAATACACAGAAGCACAAGAAGCGCAAATGGGAGAAGCATACCTGAATTTTCACAACACGGTTCCTTATCTTCAGAAATTCTTTCCTTCCCTTCCAGCCACGGTACTTCTGCTGTATCTTTATAGCAGCAGAATGCAAATAATCCTCAAAATGACTAACCTTTTGGACCTTGTTCAATAATCCAAGGGAAACAAGGTCAACTGAAGATTCAGAAATGTCATTGTCACTCTTAGTAAGTTGTCTATGACGGAACGAACGAGCTCTGAAAGCAGCTTGTATTAGGGCAGCTGCATGAGCAGATTTCCTAACAGCAGCAAGAGAACCTTTCAAGGAATGTTCCTCGTCAGTTTGCAGTGGTGATAAAACATCTTGGGCTGCATTCTCCGATGCCTTTTCGGCTGCAATGTTAGCAGCAACACTTTCCAAAGAATTTTCACCGAGAGTCAAAGAAGAAAGATGACTGGTTAGATCTACTTCCGCCAAATACCCCGCAATCCCTTTGTGTCCTCTACTTGATGCTAAATCAGCAGCAGTTTGTCCTCCTGGAGACGCTGACGTTGGGTCGTCTACAGCACCAGCAGATGCACCGAATCTAATGAGTGCAATCACTGTTTCCTCTCTGGTTTATCAAAAAGAGTGTGATCAGAAAGTTCATGTTCATAATACATAAAAGACGATAAATAATGTTCCAAACTAAATATACACCACCACAAGATACAAAGCTACAAGCTGCACACAAGGCTGCTCAAATATGAACTTGCAAAAGGTCTACTAGTAGTATTAAGGTATTAATCAATGATGAAAGGCTGAATTAAGAATTTCAGTAGTCATTCATGAAAATAATATGACCTTCCATAGTATGACGCCCAGTGAAGCGCTGTCTTTCCTCGTGCATCTCTGAAATTGGGACCGACACCAGCTGCTAATATGGGGCTCATAGCCCACGCAAAACCAAGAGCAGCTGCCAAGTGAATAAGCCCTAGGCCTTCGTTGTCCAAAATATGGGGTCCTCTACCTCCTCCATGTACTTTGCAGATAAGCCATTCATAAAGTTTGCTCTTCAGCATGTTCTCAATCAACGCATCTCGAGGGTCTACAACACTGTATCCTTCATGAAACATGATGGCATTCTCAACCATTTCTGAAGAAATTTTGCTTTCAGTTTTCAGTGAAGTGATATTCTTCTTGATATTACATTTCTCACATCTAAACACAGAGCAATTCAACCACTTCCTCTCAGAGCCAACATGTAGCATTCTTGCTAGTCGTATTTGAAACTGCACTTCATCTTCTGGTAAAGTTTTACCAGTTACAGAAGATGAAGCTTCTGGTGGTTTCTCACGATATTCAAACTCTCGCACCTCACTACAGGCCAACCTATTACTGCATGTTATATACAAGGGAACTCGCCCGGGAGCATGAAAAGGAACTTGACAACGCATAACATTGTCAGCCAAAACTTCAGTAGGGGCCTCAATTTCACCAAACATACAGCACCAGTTCAAACTACCAGACTGTTTCTTTTCGCCCAGAAAAGTACCAGTAATTAAAACCTGCGGTTATTATGCAAAAAAACTGATAAGTAGCTGTATATCAAAAGCAACACAAATTGCAGACATTTTTATGAGGAAATAATGAAAAATCACTAATTAACAAATGCATACTTTGGTTTCAACGCCAGAATAGGCCCAATCTGGTGCAAAATCAGAGATACTAAATAGCTGATCTTGAGAAAGAGAAGGGCCCATTGACTCAATATTCAACTGCATATGATCCAATACGCTGGATACTTCCTTTTCATTTTCTGTATCAAAGGTATTCCAATAGTTGCCAGAGTCAGAGGCCACCAAAGAATCATCACAATCTCCACCAATTTCTTTGTCCATCCATCTCCCAAAGCTGTCAAGTTTCTTAAGCTTTCCATCTTCATCAGTATTTGCTCTACCTATTGGAGCATCAACTTTGCCTGTGGAAGGTAATTTTTCCGGGAAGCTAGAATTATCTTGAGAATGAGGCTGAAGTAAGAGAAAATCTCGCCCCTGTGCTAACAAAAAATGGTGTTAGTTCACTTGTCCTTTCCTCTCCATAATCACTGTAAATAGAAAATAATAATAAAGGTATATGGCAAAACCGTGGTAACCTCTATAGTTAACAGACTCACGATCAACCTCTGCCCCATAGAGCTGATCAATGCAAGCTCAACATACTACATTCTTGAGTATAGTTCACAATTCCATGACACTTGCAATATTGAGCTTTCTGCAAAATTTACTTGCAGCAGCAGAAAGTGTCTTCGAACCAACACATCTACGCACAACGGACTTGTTATAGTGAACAGCCTACAAACTTAGCATCACGCAAAATAAAACTATCCAGTTATCTATCCTATAATGTGTTTATTATAGTTAAGAATGGAATAATCATACCACCTCACTGGCATATACAATTCTATCGTTAGGCTCTTCAATTGTCTGACATGAAATAACCAAACGCATCCAGAAATAGACAAACAGATGTATAAAGAGCCAAAAAAACGTAGGAAATTCAGATCAATCAAAAACAGCAATTCAATAGATATACTAGCTCTACAAATTTTGCAGACAAAACAGAATAGAGGCATCGTTTAGGAAACAATTGTAGGACGGCCATTACAAATGCTAAGTTTATCCTCTTCACTTCAGTTGATCACCAATATCATCAAAGAAAATGCAATTTAGCAGAATCTAATTATGATGCCCCTAGATACAATAACCTTGATACTTAAATGTACAAATGAAGTAGATACTCAAGATTCAACCAATATATCAACATATTTAACACTATACTTGTATATTCTCGTAGTTCTTTTTCATATGACTGCGTCCAAGGTGTATGGCTTCCAGTGAGCCAAATCAAAAGACACGAAATATTTTTGAATATTCTCTTCCTTCAGTCAAATGGGCACTTACCCTCCACCTTTCCAACTTAAAAATTATGAAAAACTAAGGTAGAAATATGTTAACATTCAACCTTTCCAAAATCTTCATCATCTAAGAATAGGTTCACCGTGAACCAAAGCAAAAAGCCAAAACAAGAGATCACAGACCCTTGGAGTGCACCGTACACCGCATACCTGAGCTAGTCTCAGATCAACTGGAGTGATTGTATCTCCAGATTCTCCACAGCTCACATCTTGAATTGTATTATTGCCATCCAATCTGGCATCTATCAGCTTATGAGATAAGAAATCAGCTGCGTTCATTTGATCAAAGAAGAATTTTTGGCCATGCATATGATATAAGTTCCCCCTCGAACCATGTATATTAGCCCCAATGGACAAGCCAGCAGCTCCAAGAAATCCAGAATCCAGACGGCCAGTTGACAACTCTAGAAGTCCTGAAGAAGGAAGCAAATCAATAGATTTCTAATCCTAATAGAAACTATTCGATGAATCAAATTTCTACACCCCTCAAAGCAGAGTGCCTTTTACTTTTATAGCACTTCATAAGAAAAAGCACTGAACGTACCAAGACGCAATTACATAACGGTCACAATAAACTATTATGCTACATCATTAACTTCAATTTTTGCAAAGAAAAAAATCCAAACATATTTTATGCAAAAAGGGCGGTATTCACACCCCAAGAAATGTTTCCTTTTGCACATCTAGCATGCAAGTTTTAAATCAGTGTCCAATCAACTTAAACAAAAGCTCCAAGATGTTGTAAGCGTTGATAGCAATGAGTCATTGATGCACCCAACGAAAATTTCTATCAGCTTGATTTCAAAAAAACGTGAGCTTATAAATTGAAGTGAAAATGCCCTTAACCACAACTATTATCCATCTATTTTAGCCTATCTCTTTTCTTTTCTTGTCTTATTGTGCTTCTCTCTTTCCTTTATCCTTTCTTTTATTTTAAAAAATCCATTATTATTTTTTTGTGTGTGAGTACATCTTATCGGTTAGAATGCCTAGGTATCCTGTGGAGTGTGGACACTTAGGGGTGTAATACCAATTGTATTGTTACAGCTTATCACATAGTCGTGAATATTTAATCTTAGTTTGTTTCAGCCTTCTATACCCCATTATTGGGATTTCCCATTCAGCCTTGAAGACAATTGCATCTGCAAATGGACATTCCTAGAGCAGAAATTGGAAGCCAAAAAAAAAAAGAAAAGAAGAAGAGTAGACCGAAAAAGAAACAGAATCCGTGTAAGGGACCTAGTCAACCAGAACAGCAAAATGTAGCAGGCTGACTTATCGCCATGACACAGAAGCCCCTCCCAAGGCGTATTTATAGGTTTATAGTCTCCTCATAAGAACTTACGAGCCCAAAATTCAAAATATACCTTCTTGATGACACAGAATACTAGCACCCCAATGTATCTTTACCTGTATTTTTGCTTGCAAGTGACAATGCGTTATGAGGTAAAGAACCACAAACAGTTAGAGTGAGAGAAGGGGTCCCTGGATCTTTTCCAGAATCTCTGTCCTCAAATGCAGAAGATAACATCAGTTCATTCCAATCAACTGCATTCGGACTTGGTTCACTCCAATCCACAGAATCCAGACTTGATGCATATGACGTTTGAAGTGTTGGAACAGGGGAGGGACTTTGTTCCAAGGAAGGAGTAGAACTAGTCTGACCACTTCCAAGCTGTGACCCTGGATCAGCATTAAGCAAACGCGGGACATCCAATTTGCTACCCTACATATTGCACATCAGGAATGATCAGCACAACAGACTCTGGTCAAAACCAATAATTCCAGAGAAAGTAAGCTAACCATCTCACATGCAAACAAAAGGTATTAAGTTTTTGAAAGCCTTTACAAGGCCAATGTAGACACCTAAATATAGAGGGCTACCAAGACTGCTGTAGAATGGGAGGCACTTCCTACAGCTTTATTTCATATAACAAGAAACGGGTTATGAGTTTCTCATCCAAAGAACTCGAATGTACTACCAACCTCCAGAGAAGAAACAAATAGAGAAGCATAAGTCAGTCACTAAACCTAGTTATTGAAATCCAGCAGTAGCTACTAGCTAGTGAACTGTCTCTTTCCACAAGCCTGTATTTACATCATTTTATGTAAATGGAACCACATGGATTGGGCACATCAAGGTTTGTCCAAATGGCTTGATAGGACAAATTTGGAAAGAAGATGAAGTTGCCACAAATTTGTATAGGAGCTAGACACCAACATCACACATTCACAGAAATGATAACAATGTCCACAACATAAACTTAACAATTTTCATAAAGAATCACCTCTTTCACTTCTCTATAGTGCACGAGAACAATATTCTCTAACTGCCTGAAACCAAACAATTGTCAAAGCACCACATAAGATTGGGAAATCCTGAAAAATTAAGGTTTATTAAATAGCGATGCTGTGACAATACTTGTAGAACATAGTGAGAAAGTGAAATTTCCTTTGTCAAGTGCCTGATAAGATACCAATTTCAAATCTATAATTGAAGAAAGTGTCATATCCAGATATGCGGAAGTCACCGAAAAGCATCCAGCACAAGTTTCTTTCCTCCTTTTCTTTTGAAAATTATTTCCTTTGCAATTTGCGGGTGTGCATGTGTTTGCATGTACTTTCTTCTTCTAGTTCCCAGTGTTATAATCCAACATGAATTCCTAAGAAAGTTTCAAATAATAACTGATGAGATCAATGAATAAATGGAACTTAAGAATCCCTAAGAAAGTTATCATCCAACACTAATTCGGTACTAGAAAAAGTAGTAAATACACACAATCTGTAATCATGTACTGCTGTTAATGGATTTTCGGTAACTACTTCAATTATCACCGGCTTAAAAAGATGAAAGAAGCAATACTCACTCATGAAGCATCCAATAACTCCGCCTCTGGAAGTTCTCATTATCCTCTCCATGGGCGTAGTAGCAATGCAGGACATCCACACTTCCAGCCTGTTTGAACCAACTCACTAACATTAAACTTCTTGCTGCTTTTTTTTTGTTCAGAACAAAACAAAGCAAACCACATCTTGCGAGAAAAAGCCATATTATGTTCACCCCGGAATTTTGTTGGACTACAATTCATAAAGCTGTAGTAGTCAGCGTAACCAGCACAAAACCTGAACAATTGGGTGAGTGTGTTGTAAAATCAAGCTAAAACTAAATCAGATAACACACCACAAAAAGAAATGGCTATGTGACACTGACAGCCATGAACCTTCTTATATATCTAATAGATATAACTCACAAAGGTGACATATACGAGAGGAAGATGTCGGTTTCCTAATTATGTCATGGTGATTTCAAATATAGAGAACTATGACCCGCTGGCTGGCGTGCCAAGGATGATTTCGAATGCCTTTGTTTACCACTTTCATCTCCATTCATCAAGCCAACTAGGCTCAAGTTCAACAAAAGAGGGCAGTATGGCTTTCTTACTCTTACCTATAACCCAATCTCTCCGTCTCTCTTGCAATGTTTGACAACCGAGTTTGTTTAGTGGTAGTAACATAATTGGTTAGTGGGGAAAACAGGTCAGGATTCGAAAGGATTGGGCGACGTGTTTGTTCCTTAATGACCGAAATGGTTCACTATATGACAATGAAGATAATAGGGAAGATTTAAAGCCAAAAAGCCCGATGATTTAGCCTCTCTTGCCATAACATTAGACACAAATGTAAATCCATCGGTACATAGCATACTCACTGGCTAACGTAAACTAATACAAAGTGGAAGTTGAAAACAAAAACAGCGAATCTTGTGAATATCAGCTTAGTCACATGACATTTGGAAGTGCTAAGGGATCGTTTAAAAATAATTTATGCAATCAAATATTAATACAAGAAAATATTAAATTAGTAACACATGTCAAATGTAAATATTGTGTTAGCGAAGGTAAGTATTATGTTTATAATAAGTACTTGACCAAATTTGAGTTAATAATTTTCCAAGTATTGGTATCTTATCATCATTGCTTCATATTTTCCCTCGGTTGGTATTTTTACTTTTGTTTCTTTTGGAAATTTGTAAGCGTAAGAGATTCTATCATAGTAGGGAGCGGGCTCCTTTCTCGGTGGGATAAAGATTCCCAGGAGAGTTTGACTTGAGAGCACGGGAGCAAGGTTTCGAGGTCGATTGGTCACCCCGGTAAGAGATTACTGCAACTAAAAGTATCAAACCTACAAAAAGTGTACCCACTGGGGGTAGATCAATTGTGAAATAAGACAAATGCAAGAAGGTCCAGCAATAACTTGGCAACTTTTTACCACAAGTTTTCCAGTTATACATCAAAATAAGCTAACTTACAACTAACAGAATGAACAGCAGACCTTCAACTTTTCATGAGCTTCTTTGATAGTCTTCCCGTCCTTTTTCTTCCTCCAACGGTGACCATCTTTACGAAAATATCGAAGTACTTTTCGATCGAACAGGAACAATGAACCAGCTAAATTAAAAAGGAAAATGAATATAATCAGGGTGGTGTTTGCATATATCACAAAATTTCGACCAATAAGAGAAAACTACTCATTTTTCCCCCAGAGCCATCGTTAAATAATAATGATGCATGGGGTAAGGAACGTGCAAGCAATAGAGTTAAAACGGTAGTTCAATAAACCAAAACCAAAAAACATCCATATGGCATATATGTCCACATTTTCGAGGATGAAACCGCCATGAACTACAACATTGTCCTGTATGTAGTAATGATAGCAACAATAAACAAGAAACTGAACTAACTGTTCATGCGGAAGACTGATGGTGCATTCAATAAGTCACTGAAAAATTCTTGGGAAGCTACTTTTGGTATTCACTCATTGGTATCCAAGAGTAAGGATAATGAAGATTATCGGGAGTAGATATTACATCCTCCATGCAAACCTATGCCAAAGGGCATTCTCTGTTAGTCCTATTCATGAACACTTCCTCTGTGAGTCTATTCCACTTATTGGTTAAATTCCTAACCAACACAATGAACAACAAGGCTGCACAACACCAGTTCTTCTTCTTTATATAAGGATTGAGAAAGCGTTATTTCAAAATGGCAATTGAAGAGAGAATATCCATTCTGATCCTTCTGGATGATACCTAGCACATATACCTCTCTAAGTATCATTCTTATTCCATGCAAAGCCTTCCATAGCTAACCGGTATGATGAAAGGATACAGATATGTTGTTCTGTGCTTGAGCATTTCGCAGTTAATTCTGAGAGAATCAATTACCAGAGAAGCATCTGAGATTAATTCGAAAATTGAATCCTTCCATCACAACATTAATTGTGACAACTGGCAAGCAGTTGGTAGCAAAGTGAAATCTGATGATACATAAAAGAAATACATGTGCAAAGGCAAACAAAACAGGAATGCAAAACCAACTAAATTAGTTTTGGAACAGAATTTCTAAATTCAGCAACGGACATGATACTTCGGCTAAATTAGAAGTGAAGACTCTCAGGTTCAGTCCCAAATAATCATTGACTTGACCAATTCCACTTAAATATACAAGATGACAAAGATATTGGAAGAAGATAAATCCTCCAGTAATGCAAGGATGCAAGGCGCATATATTGCAATAGAAGTTTGTAAACTTAGTAAGGGGGACAACCTGGTGGCCTATTGGGCGGTTCAGATGTTAACCGAAATTTTTTGTGGTTCTGTAGAATCTCGCAAATTTCCATTGGTCGGAGCCAGCGTTCTTGTGCTTCTTGTAGTATTTGATCAAGGTCTACATAAGTCCAAGAGGTGAACGTCAGCGATAAAGAGTACCATAGCACTAGTATAGAAAGAAAAAAAAAAAAAAAAAAGCATATATGACATCAAGAGCAGAATTAACAACGCAAAGAACCCCAACACAATGTTTTGATCATCGTAATACATAGAATCCACCTTCAAATGGACATCAAATCAACTGCGACTGATTTCATGCATGCAGACAACTGACAAATTTTTGTCACACACACACACACATGCGGATGCACTTAAACTGAGACTCAGAAGCAATCTATCAAGAAGATAGAGGACACAAATGCACGTAATGACGAAATTTGACAGCAATCTATCAAGTTCATCGCTAAGCAAGAGGCGCTTTGCAACTAAACAAATCAAGATTCACATATCGTAAATAAAAAGAAACAAAAAATAACTAAAATCAAGAAAAGCGAGCAAGAATCAGGATTAGAGTGAATCCATAAACAGACAATGTCTATGTACTGATACACAACAGTATCCTCGTGTAGAAGAACAGATTAAGAGAGAGAAAACTGACTCAGCGGTTCAGTAGGACCGTAACGCCTGCTTTCAGCCATTATCAAACAGATACTCCAACGGAAACCCTAAGAATTATCAGCGAAACTTGCGAGTTGTGTTGGAGAACGGAGGGAGAGTCACTCCACACAGAAATGAAGAAGACTACGAAGACAATCAATGGAAGCAGAGAACAAGAAATGAGGTCTTCGAGTAAACCCTAACAGCAATGACTGAAGCAAGGCGAGAAAGAGAGAGATGATTTCTATATATACATGCAAAGAAGTGCTTTAGTTTGTTATGGGGGAGAGAGAGAGAGAGAGAGGTGGTTAAGTCAAGAGAGTCAAGTTTTGCGTCCACACTGAAGACTGATGAGGCGACGGGGTTTCTTGTCATCTTTTGTATTTTACTTACTGTTTATGGAAGGAATTATGAATGTGACGTGGCAATGGGTTTTCTTTCTCCGTGGATGAGCTAACGTCACATCTGGGGGGCCTTTGGGCCGCGATTCCCTCGCTCTGGTAATAAGAAGAGCGGATTGGGTAATTAGCTTGCCTGAAAGCAACATGAGTCGCTCTCTCTCTCTCTCTGGTCCAGGCTCTATTTGAAACTTAAAGGAAAAAAGAGAAAATCATAAAGAAGGAAAATTAAAGAAAATTTGAGAGGAAAATTGAGTGGGATTTAAAATTTCCCCCACATTTTTATAAGTACCAAACAAATAAATGATTTTTTTTAAAAAAAACTGACCCTTCCTTTTCAAATCTTTCCATAAGTTACAAACAGACCATAAAGCGCTAGTTGGGAAGAAAAGTATGGGTATATCATTTGTTATATGTGCACACTAAATTGTGTGAAATTCATTTTAAGGTTCCACGCAAAATATTAGATTCGTTCTAGTTGATTAATTATATATGGGTCTTGCTAATGTGTGCCCAATGAACACATAATAAGCACACAAAGAAATAAATAAAACACATACTTCAATATACCTTTTACGCTTTTTAATCCACTTTTTTTATATCCCTATACATTTCAATAAATTTTTTCAATCTTAACATATGCCTATTGGGTACACATTAGCATTTTCCATTATATATTTAGTTCTTATAAAAATTCAACTCATTCAAATATAGATAAGAGCTTGTTCGGTTTTCATCTCTCAAATTTTAGGGACAAAAATTAAATAAATTGATTAAGTTGTTATTGATATCTGAATGATATGAGTTTTTTCCAATATCTTTAGAATAATATTTTTTAAGTAAATTAAACGACACGGATAAAATTCTGAAATGAGGGGTTGATCCAAAAACTGACTTTAAGTTTGTTTTTTGGATTGATGTATTATAAGAGAGTAATCTGTCTCATAAACAATGCAACTATGGGTACCGACGAGCAAAGGACCAACCATGAATCAACAAGCATGTGAGGCCCACCTCGGGTCATGAAAAAATGGAAGATTGAATCGAGTATCTACACATATCGAATTGAGTTGATTTTCCACGGGCCACTCTTTTTTATATACTCCATCTTATTGAACGGTTTAGATTATCCGTGCGGGACTCGGAGAAGGCCCCGCGTGCCCGTCGGTTCATGGTCGGTCCCTTTAGCTTTTTTGTCTCATAAAACATAATAAATTAGTTTTGAGTTTAAGTGAATTTCGTGGATCAACCCTCAAATATCGCACAAGTACAGGAGAAAAAACTTGGGTACAAATAGAGTAGGGTGACCGATGACGTGTACTCTCTCTGTCACACCCCAAATTGGGAAACATGACCGGCCATGAACCAGGAGACAATTCCTGGAACACGAAGCCTAAACAAAAATAATTTATACAACCCGAAATAATTAGTCTAAAACCTGAATAATAAAATTAAATTGAGAACCAAAACCAACATTTTTGTAGCAAGAGATCAATATCCCAAATTCTCCATACTCTAAATTTATTAACAAAAAAAAAATGCCGAATAAACAAAAGTGTGGAAGCTGTTAACTTAACTACAAAAAAAATAAATAATAATAATAATGCAAATGCCCTAGAGGTCCAAACGATGGGTCCCGACGCTGTCTCAGAGTCCAATATGATGCTCCCCGAACTAACCTGAAAAGAATGTGGAATAAATCCATCATCTCACAGCTCAATGAGTAGTTAAGCATGCTAAGGGTAAAAAGTACAATGTGGCATACGTTTAAACAAAAGATAATTGAGGCGGCAAGGAAATGGTTTCAAATAACAAAGGTTGGTGGCTCAGCAAGTGGTATCAAGGAGATGAATGTCCAATCAACGAATAACAAAAACAAGAAGCGAATCACAAAAATAAGCATTTATACCAATCAACCTGTCCAAGAATGCCAGAACGATGAACAACAATAAATAGGAATCTCAACCAAATTATGTGGGAACCATAATAACAATAACCATTGCCAAATGCCAAATATTTTCTCAGGGCTTAACCCGTTGGATCCAACACCGTACTTAGAGTCACCTCAGGATGGCGCCTGAGTCTTTTCCCTAAGCCGATCCGAAATAGTGTCACAGGGTATTTCACAAGTCTTTTCCCTATCCGTTGAGCACTAGAGTCACAGGGTATTTCACAAGTCTTTTCCCTAGTGGCCAAAGTCACCACAGGATGGCGCCCGGGTCTTTTCCTTGGACTTTCACAAGTACAATACATGGTCCCAATCACATAAGAACAACGGCAAATGGGAGTGACCAATAGAGATATTACCTGTGCTGTTGCAAAATCTCAATAATATAATGAATTCAATGATTAGACAATAAGCGAAATAAGAGAAATCAATCAATCAGAAATATAACCAATAAACCTTGTATGCCCAAGGGTACGTCAATCGTCAAATAAGTTGAGTTCAACGAGCAAGATTAATATTCATAGAATCAGAACAAAATAAAGGATTGTCAAGAATTGATAGGCTCAAGAGGATTCCAAAAGAAGGGATCACATGCTTAACCACTCACCTGGGAACCGAAAGAATGCAACCGAACACGAAGCGTAATAAATAGTCCACTAATCTGAATCACAATAAAAGATAAGATACGCATAAGCCGTACGTATTCACATAAATAACTACCAAATCAATAGTAGAACTATGCCTACTGTTATTAGTCTACTACATAAACAATACGAATAACAATTTAATACTTAGCTTAATAACTAGTCTAATAATCACCAAAATCCTACCCCATTAGTCTACCACGTTTTCCTTCACCATGTAGCATTTCAAAGTTAGACCACTTCACATCCAATATGTATATATAATCATAGTAAATCCCACATGCATAACCTGATAAAAATGTATGAAGCTTATTTCATGTATCTAACATAAGACAAAAACCACCGCAACACTTGTTAATCTTAACCAAAACTAATCTGCATGTGGCGTAAAGGCATATGAAAGGGAAAAAGGGAGGCAAATAATGGAGTAGACTCACCACCGTTAAAATCTGCCACCGGTTGCTCTCTCTCTCTCTCTCTGATCTTTTATGGCTGTTGCCCTCCCTAAGCCGCAGCCTATGACTCTAAAATATAAAACCCTAGAGCTCTCAACTTATAACAAAAATGAACCCACTCTTCTATTCTTTATCAAAATATCTATATTTCTTGGAAATCCTCAATCTACGCCCAACTTAAAATTCAAATAAACCCACATCAAAAATAGGCGACCAGATAATAATAATAAGCGGCTTATTATATAAACGCTCACCTAAACATATTCAATTTAGCTTAACTATTTTTATAAAAACAGAATACTAAGTTATTCAATTTTAGAAGAGCTCCCAAAAATAAATGTAGTTCACAAGAATCTATATTTTTTTATTATTAAAAAGAAGTTTGAAACAAAAATGGAAGAATTAATTATTTGTATCAAATTTAAATATTTTTTTTGAAAAGAAAAAGTTAGGATGTCACACTCTCAGTGCATCCGGACTGTCTAAAAATGTATCTGACGGTCTGGATTGAAATGTACTTTTTGTTTTTTTTTTTAAATCCGAACGAAACTTTTAATTCAGACCATCATTTGCAATGTGAGAATGCTCAAATACACTGAGAGAATACCACGTGGTAAACTCCCCGTACCCAAATTCTTCTCTAAGTACAGAATGTGCGTCAAATTCTGTACTATGGTGGGCACTTGGGCTCTTTGGTTAGAGGAGCTCGTGGACTGCCCATGGGCCCTACAACACTGGTCCGAAGATGTCTCCATCTTTGGGTCCCATACGTCGACCGCGTTTAACAGTTTTTTTTTTTTTTTTAACAGCTTATTACAGTCCTTTGGTTCCTGTAATTTTTTGTCAATGTAGGTTCATGCGTGTAATTTCTAAATTACTTATATTTCTCGATCTCTAATGTTTTCTATAATTTTAAAAATTTATTTAAAAGAAGTACTCTTAAGATCTAGATCTACTGTATCAAACGACATGCAGATGCGATATACACAATATAACATCATACATTTGAAAGTATAAATAATCTTTTGAGGTGTCATAAAATGGTAAAAGAGGACAATAAATACTCCTAAAAGATGAAATGGAGTACTATTTTTTGCCAACAGGAAACATTTAAATTGGTCCTATAATTGTATGATGATATCATTATTGTCTTTAGAATAATTAATATCATTAATTTATAGACGTGATTCCATCACATTATGGCTTTAGAATTATTGGTCACTACTTGCTGATTCTTCAACTTGAACAAGTATTTTCGTAACTAGACTTATGTTTTTTTATGCAAACAAATTAAGTGAAAATAAAATTCACCTAAAATTATTTTATTTCCTGAATGGGAATAAGTTTGGCAGGAGGCGCCATGTCCATATGCAGTTGTCTGATTTACATAGAAAGGCAATCAAGTTGGGATTGAAACTTACTGCCTAAATACTACTCCACTGTTAATTGAAATGTCTAGAGAAAAGATGGGAAGCCAACTCCGCCATCACACCATGAACACTGGTTTAAATTTGATTTAGACTTGTGAAATGAACCATTCAAAGTTACTACTCACAACAGGAAAAGGGCTTAAATTAGACGATTGCTTAAGATCTAGTATCAATAAACAAAGAGAGAGCCGCATTTGCCGACCTCAATACAAGATTTTCAATGACTTCCAGTACAACATTAGGAATCCAAATATTCCAGACTCACGGCGTCGATCTTCAATCCAGATCTGTTTCATGCGTGGAGCCTGGCCTTAATGAATTGTCCTGAAAAGAGATGGAAAGAGACAACCCAGTTACTATGGCAGTATCCAACTCGGTCCCCGCACAAGACGTAATTCTCCAAATTCAGGGGTATGAAAAGTGCCATCGCAATCTCTAACACAATATTTGGCCAAGCGGGTCTCTGAAGGCCGTAAAGAAATTAAGTGATGAGAAAGAAACTTAAGACTGACCTTGATACAAACATAAATATAATGGACATCCGGGTTCTTTCCAAGAGCTGCTTCCAACGAGCTTCCATCATACTCCAACGGAATGGGAGAGGTCAGCTCCCATTTCTGATGTCCAGAACTTTCTCTTGACGGGAGTTTTTCTGCTACAGTGGTCACAGTCATCCACAACAGATGCAGTATTCATAATCTTATATCAATACCAATGAGGCACAAGAAGTCATACAACAAGACAGTGACATTAAAAATTGCATATTTGCAAAACGAATTGGGTTACGACCAACTTTCTGGAGTGTGGCAAGTCGCAATTAATGGATTTGATGGATCCTTCTTTAGCCAGAAGGTGACGGAATATAATCAATGTAATCACATGTTTCAACAGGGCTTCAACATGACATCTTACAACCTGTTAAATAAGCGTGCATGAATTTAAGACGGTAACCTTAATCTTGTTCGTAAGTGCTGCTGCAAGTGTGAATGTGTATTAACACGACAGAATATAAAAGAGTGTGTTTGTGTGCACGGGTGAAAGAGAAGTTACAGAAACCTTCCATACTTCAAACCATCAAAGGAACCATGTATTCCAACTTACACCTGAGTTATCAAAAAACATTTACTTCACAGGTGCACTTGTATATGTTTAGGAGATGCATGGAACAAATCCTCATAACATTTTTGCGATGAGAAGATTCGGAGTTCACAGACAGAAGGGGATAAAGGAGTCGAGTATAAGTGATGAGAAGATTTGGTTATAGTGCTCTATGATTAGCATGACCTGATTCAAAGAAAATAAATTCTCATAACATTTTCTTATGCAAATTCTATAATTAAGTCATCGTAATTGAAATTATCCAAATACTCATTCTCAATTGAGATTATAGCCAATCCACTTAAGTTTTCTTATGACACGATAGTATGAAGGTAAGTTTTTATCAACTTCAACTCAAAAAATTGAAAGGGTTATGTTTTCTAGCCAAATCACTGATTTGAAATTTTGGATTGAGCATTTTAGTGAGAAATGGAGAGAGAAATATCAAAATGAAATTTTCTCTTTCTTATCTCACCATCCACAATGGGCCGTTAATCTGAAACAAATTCTTTTGTTGTGTTTATAATTTTTTTTTTTTTGGGGGGGGGTTTACAGTTTTTTTTTTTTTTTTTGAAGTACCACAATTTCTACTCCTAGGTCAAAAGGGTGAGATAAACTTGACCGTTTGTCAGGTGAATGTATTTGTAACACAATTTGGTGGAAGCATTATGCTATGTGCAATCTATCACAAAACGCAACATCATCAATCTGCAAAGAAGTTTTGGCCAACCTATCACGTGAAGTTTTATTGTACAGGACCATGAATCTCTCAGCAAGCGTAGACGATAACTTGGTGCTCCATATGTAATCTGCACAGCAAGTGAGACAGTTAGAGGTAAACAAGAATCGTGTAAAGAACAGAAACCCACAAAGCTGCAGTAGATAAGCAGGAGAGGAAGATAATTATTTGTAAACAAAATCAAACTTTTCTAGTCTAGAATAGAAAGTTAGGAACTATTACCAGAATATAAACTCCTTTATCCTTGAGAACCCTATAGATTGTCATAAACGGCTTCAATATTTGGACAGAACGAAAAAGAAAAAAATTAAACACAGAGGAAAAAATGCCTAATGGTGACATTGATTTCACCGTACCTTCCAACCTCCTCAAGCATCTTAGCAGCATTTAGTCGCGAATTACTGCCGCACTACAAACACAAGTTTCGGTTGAGTAATTAACTCTCAATGTAATAGCAGTATTACCAAACACAGAACTCACCAAAAGGGAATCTAGAGTCCCTGGAAACACCACAATAAATTAATATCAGGATGGATTTTCAAAGCCATTTTAACATCATGCAACTCAGATCACATAAACCAATACGGCGAGAGAACAAATATGTCACATACCTTTATCAATAACAGCGTCAAAGGAACATGATTGGAATTCACTCATATCTCGGACATCCATTTCAATATCTGCTAAATGTTGAGGAAATTGCGAATATGATATGCAGATCATTATTACTGACACTTTCTAACAAAGACAGAAGTTGCAGCTGTTTCGTGGAATGCTCCTGAGGACAGTATCCCTCTTCACTATTGTATGATTATAGGTCTACATAGATCTAAAATTTTAAATTTAATATTCCCTACATTCACAGGAAGGATAACTGCCTCAAGACATAACACAGCAAATAAAGTATTCTTCTTGAAATGCATATGAATGTGCACAATACAACTGATTTCTAGGGATGGCAATCACGACCGAACCGATGGGTACCCGAACCGAAACCGCTATTTTTACCCGAACCATAACCGAAATATTCCCCATGGGTATGGTATGGGATATGGCCGAACCGAATGGGTATGGTTCAGGTATGGTTTGAGGTCATAACCGAACCGTGACCCGAACCGAACCGTGACCCGAAACGAACCGAAATATGAAATTACATATTTACCCCTAAAATTTATAGTAATTGTGTATGTACCCCTAGCTATATATATACCCTTATTTTATATATACATATTACATAAACCCCTTAGGTATATTTTAAAATTACACTTTACCTTTCGTATATATATGTAAGATATTCACAGGTTAGGTTTTGGTCTCACATTCTGTACATTTTGAGACTCTCTTGACTGATATTTTATAGTATTATAGTCTTGAGTCTCTTGACTGATATTTGTAGCCTCCTTTTGTTATTTTTTTCATGTTTTTCAATTTTTTTGGGATAATAAAATATCCTAAACTCAATTTATTCATGTTTTAGTATGGTTTGGGGCGGGGCGGGATGGGTACAATTCGGTAACCCAAATGGGTAGCTATTTTTTCCTTCACAAAATCGGTTACCCGAAATTACCCGAACCCCGAATGGTTAGGTTATGGTTCATCCTCTCCCTTTTCCGAACCGAACCCGAACCTAACCGAAACCCTTTGGGTTTGGGTGCGGATCGGCCAAAACCCGAACCGATCCGCCCCATTGCCATCCCTACTGATTTCAGACCTCTATAGATCCACCGTCGACATCAAGTTCAATCAACTAACACAGGACCATGTACTCGAGTAATACTGATGATCCACAAAAGAAACTACACCTTCAAGCACTTTGAAATCTAAAAGCCAGAGATTCTTCCTACGCAAAATCAAAGAAAGATACACTTGAGCTGTGGACGGTTGATGTATTTCTTCTTCATGGCGTCAATCACTACGGAGGATATATCAACGTTGACAACATCCGTATACCCATCATCAACCATTCCTTCACTTAATGCTGCAAACATACGCACCATGATTAGTCGATACAAATACATCCAACATGCATTCCCCTCAAGGTCAGGAAGGAACAACTGGAATTAACATAGAAAAACCAGCAAAACTCGATGAAGTTTTCTCGTAATTTGCCACCATCGTGGTTCCTTATTAAGACTTGTTAAAAAATCAAACTCAATCCGTATCCCAGATTTCTACAAAAACGTCTCCAGCAAATTGTCTTTCCAGATCAAATTAATTAAACTTCAACCAATAAAAGTTTGATATTTGGGATGCTGCAATCAATTCAAGAAACAGATCATGGATGGACTCTGCTTAGAAACATACTGTAGTAATTTATAACAGAGATCTAACAAAGAAACTCATAGACTCATAAAATACATAGATTAATAATGCAATAAAGATAGAGAACCACGTAAAAAGCCGTGTCATACTTTTCTTTGTTTTGAATTGCATTGAAAACAACGTAAATGTACCCACATAAATACATACATGTATATATATACTCGGTTTAAGGAAGGAAGGAAGGTACCAGAGTTACCGCAGCCGACGACGAGGACGCGGTGGAGAGGAGGATGAGGAAGGTAGAGATGGAGGAGTGGAGAGAGAGAAGGGTACTTTTGGTACCAATCGAAGGGGCTCGTCTCTTGTGCGTACCTGTTGTCCCAGTACGATGGCTCTCCGTACGCCTGCGACGTCGTTCCCAGCGTCATATTTCTCTCTTTTCTGAGCTACTGTATTAATTAGTGTTGAAGAATAGAATTTCTGAGATGGCGATCTAAACTAGAAATGGAATGGAGAAGAAGAAGAAGAAGATGATGTCAGTGATAAGGGCGGTACCGTCATTTGAGGAGCACTACTGCAGTAGTTAAGGCATGTCCTGTCCTCTTCTTGGGTGGGACAAGTGTTACACTCCCCACGTTGTTCGGTCAACTCATAAATACTCCTAAAATTTGTCATTGGTGCCAGTAATATTTTTAACGAAATAAGTTTAATAGATGCTAAAATTATGGTATTTCAAATAAAAAAATGAAGTGATTTCGTGTATCGTCTTTTGATTTTTTAGTACCAAATTAAATTACTCCTCCTGTACTTTAATTCGGTGTGAAAATTTCAAAAAATAATACACAAAAATACTTAATTTTTTATTTGAAATACTATGATTTTAGCACCTGCTGAACTCTTTTGCTAAAATCTAGGTTGAAAATCAAATGGAAAACTAAGCCTATGACTGGTTTCGTAAATAATAAGTCAATTGGTTTTTTTTTTAATATTTATACTAGTTATTTACAGAAGATTAAAAAATAAATAAGATGAACTACAAAACGGGACAACCGCGTATAGGACTGTACAAAAAAATCTCCAAAAAACGGGACAGTGTCCGTGTATCTGTCTGTGCAAAAAATCTCCCTTAATTTCAAAGTGACAAAATCAAAACTTCAAATACCGTACTGCTTTACTTCGTACTATTAGGCTCTGTTTGGAAGTTAAGAAAAAAAAAAGAAAAAAATATAAAATAATTAAGAAGGAAATTAGAGAGAAAATTGAAGAGAAGATGGGAGGAAAGTTAGATGGGAATTTTATTATTTTCCTCTCTTTCTTTAAGAACCAAACAATGGAAGAGAATTTTTTTTTATTTTTTCTTCCATTCTATTTCTTTCCCCAACAACCAAACAGAGCCTTAGTTTTATTAATGAGAATAACTTATTCACTCCTAAGCCGTGAATCTCACCTTTCAAGAGTGTCTCTCACACCCCGAAAGGCCTACAAATGTAACGCATAGTAATAATTACATGGGTCAATTTTTGTCTCTATTCTTTGGACTTCCCCCTTTGTACCATCACTAATGTTACGAACAATAATAATCGGCTACAACACCAATTACAATAGTCTACGTGACATTACATGGTTAGTGATTACAAAGTATTTTCAAAGTGTTTGTTCCTCTATTACCAATCATGCATTACATGATTAGTGATTACAAAGTATTTTCAAAGTGTTTGTTCCTCTATTACCAATCATGCAATACTGAGTAAGCTGTTATTGTTGGTTTTTGTATCTTTAGCATTGTTATTGTACTAGACTGTCTTGTTCTCATAACTTTATGGACTTCTTCTGGATTGATCAGGGAGAGAGCAGGGGCAAAACTACATTGAGGGGGACTGGCACGAGCCAGCCCTGTTTCATGAACGATACTAATTTATACTTTAGGAATTAATCAGTACCCAAACAATTTGATATTTCATTCAAATGATGAAAAAACAACATTTAAAAGATGAATGGTTTGGATGGTAAAAAAAAAACCTCAACGGCATTCATTTAAATAATACAGGAGAGTTGAATCAAGCATTTATTTGTTTTTTTTTTTAACTCTCAATATTTATACAAAAATAAAAATTATACTCCAATACCGGTTTCTTACATAAAAACAGCGCCACCCCCAAATCAAAATCTTAGTTCTGCCATTGGAAGAGATAGACTCTTTGGATCGATTATGGGGAGAGAGAGAAGATGAATAGCAGCTACGAGTTACATACGAGAACACTAAGTAATAAACATTTTGATGGATTTATTTCTCTCTCCCTCTATTGTTCATCTCCTTCATTTAGTGGAACGGTTAAAGTCAAGTGCAAATTCGTCCAGTTTTCGTCGTATTTAATAACAACTGAATGACCATTTTTACTAGTTCATCGTGCTAATGTCTTGTTGAATTATCTACACCATTTTTCCTGTTTTGCTTTGTATTTCTTGGTCTTTTCAATTTTAGTCTTGATCTAGTTTTTTCAATTTTCCCTTTACTCGTGAATTTGGTTTGATTTGTTATGTCAATCCTCACAAATTGTCACAAGGCGAAGTCATAATCCTTGAGGCAACTCATCAACTAACTCCGCTAAACTTTCATTTTATTGTCCTTGTATATTTATATTTTTTCATCCCTTGTCAAACTTTTACAATCACTTTTCACAGGATTTTTTTTGGGGGGTGCTTTGGAAGAACAAGACAAACCAAAATGAGATACAGCAAATTAAGTTTTAGCAACCACAATGAATTTTATAAAGATGTTATACCCTAAGATTGCCTACACCCAAGACATCTTTCTCAACAAAAATGGACTTCACGGTATCCAAATAGTCTATTTCAATCTTAACCTTCGTCATTCCTTTTCGTGTGTGATAGCAAGTTCTCAACAAATATCCTATTACCTAACCTCTACTACAGGAGTTACTATCCATGATATTAAACCGACACAAATACACAACACACAATTATCATTAGCTCAATTCTATAACTAATTCAAAAACAATTACCGAATAATTCTGACACAAATTTTAACCATTTTAAACAATATTAGTATTAGTTTTACCATGTGTGATACATTATTTAGTATTTTTTTTTTTAACAAGGAAGAGTTAGAAGTTCATTAATAAGAAATATTACAATCTACTACCATATTTAGTTTCGATGTGCAGCTGCCACGGTAGTACCATATTTTGTTTTAATGTTATAGTTGGGCAGGAAAGATATGGAACGTGGTAGGAACGGCAGGAGAGAGTGGCCCTGAGAATTTTTGTTGATGTGGTCAATAAATGGTAATTAGGGTAGAGTGCATTAGTATTCATGTATATACTGTTATGTATAATGTGTGATTTAGATTCAATGCGTGGTAAATGTGGTTTAATTGTGATATTGGATGGTATAATTCAAAACTTAAAATCGACAATACAAAAAACATACGAGCACAACTTCCAACACAATTGTTCTAGGAGCCATTTGAAATTTGTGTGTCCTAAGTTGCTTTTCAACATTGTATTTTATAGCATTGCTCTTTACATCAAGCTCAAAAAGGTTAGAGGTGTTAAAGGTTTTTAACTGTCCTACCGAAGTTAAACTATAGAGAGGGATGAGATTATTGTTGGATTAGAAATATGGACATTTTTACAGTCCGTTTGGAACTTGTGGAAATGAAAGGAAAATAAAATAAAATGATTAAAGAGGAAAGTTTAAAGAAAATGTACTATTTTTAGAACTTAGTTTTTTCATTTTCTTCCCACTTTCTTTCTAAACCATAATGATCCGGGGCAATTTTTTAAATTATCTTTACTTTCTATTCCTTGGATAATAAATTTTTCTTTCCTTTCTTTTCCTTTCCACATGCAACACAGGAAAGAAAGGAAATGAAATGAAAAACATTTCCCCTTGTTTGGTTTGAAAGAAAATTGGAGAGAAAATTATAAAATTTAAAGAATCAAACACATAAAATTTTCCTCTACAGCTCCCTTTTGTTTCCCTTTCTCTCTCTTTTTTCCCAAAACTGGGCGTAAGTTGTTAACTGGAAAAATCACTACTATTACTGGGGGTACTTTGTGACATAAATCAAGCTATAGGATATTCTATGTAATTATTGCCATATATATTTGCTCCTGAATTTCTATGTAATTATTTCAGAATCTGGAACCAGACCAAAGTCTCGACCCGAGCAGGTATTCCCTCGCGTCGCCCCTCTTCTCTCTCTCCCTCCGATCGCTATCTTTCTCTGCTGTTTTTTTCTTTTGCGGGAAATTTAGATGCTTAAGAATATTATCGTCGGGTCTATCGAAAACCACACCTTCAGGTGTCATGGGATGTCCGATCCACAACCAGGAATGAATCCATCCAACTCAGATGTAGGAGTTTTATGCATTACCTTTTAATTTTCCGAATTTCTGTTTTTTTTTTTTTTAAATTTTAAATTTGAATTCTAGGGTTGGTTCTAGATCTCTGCATCTCCACCGATGCGTCGTTTGAAATCCATGCTCCTTTGGTTGTTTAGAAAATGAAGGAATCACTGGGTTTGAGCGAATCAATTTAACTGAGCAGAAATCAATTGGGTAGATTTTTATTCATTTTCTTGGAAACCAAATAGGCCTTTGGTTTTCTCTCTATTTGTTAGTTTTTGGCTACTGTTTTGCGTCATGGTCCGATATAGGGTGCAATGTTAGTTGAGCTCTCCAAAGGACCGGAATAGATTTTCTTAGAAATCCAATGTTATTGAAGAACATTGGGAGAGTGGAGTTTGGCAAGACATCATGTGAAATGTGCATAAAAAAGTAGACTAGTAATGCTCCCTTTACGAGTACACTTTGATGTTGTAATCTATGGAAGACTACACCTATTGTTATAAAATTAAGGGCATGTGCCGCTGGGGTATACCGTGTTCTTGCTCCCATGTTCCAGCTAATATACGTCTGAATTCATTATTGGTATTTTTTGGGTCTTTATTATCTATTCTTGATATCAATGCATTTGTGTTGGTTCTTGACTTTCTGGAAGGCTTGCAAAGTGTGATTATTATTTTATTAGTATTTTCCTTTTTATTTTTATTATCTATTCTTTCTGACATGCTGTGCAACGCCAATGCTCTGGATGCTGAATGAAAGAAGCATGGTAATGTGCACATAAATCAAAATGATTCTTGGGTCTGCCCTCTCTGATGCCTTTTGGCTTTGATTTGAGGGCATGATTCCGCAGCAAACGCGACGGTATAGGGGGATCACTGTTTCAGTGGTATTCTGTGAGCAGCCACTTTGTGCATTTATTGCCAAAGGTTAGGTCTGTCTCCAATCCATCTGTTTCAGTGGTATTCTGGGAGCAGCCACTTTGTGCATTTATTGCCAAAGGTTAGGTCTGTCTCCTATCCTTCCCCCGCCCATACCCCCAATTATTGGGGACTAAATGGGTTATGTTATTGTTGTTGTTGATCTATTCTCTCTGACATACATAATTCTAAATACATATTCAATTTGCTATGATTCCTGATGCAATGTTTCACATGAACTAACTATGCTTTTTGTTAATAGTTTGAACTTGCTAGGTAATCATATAAGATGTCGATGGTTGATGAACCACTCTACCCTATAGCTGTTCTGATAGATGAGCTTAAGAATGATGACATTCAACTTAGACTGAATTCGATTCGGAGACTATCAACAATTGCACGTGCTCTTGGAGAGGAGCGAACTCGCAAGGAATTGATCCCATTTCTAAGCGAAAACAATGACGACGACGATGAGGTGCTTCTTGCGATGGCGGAAGAGTTGGGTGTGTTTATTCCTTATGTTGGCGGAGTGGACCATGCACATGTTTTGCTCCCACCTTTGGAAACCCTTTGCACTGTTGAGGAGACCTGTGTGAGGGACAAAGCTGTTGAGTCATTGTGCCGAATTGGATCTCAAATGAGGGAGAGCGATTTGGTTGACTCGTTTATTCCTCTGGTCAAGGTTAGATTGTGATTCTGGGATCTTGTTAGTATAAGTATTATCTTTGGTGGTTTCTGCTGTTCCTTTCTACTATTTGTTCTCCCTAGAAATACGTTTAAGTGGAAGATTTTTTTTTTTTTTGGTTTTCATTCCCGTCTCCCTCCTGAATTAATAAGGGGAAAAAAAAACTCTTCCAGTTACCATTTAACGCGTTTTAAAAAACAGATACTGCAGTAAATTGTGAAACTTCTGAAATTCGCGCTTAACTGGGAAAAAAAGGAACAAGCTGCATTGTTACCGTACTTACCAAGAAATCTACTCGACGGCGCGATACCAAAGTGTGTTATTCTGGTGACAATGAATCATGCATGTTGCTTCTTCAATATTCATCTCGATGTGTTTCAAGAATGAGATTGTTCCATGTTTTACAATTATTACATGCATGCATATCTGTGTGCGCGCGCTTTTCTAATGTGTTTGAGTCCCGTTCTATAGAGACTGGCAGCGGGTGAATGGTTTACGGCCCGAGTATCTTCTTGTGGACTGTTTCACATAGCTTACCCTAGCGCCTCAGAGATGTTAAAGACAGAACTGCGGTCAATATACAGCCAGTTGTGTCAGGATGACATGCCTATGGTGAGGAGGTCTGCTGCAACAAACTTGGGGAAATTTGCTGCTACTGTTGAACCTGCTCATCTAAAGTCTGACATCATGTCAATATTTGAGGATCTTACGCAAGATGGTAAGTCTGCTTTTATATGCTATCACAGAATTTCTTATTGCTAAGAAGCACATTTTGAAGTGGGCCTGGATAGGAATGGTGTGAGGGATTAGGACCATCAGAATTGAACGTTTATCATTAGCAGGCAATTAGAACATTGAGAATCTTATAAGGGCTGGGTTGTAATACGGCTCTGGGGTGGGGTGGGGTGATACACGGCTAGAGGACTTTCTCTTATTGGAGAGTGCGATATGCCAAGGAGGGGGGGATTGTTCTAGGTGCCCCTGCTGTCTAGGTCAGCCAGTGGAGTCCTGTCTTGGAAGATCAGCAAATAACACCAGATGCTCTGAATGAATAAAGTTGGAGACATTTAAACTCTAGAAGTTAAAGGTTTATTGGCCTACGACCGATGACGGTATAAAAACAACAACGCCCAGTTGGTTTGGTAAAATACACAAAGTAACTGTGCTCATACTCGAACCCAAGACCGATGACAGTATGACAAAAGTTGGAGACATTTAAACTCTAGAAGTTAAAGGTTTATTGGCCTACGACCGATGACGGTATAAAAACAACAACGCCCAGTTGGTTTGGTAAAATACACAAAGTAACTGTGCTCATACTCGAACCCAAGACCGATGACAGTATGACAAAATAAATCTTAACAGGAGATTAAGAATAAGATTAAATGTTAATCGAAAAGTAATAGTTTTGGTGACAGGTAAAGTTTAAGTAAATTATGTCAGAACTTGTGGACAAAACTGTTAAACTATGAGAACAAGTGACTGATTTAATTCCATTGAACAGTTGGTAGTAGAATAACAATCATTGAGCTCGGAAAAAAGAGGTGGGTTTGGCGTGCCTCTATTACTTTTGTAGCTGTGTTGGTACTTCGTAGATCTGGTGAAGGAGAATTAATATTTTGTTGAAAAGTGTTGATTATCATAACAAGTGAAGGAATGTCCAATGAAATGGAATATGGAATAAAGAAATGTGTTGTTGTAAGAGATGATAAGCATTGTGCTTCCTGAGTTTATTTTCGTTTTGCTCTTTAGTTATTATCTTTCCCTAAGTTCATTATTGTTTTTGGGTTGCTAAGCATCTAAGTTTGGTGGTGCATCTTCATTTTCAGACCAAGATTCTGTTCGTTTGTTAGCTGTTGAGGGATGTGCTGCTCTTGGCAAGTTGTTGGAGCCTCAGGATTGTGTTCAACATATTCTTCCTGTCATTGTCAACTTTTCTCAGGTATAGTTTTTGTCAGTATTTTAAAATGAGTCACTGTTATATCTTTTTTGCTGATTATTTTTATTTGACACATTTGGCTCCATTCTCCTAAACTGTCTAATGACTTCTTCTTTTTTCTCGGTATTTTTTACTTTCTATAATTTTTTGTTTAGCTTTTAGTTTTTTTTTGGGATTAATTGTTCGTATTGACGAAAGGAATCAGAAAAGTATAAAAATGCGGGCCGAAGTTGAAAAAAGTTCACATCAGACGACACTTTAGACCAAAAAAAAAAAAAAAAAAAAGACAGCTGGTTGGTAACTTGGTATTTTTTCGTCTTTATTATTATTTTTTTTGGTTGCTTTTGGCCGACATTTTTTACTTCTAGACTCCTCTCGTTGGGACGGATGATTAATCCAAAAAATATAATGTGAATCTAACAAAAATTCAGAAAAGACAACAGAACACGAAAACCAAAAAGACGAAAAAAGTTCAGAAGGTTGGAGCTATAAGCTATTCTCTTCGATGACACCATATATATTTTGTAGGGTACTTAGTCTCTTGATAACAGCTACTCTTTGACGTTGCTGAGATGATTTTGTTTTGCCAGCTTAATTTGTAGTTAATTTATCTAAGACTTCGTCACCACGTCACATGCCTGTTACTATACTTACAAAGAACTCATCTGCCAGTATCTGTGATTGTGTCTCTACAATGTCTACTTTTATTGCATCTATTAACTGGCAGTTTTTTGGCTAGTCATAATACATTCAATGTTACTCCTTGAGTACATGAGATGATTGTATTTTATGTTACTTCTAAAATAAGCAAGTTTTTGTCTAAATAACTTAAAATTGATCTGATGTTTAGAAGCATATGTAGATTTAAGATATAACTTCTTGTTTACTTAGTCTGCTTTATCATTCTTAAACAGGACAAGTCTTGGCGTGTCCGCTATATGGTTGCCAATCAATTGTATGAGCTTTGTGAGGCTGTGGGGCCCGAACCTACCAGGTACTTATATGCTTTAAAGCTACCATATAGTTGTTACTACTGGTTATCAGGTTGACTTCATTTACATTTATGCTACTCACGACGTGACCATGTACCATCTTGGGGAGTCCTATGAAAGCAATTTAAGATATAAGCTCTTACATTATTGATTCCTTTTTCCTAAGATAATCGCTGGTCATGCAGATGTATCTTTGTATATGTATGTACAAGCTTGTAGCTGATTTCCATCGGATTTTAATTTTATGTGTGTCTTTGTGATTTGTCAATGGTTCCCCTTTTTACATCTGTGTGGAAGTGTTTGTTTGATGTGTGGCCAAATTGTTGTTGAAGGACGGATTTGGTTCCTGCGTATGTGCGCTTACTTCGAGATAACGAAGCTGAAGTACGTATTGCAGCTGCTGGTAAAGTCACTAAGTTTTGTAGGATTCTTAGTCCAGAACTCGCTATTCAGCACATTCTTCCCTGTGTTAAGGTCCTTATCTCCCTCTCTCTTGGTTTCTCGCTAGCACATATTTCCACGCCTACGGAATGTTGCCTGTTTGTTGACCTATTCTCTGCACCCATTTTTCCATTTGTGTCAGCTATCTCATTTCTTGGCAACAATTGCTTGTAGGAATTATCATCAGATTCTTCTCAGCATGTTCGCTCTGCTTTGGCTTCTGTTATAATGGGAATGGCTCCTGTCCTAGGAAAGGTAAGAATTTCCTTTAGCAGTCTATGCATTTGTCTCCTGACTAGGGAAGCATTCATCAGTATCTGATTTCTGCATGCAACGGTGGGATATGGTGGCGAAAGTTTGGACACTTTCAATGTCCATATTGATCAACTTCTCCATGGAAAGCTAATTAGCAAGTTAGGATATGAATCTCACAATTCTATTACGGCTTGTCTACTTTTTCGGTCCTTGTAAAATATATTCAATTTCAAAATTGTCCCTGTAGTATTTTTTTTTGGGTTCAGTATCACCCTTGCATTTTGGATCACATTTCAATGTCATCCTTACTGTCAACTGAACGATGGAAAATGCTGACATGGCTAACGGGTGCTTAGTTGGCAATGACGAATCCTTGATGGTGCCACTTAAGCCCCAAAACTGACAGGTGGTCTTAAAAATCTCATGCCTTAACCACCCAAAATACCCAAAGACCCAGATCCATTTATCAAGAACCCAAACCCATCACTCCAGTAGAACAAAAACACCCACCCTCACTGCTAGAAACACTACCACACCAATTTGTTGTTGGCATAAACCCCACTTGATGTTCACCAACACACACACACACACACACACACAAAAAACAAAATTGATGCACGTGCCGGCTGATAGGAAAAAAAATTGACGCCTGTGCAAAACCCAATTGATTCCTGCTCCCTCCCCCCCCCCCCCCCCCCCCAAATGCATGTAATATACACCCACATGTAGTTATGAACATCTTATATAGCATATGCATAACATTCACATATCTGGGCTGTGAAGGTTGACACCCATTTTCTCCCCTACCCAATTGACTCCTATCTTGATCATCTCCACCCATTTACTTCCTCTTCTTGATCGGTTGCTCACAATAACCAGATAACCCACTTATCAATAAGAAAAAATCCTAAAGTTTTTAACCCTACCGGTTATAGTTTACAACGATTTCAGCTCTGCTTTTTAGCCATAGTTTGTCCTAATAGAACTTGGAATTTAACCTTGTTTAACAACTGGGTTTTGTTTGAAAACGTGAATAAGTCTGAAAAAAACGGTAGCCAAAATTTTGAAGAAGTTAGGGATGAGATACAGTTGATTATTTGAATACGGTGAGCAGAGAATCAGTAAATAGTAAAACTTTTATCTAAGAAATTCCTTAATCAAGAAACCCAAGTTACTTGAAACCCAAATACGCTCCAAAAAAATCCACTTTCAGATTGTAAAAAGGAAAAAATCTACCATCAGCCCCAATGGGCGGACAGTAAGGTGGATAGAATCTGAACTCTTACATGTAAGAGTTCAAACAGTGAAAACTCTTCTATATAAGAGTTATAACTCTTCCATGTAAGAGTGTGTCTTATCATCAGCCCAGTGGGCTGACAATAGAAGGACTGTTGTAAAAAATGGTTATTGAAAATAGTTTTACACTGAAAAATGGATCTTGGTCCTTTTCTCGGAAGATGCAGAGGGAGATGAGAGAGAGATGCGAAGAAGGGTAGATTTTGTTTTCTTTTGTGTTGTTCTGTTGATTTTAAAGAGTGGGTCTCATTGTTATGTGGCATTCTTTTGTGTGATTGTGTGTCCTACACTTAAGCCCATGTCATTGCCACATAAGCACAAGTTATAAATGTCAGCATTTTCCGTTATCGCAAAATTTTGTAGGGATGATATTGAAATTTGATGCATTTTTTTAGGATCAAAGAAGCATATAAGCCTTATATTATTTTTTTATTTGCTGTCAGCTGCAAACAATGGGTGGGCATTGTTTTAAAGTAGCTTTAGAAAACAACTTACTTACATCTATGCTTTCTGCTGCAGTTGCTTTTGCGTTCTAGTACCAGGTCAATCTGTTCACTTATTGTTGTGGACTTGCAAAGTTATTAGTGTCCTAGCATACATGTGGTTGCCCTTGAACGATGATGGTTTAATGTGTTTCATGCCTCATTTTTCTATTTAATCCTTTTCCCGAAGGTTGTTCTAGTGGATGTTTGGAACACAAGCACCATGGTGATATTGAGAGGGGAAATCGGTGATTGTTCGTCTTTGATTTGACATGTGTATTGCGACTGCACATGTTGATTCCTTTATTGTTTAGATTTGTTGCTAGAAAGAGATTTTGCCCTGGAAACAGAATCTCACAATCTCACAATGGTCTACTTCTGCACAGATTCCTTTTGAGCGTTAGATTTAGCGGATTTGGTTGTTGCTCTCTGAATTCTATCCAAATGTAAGATGATTGGTTCAAATAGGAAAATAGATTCTCAAGGTAACGGGCGTTGAAGTAATTTTGGCCGGCCATCATGCTTGTGGTTTAATATTTTCAACCGTCTGCCTTGTTTGAATTATTTGTTTCTATTTTATGATTGTGACAAGATGTATTCTATATGTCGTGCGATTTGATATTCCAACAATTCTTTGTTGCCGTATCATTTTGTAAAGGTCTTTGTCTCTGAGAATAATTTTTTTTGGTTAACATTGCTGAACGTGGATGGTTTTACTTGTGCTATTGGTCCTTATTGATTCTTTAGATTAGAAACTTTTCCATTAATCCTGCATAAGGTGGTGTGAGTTTGACTATTTCTGAACTTTGGTTTGGTGGTTTATGTAGGACGCAACTATTGAGCAGCTTCTGCCAATTTTCCTTTCCCTTCTGAAGGATGAATTTCCTGATGTGCGCCTCAACATTATCAGCAAACTTGATCAAGTCAATCAGGTTTGTGGTGAATTTTATTTTCCTTGGGAGGTTTGTCGTTAATTGGCATTACATGTTGTGGACGTTGCTTCGCTTTTGTACAAAAGTTTCATGCTGAGCCATCGCAAATACTTCTTTATTTCGCTATGTGTCGTAAAGAATGTAGTTGGAACATTATGTATGCGCTAGTCTTTGCCAGGCTCTTATAAGTAAGGTTCTCTCTTCAAAGTTGTGTCTATTTCAAAGTAAATTGACATTTATAATGTGTAGCTTCAGATTGCTTCTTTATTTTTGGTATCTTGACTTTTTCAATGGCGTACTTCATTATCCCAATTTGAAGTAGATAAAGGAAAATGGCGTGTTTCTTGGTTGAATATATTCACTGGTTTTGAACTTTTGGTTGACCTCTTTTTGGTTTGTTTGAGGAAAGTTGGTTCTCCCCCTCCCTCTCTCTCTTGGTGATGAGAGTTACAAAAGACTAAGGAGCACCTGGTAAGGCGTTTGGCTTCATGTGAATTGTATATATACAGTTCATTTGATGGGAGTGAGATATCCTTTGTCAAAAACCTCCATGCATTCAAATATCAGATTTGTTGGGATTTCAACTTTTGTTCTTTGATCTTTTAAATGCTACCAATTCGTGTGGAAATCTTCTCACAGCAAATTTTTTTTTTGCATGCTGTAAAAGCATCAAACTCAAAACCAATTGGCCAAGATCATACACTAGTTCTAGAGGTCATAATTAACCATTGTG
Organism: Vaccinium darrowii; assembly: GCA_020921065.1. NCBI lineage: Eukaryota > Viridiplantae > Streptophyta > Magnoliopsida > Ericales > Ericaceae > Vaccinium > Vaccinium darrowii. The sequence continues at coordinate 378,844 of CM037151.1, read as the reverse complement.
GGACAAGCTTCAACACTCCCTCGCAGGAGTGACCCCTGACCCGCACGTGGAGAGTTAAACAATGGATCCATAACATTGAGATCATAATGAAACTAGTTACACTTAAGGCACAAGCAATGGGGCAATCAACCAAGACAGTCTGTTCCAAAAGCCTCCAATACCCTAGCTTTGATATCCTGTTAAAGCATCCAACTCAAAACCAAGTGACAATGAGTGGAGAGGCCGCCCAGGATGATACACTAGTTTTGGAGGTTGTAATTAACCAATGTGGGACAAGCTCTAACACATGGCTGATTTTATATCCACACAATTCATTTGGGTGGTTATTATCCTTTTGATTGACGAGGTGATTCATCAGGGTAATTTATTTTTGTATGATGTTTTGGTCCTTTTTTTTATACTCCTTCCATTCCAAATAATAGGCCACTACGAAAGGACGTGCAAACTTGGATAAAAAAAATAAAATGCTTCCGAGCATAATTTTTTAAATCTTTAGACACCAACTGAAAGGACTAATTGAGCTCTTTACTTTGGTGTCAAAAAACTTACTCCCTCCGTCCCCAAATTTTGGTCCCTCGTCCAATTCTAACCGGATAAAAAACAAGCTATAACTTTTAATCGGTAATGAATTTTATGTTCAATATGGATCTTGTTTGATAGATCTCAATTAATTCTATAAAACGATGTTTTCGAAATCATGTAAAACAATGTATATTACGAGATATAATCAATTGAAAAGTGGCACGAACTCCCAAAAGGGACAAATAAATGGGGACGGAGGGAGTAAAAAATTATGCTCAGAAGCATTTTATTTTTTTGATCCAAAAATTGCACGTCTTTTCAACGTGTACAATTATTTTGGAACGGAGGGAGTAATAAAATTTATAGATTGCTGTTAATTGTGCTCTGATTTTCGGAAATGATTATCCATCCTGTTCTTCTTGTTGTACATGGTTGGGATATAGTATCTTATCATGCATACACCTTTAGGCCTTAATACCTTGCATTATATTTGCATGCTAATGGAGTTGCAGTTTTAATGTAAATTTATTTATTTTCCTATCATATTGATGAGTAGTCGTTATTGCAGGTTATTGGGATAGATCTTTTGTCCCAATCTTTATTACCTGCCATTGTTGAGCTTGCCGAGGATAGGCATTGGAGGGTTCGGCTTGCGATAATAGAGTATATACCTTTGTTGGCAAGTCAGTTGGGTGTGGGATTCTTTGATGATAAGCTTGGGGCTCTCTGCATGCAGTGGTTGCAGGATAAGGTTTGTAGTTATTCTATCCTATGTTATGTTGTAAAATATATGAGAAATCTTCTTTTCTGATAGATGTTGCCTTCTATGAAATACTAGATCGCTGATGAGCTTTGTGCGCATTTATATTTTATACTCCCTATTGCACCGTTCTTTTGATTTTTTTTGCCACTCTCGTGACAGTTTAAATATTTTTTAGCACTAAATCAGTGGCACATGCCAACTGTTAGATAGCTTGATATGCATTGTTGGGCCAATTTCCTCATAGCTTAAGCTTTTGGAACTACTGGTGACTTAACATGGTATCAGAGCTTTGGTTTTTGAGAGGTTTCGGTTCAAGTGTCTCCATTTGCATTTATCCCCCATTTGCAATATATTTCTCCCCTTTGCATTCTATCGCAATTTGAATGGCTATTTGCATCTCCATGTTCAAGACGGGTCGAGAGAAAGTAGATTGAGGTGGTTTGGACATATCTATTGTAGATTTTTAGACACAATAATCAAGAAGAGTGGTATGATAATAGTGGATAGTAGGGTTGTTTTCCGCCCGGTCTTGAGGATGTTCTTTGTAAAGATTTGGAGTAAGCTTTAATGAAGATGTTCTTGTAAAAAAAAATAAGGGCAAGGGGAAGAGGAAGACCTAAATTGACTTTGGATGCCGTCGTGTGAAAGGACTTGGGCTTACTATACCTAAGTGAAGAGGTCGCCCTAGACAGATCTCAATGGAAAAACAAGATTCATGCATCCGACCCCAATTGATTAGGACATAAGGCTCGGTTTGGTTTGGTTTAGTTTGGTTATGTTCAAGACGGTTTGCATGTAAGGGAGGGTGTTATTAGATAGCTTGATGGGCCTATTTTGTAACAGTTTAAGCTTTTGGGACTACTAGTAACTTAACACCAGCAACTTATGAAAGTTGGAATGAGTTTGTTTTCTTAGCATATCTGTTTCTTCAAAAATTAAGCTGTTGGCTAGATATGATAGAATACATTTGCTTCATTGGTTATTTTAATTCATAATAACCTTCCAAGAAGTCCCCGTACATTTGTCTTTTTTTGTTAAACAAAAGCTTATAGGAGTATGATAGCTCTAAGTGTAGGTTTCATGTCGAAACCAATTTAATTACATGTTCCTGTAAATTGGACTTGTTTATCCTTCTTACTTGAAGACAGCATGTCATATCTTGTGAGCAAGTACCAAGGCTTGGCCCTGGTTTCTTGTCGGCCTTTCTTCCATCTTCTATTTCAACCAGTCATGCATAATTCATAAGAAACAAGGATCACAAAATGACAAAACCTTTAGAATTTTTTTCAGACTTGTTGTTTTATTAAAATTTGGTGCAGGTATACTCGATCCGTGATGCTGCTGCGAACAATCTGAAGCGCCTAGCTGAAGAATTTGGTCCAGAGTGGGCAATGCAGCACATCATTCCACAGGTTGCTACCACTTTCTCGATAAGGCGTCGCATAGAGTTGGAGTTCTATTTTTATCAATTGACATTCATTTTATCAATAGTGTTTTTTTTTTTTTTTTGCAACATTTCATGAATTAGTGAGATATAATCCCTTCATCCCAAAAAGTTTGTCTGACCAATATTTTTTCCAATGTTAATGTTGTTCTATAGTAGTGGTTGGGTACTGACACGACCAGTGTCATCATTCCATTTTCGAAAAAAATTACCCAAATTAATAAGGGTCTCGCTAACCTCCGCCCAATAGATGGAGGATAATATGCATATATAATAATGAAGGAATCAGGTTTGTTTGGACTCTAATTTGTTTTGCTTCGGTTTGTCGACGTGCACATTAAAAGTATTCATGCTATTCATTTACATAGTATGAGCCTGTTTGGATCTTTACTATTGGTCACACGACACGAATTGCTCCTAATTTCTGGCTCATCATGGTTTATTTTCTGTTTCCATAGGGAATCATTATTTTTTTGTCCTCTCAACAGGTTTTGGAGATGATTACAAATCCACATTATTTGTATCGGATGACCATTCTCCGCGCAATTTCTCTACTGGCCCCCGTCATGGGCCCAGAAATCACTTGTTCAAAGCTACTACCTGTGATCACTACTGCAGCGAAAGACAGGTACTGAGCTTCCTGGGGAATTAACTACGAGAAACTGGCTTGTTTTCTAATTTTCAGTAATTTTGTACCGAGCCTAAATTTTATTGTTTTTCAGAGTACCCAACATTAAATTCAATGTGGCGAAGGTGTTACAGTCCCTCATTTCCATTGTTGACCAATCCGTGAGTAGCTATTTCTTCCCATTTGTAAGTTGACGCATTTGTTCCGTTTTTCTTATGATATTTTATCGTTTGGCGGGTTCAGGTTGTGGAGAAGACAATCCGTCCTAGTTTAGTTGAGCTAGCTGAGGATCCAGATGTTGACGTTCGTTTCTTCGCCAACCAAGCACTCCAGTCAATTGATAATGTCATGATGTCAAGCTAAGCATGTGAATTTGAGTTGGTATTCATCTGGTGGTCAACGTTTGAATCAAGGACGCCACGTTCCAGAGTTGCTAGTATCCTTTCCTTTGTTACACCCTCTGTGTTCTTCTTCCTCCCTTTATGATTTTAAGTGGTAGTTATCATGTGGCTAACATAAAGAGACCTTTTCTTGACTGCTGATGTGCTTTATTATTTGTACAAGATTGTCATATTTTTCTGTGGCTAACATAAGACCTTTTTGTTAGTACTACAATTTTTTTCCCGTTACTATTGATGTGCTTTTTGTTTGTCGAAGATTTGTCAAATTCTCTCTCTCTCTCTTCCTCTCTCTCTCTCTCTCTCTCACACACACACACACACACTCAACAATAAGGATATCATTTTTTTCTTGTATTAAGGACATTAACCAAGTAAAAAACTGACTTTGATCGTATTTCAATCTATAATCGTGTACTACTATAAGTTCAACTAGATGGTGATTTAAAATTGTGAATCGTATAGAATTCGGCTTCTATAGTTTTTTTTTTTTTTTTTGGGGTTTTTGGTGAAAGTGTCAGTGGATTCAGTATCCTGAATGTCAATGGCCATCCTCATAGTGGCAGAGCCTGGATTTATAGTAAGTGGTGGTGTTGTTTAATGGGAGTCCACTTGTATTGTATTGTTATGTACTCTCTCCAACTCAAGAAGGATATTAAAAAATACTATTCACACTTCACATAAAATTATTTGTATTCTTTTATTTATAACAATTTTTTTTTATATAATATGGATCTTGTTTGATAGATCTCACTTAGTTTTATTAAACAAAGTTCTTAAAATCATAAAAAGTTATAAATTACCAAATATAGAAAGAAAAAAAAAAAACTTAAAAAATGTATGAAAAGATTGAGTGTAAAGTCCAGATTTGTTAAAGAATAAGAACTTGAGTTAATTCTTCCGTTGTCTATGACCGATTGGCGTTGAGAGATTTTTTTTATGATCCGAACCATTTGAATTCTTATTTTTTCATTACTTGCGTGAAAAATTAAAATGTTGTGATACCGATAAGCGTCTAATCAATTTTTAAATTGGTGGAGAAAAATATCAAAAAATTATGTATCACAGTATTATTAAGCAATCTAGTCTTCGTAAGTTTCAAAGTAGAAAAAGCACTCTGCTTCATAGACAATTAGACGTTGACATGGACAATGAATTAATTTGAATTGTTGTTTCTGAAAGTAGAAGTATACCTGTTTCCCAAGAAATTTGCATATATCTTCAATTTTAAGCGACGTTTAGTCCTCAAAAGGATCTCAAGTTGTGTGGATAATGAACAGTAGCATTTTATTTTTTAAAATCGTTATGCTGGTGGTCACCACCGTTTATCCCCTAGCTCCATCCTTGACCATGTGCAAGGGTTTGCGCATGCCATAGAGCCCTTGAAATGGCAGGCACGGCCCCGATCAGAAAGTAGTAAGTAGACAAGGGTTGGGGGATGAGGCTATTTTCCATACAGCCTGGCTCGAAGTACAAGAAGCTAAAACCAAAACTGAAGGCTTTGAAACATTAGCCAATATTTTCCAATTGAACCCCTTGACCGTATCTTTTACTCCGTTCGTTCATACCTGTTGGGGCAACTGATAAACCCGCCGATTCGGTCACCTGATAAACAATTTGCCAATGGTGCCAGTAATATCTTTTAAAAAAAAAATTTTTACTAGTAGTAACTAGTTTCGGAATGGATATCCCTCGTAACTTATTTGCCTATTCACGAATGATGAAAAAAGATAAGCGAAAGAAATTACCGGATGGGAGAGTGTCAGTTGGTACCACCAAAAAAATCCATTATCCTTTCCCCACATTTGAAGCCAAAGTTCCGAGTCATTAGGTAGCCATTTCTCCACCATGACACTCTCTATCCCAACATAACTGAATCCTTTTTTAGGAAAAAAAGGACCAATGTACATATTTTTTTATCCCCAGCCATAAAAAAACGGAGTGACTAACAGAAAAGAGTCCTTTGTTTAAGCAGACCAACTACTATTAGTGTCTAATCACCATGACGGGGCAGTAACATGAACTGATGAAGTTATCTTTTCTTTTTGCCACCCTTCCCAGATTTTGCCGGTCCAGCACCAGAGGTAGAAGCAGCAGCAGGCTCCTGTTTTTTGTTCCTCCCAGGGTGTCTGGGTACCAACTCTGCTACGCAGTGCATTAGCTGTTTCCCTGCAAATTACCATACCACAGAATAACATAATTAAAAAGATATCCAAAAGCAAACAACATTGCATGAAATTCAAATCTGTTCCTAGCACTTTCAGACACCTATGGCAATGAATTGTGTTACTTCTTTACTAGGTTCATACTGCACATTTAAACGTGAAAAGCGGGTAAGCGAGAACGGAGGGACAAGAAATAAAAGCAGTGTACAAATAGGGCCCCAGGGGTTGGGAGGAGGCTGAGCCTAGCATTTTAGGCTCTTATTTTCATGTCCTAGATAAGTAGATAGACTTGATACGTTTTTGGTAACTTGAGTTTTATTGAAAACAAACAAAACAGAGTAAAAGGAAGGATAGCCTTCCAAATTTCCAATACACACAAACCCGCCACGAGGAAGGAAACCTAAGATAGAGATAACTTTACAGGGATTTGCAATGATTGGCACATAGCACTATTAAGGGGTTGGGTTTTACATTTTCCAATTGAGAATCTTTAACTCTACCATGAGACCTAATATTGTCGAGAACTGCAGAAGTAGGTCTTTGGATGCCTTGGAAAATTTTGCAATTTCTTTTTTGCCAAATGTGGTAAGACCATAGAAGCCCAAGCAATTTTCCTGACTATTTTGTGGAAGGATTTCCCACTTAGTTTTCCAATGAAGCAGGTGATCTCGGAGTTCCAATCTTCATGGGTTCTAGAAATACCAGACAAGGAGCAGACTTGATTCCAGTTTGCTCTGGAGAAGGTGCAATTGAAAAACAGATGAGATACGAGTTTCATTCTCTTGTTGGCAGAGAGAGCAAATGGGAGAAGAGAGTAATCCCAGGCCATAAGTCAGTCCTTTGTCCTGCGGCCTCTTTTGATTGCCATTCAAAAGCAAAGCTATGCCTTGGAATATAGTAGGGGAACCAAAGAAGCTTATGACACAGCGTAGTTGAGAAGGAATTCTAATGGACTTCCATGTGGCTGCACCATTGTATTTGTTAGAAGGTGAGAAGGTCCAATGTCTTGGACTTAATTCTTAATAGATAATTACACAGGAAATTAAAGTCATAGAAACATAGGTTTTATGAGCTACAAACAAATGCTACATACCAAGCCGAATTGGAATGCTCACTAGATAGGAGATACTTAATTTACCCCCTAGCCCTATAAGAGAGGCACCAAGCTCTGACCTGTTAGCATGACAGATCCCATAAGGATTTGAAAGAATATAAACTCTATTTTATCTCACCAAACCTCCACCTTATATGGGAAGCTGTTTGTAACAACTGCGAATAAACCTTTACCAGGTGCTTAGGTAAGGTTTCTGTGAAGGGTAAAATGGTCATCTAAATCCAGCAGAGAGTATGATGGAGAAGAGTACTCTGTAAAGGACCAAATAAAAACTCCTAAACTCAGACAAAAGTTTTACTGTGAAGGTGTCAAATGGAACTAATGAAGGACCCACTGCAGTTGGTAGGTCAAATGAACTCCAATGACCATATCATGCCAAGTGCTTAATCAACAAAAAGAATGACTCTCATAAAGATGATAACTTAAGTTACAGAGCTACAACAAAAACCATATTAAACTCAACAAGCCTTTAACCCCTTTTGGCAGTTGTTTGTCATGTAGGACCTTTTCCTCCAACTGATTACATCTGAAGTCCTACTTCAATAATTTAAAGGTAATCATGTCCTTTTCTTATCACCTCGATTCATTCCCTAGTTGGCCTTCACTTGTCTCTTAGACCACTATCCACGTGAATCACGCATCTGACGAGCGGAGTTGGTCTGCATTCACCTTTATATATATATATACAAGAAATTTCCTATGAGGACTCCCTCACAAAAAAAAGTGCGGGAAAACAGTTGTGAGCCGTTGGATCGCGTGAAAGGTATAGGATCCAACGGCCCACAACTGTTTTCCCGCACTTTTTTTGTGAGGGAGCCCTCATAGGAAACTTCCTCTCTCTCTCTCTCTCTCTCTCTCTCTCTCTCTCTCTATATATATATATATATATATATATATATATATATATATATATATATATATATATATATTTTCTGATGTCCCTCATCCCCCTCAAAGTCTTATAGTAGCTACACCCACGTATTTTCCTAACCCCAACATTCAACTTTATCCATCATAGCAGGTCCCACAGCAGTCCTACGAAATATTCATGTCAACATAATAGGAATTCTACGATCACATAAAAATCATGATGCACAACACTATAGGTCATATATCCATATCCACCTCTAAGCCCCTGTAGATTATTGTCGCAATATCTACACACCCGTAGATTATTCTATGATCATTTTCAGTTATCTTTAGACTCTTATGGATCAAGTGTAACTCTTTTTCAATTTTCATCCCATTGTGGCATACATTCTAACTTACTCCTATTTGGACTAACTGTTTAGCTTCTAAAATCTAAACCATGTCCCACATTACTGACTTCAAATTTACTCATTTTCTTCATTTTTAACCAAAATTATACCATCTGGAAATAATATAACTTAGATGATAATACCTTAAATGTCTCTCTTGGCTTTAATAGTCAGAAAATGTTTGGAACCTTTGGCCAACATTGTCTCATCTAGCGTTGTAATTTTGGCAAAGAAGGAGATAGATAGATATAGAGCCAGAGAGAGGCCAACATTGTCCCATCTAGCGTTGTAATTTTGGCAAAGAAGGAGATAGATAGATATAGAGCCAGAGAGATTGTCTTGAATGATTCTCTTGGCATACCTAGTTGAACAGTGTTTGGAACCTTAAGAAACATTGCATGTAGAGTTATATTTCACCAAGAAGCAGAAGAAAAAGTGAGAGAGAGAGAGAGAGGGAGAGGGAGCGAGAATAACAGGGAAACAATTCCCAAAAATATCTCAAATCTAGTAATCTACAGTGTAAATGGCCAATCTAAAACCCAAAATCTTTAAGTTGTCTATCATCATCCAACATATTTTGTCCTTCTCATTTCCGCATTAAGAAAGTAAAAAGAAACAAGTGGTTAGCATACAATGCATACTATTTGATTCCGTTCGAAGGAAAAAAGGGGGACACGTTTCTTAGATTTCTTTTCTTGGGAAAACACTAAACACCTTACACAGTCAATCACCCACTTACTAGCCAAACATAATTAAGTATGGTCACATACGTTAAAAAGGACTATATATAATATTTGTAAACAATATTAAACATCTATAACGCTCAAAAGACCACTTAATACCAACATGATCATGTGCTCTCAAAATTAATGATTAGGGCCTCTAACTATCAAGCAGCTACTTGGCAACCCACCTGATAAGCATTATCATGTGTGCTCTAGATCTTCCTTACTAGGACCTCCAGCTATTGCGTTGTGTATCCGGTAAATACTTAAACCTAAGGTTGCACTTGGATGAGTTGAGTTTGAAATTCAGGATTTCAAAGTTTCAGAAATCTAAAATAGGTACGGACGTTGCTGCTATGTTGCAAGGATAATTTGATGCACATACAGGAACGCTTATGATACAAGAATCCTTTCAGGGAGTTCTAATGACCATTGCTACCAGATGCGAAGCGCGTATTTTCAAGCAATGGGGTCAATACATATAAAAATATAAGGTCTTTTTGTAGTGTGTTTGCTAATTAATAAGAAAATAATTGTGTTAACAATAAGAAATTACTAGATTCCCTCTAGGATGGAAGGTTTTTTTTTAACTGCCTTTAGGATGGAAGTTAATGTGCCAAAAAAGCTTGATTTTAGTGAAAATTGCATAAAAATCTGTGAAATGTAGATTGATATCTGTGGATGTGTCCACCCCAGAGGTGGCTAGCACAACCATAGTGTTTAAAGGCGGCGAGTATGTAATTTTGTGGTTGTGCTTCATATTTGTGGCAAACTCATCAGAGTTGTGAGGTCAAATTACTAAAATCGAGTAAAATTTTCAATCGATGAATCGAGAAAGTGAATCCACCCCACTAGATCCCTTCTACCTCCGCCCATGGTCATAACTATTACTAGACAAAACACCCAAATAGATCAACAATTTAGGAAACAAAACCAGATTTCTCATTATGCAAGCAAACATAATCAACGAACATGAAATTAACATATACTTCTAGAAATGAAAACCATCCTTACTTGAAGATATGGCTGGATTAACTAAAGTCCCATCCTCCTTTTTCAGCAATACCCTCACCCTTCCTCGTTGCATGAAGTCACGTGGATATGCCTTGTCAAGCTTTCAAGGGAAATATATTTCAGAGAGAACAAAATATTATCACCATGCCACACAAACTCATTTCCAATTGAAGGCTACAGAATGGTGAATGCAATCAAGTCTTCATCTAAGACTAAGGAATTGTGAATGCAGTCCAACTAACTAAAAATCCAAGGAACGGTGAATGAAATAAAATTTTCATCTACGACTGTTGCATACTTGCATGTCTAAAGTTAACAAACCTCAATTGCGAACGGGAGTTTAAGATGGGCGCAACAATCACCAATCTCGAGACATGTAGGATTTTCACAAGCTTTGCCTGTGCTTATTCGTCTGCCCTCTGCTATTGTTTTCTTCGAATTTATGTACACAGGATACAATATGATCCACTTCTTTATGTTGGAGATTTCCGCGTCCATGCCTCTCCTAAAACACATGGAAGTGATAATTATAGCAAAAAATGCATTGCTCAGTTCAATATGTACTTGCAATAAGTAACTCATGAGGCACTTGTTCAATTAAAAGAACATGCCTTCGGAACATCAATCTGAATATGAACTACAATAAGATACATCTAAAACAAAAACAAAAAACAAGGCCGCGGCACATGCATTCCACAAATATAAAGCCTAATATGAAGTGACGCAAACATGACCACATCCAAATCACAAGAAACCCGAAATAGAAACATCTGCAATAGCCCCATCTACCCGAAACCGAGTAAACCTACTGATACACTAGTGCTTTACGACCATAAACACAACTCATCCATTATACATGGTCAGGCCCAAGTAAAAATGTTTACAAGAATGACCATAAATCTATGATACTCCTACATCTGGGTTCAATGGATTCACTCCTGGCATGCGGTTCCGGCTTCCTCTCACTGCCAAATGTGTGCTTTTCACCAGACCCCAAACATATTCTGTTTAAGCATCTAAATTACCCGTAAAACAAAAAACAGAAGATAGATAGCAATGAGAGAGAGAGAGAGAGAGAGAGAGAGAGAGAGAGACGAACCAAGGTTCTGAATACCGTATCGGCTTGAATACCGGTTTTCCTATTGGTACGGTACGGTACTAGTACCAGTAAATACCGGGTACCGTATTGGATTTAAAACGCATATATATATATATATATATATGTGTGTGTGTGTGTGTGTGTGTGTGTGTGACATCCAGTTCTACCTTTTTACAAGGTTCTATGTCCCCTTTTATCCCGGCGAGATGTTTTTTAAAACGCGTGATTCCACCACCTTTAATATGCTTTTGACAAAAGAGGCAAATGATGATGTTCTTTTTTCCCACAATCAAACTACCATAAGCCCAAGCAGGGTCATCAGATTTTGCAGGAGCCGAGGACGTGGATGCTGATTGAGCATGGCTAGAACCATGATCACTCATCCTGTTCTTATTTTTTTGGCAATAACATAAAAAATACTAACAGGTTAATTAATTCAAGAAAGTATAAATTCATGTAAACAGCTAGGGTATTAGATAGAAACACAACAGGTTAATTAATTCTGCCACCATTCAGAAACTCATGTTTTTATATCATTAGAATATACAACTTGTTTCACATTGGAACAAGACATTTTCAAATCTGTCAATTAGTACCCATTATTTTCTATTACCCGTTAATTAAAAAAGAGGTGAACAAAAATAGAGCAGCTACATGAGTCGAACCCCAAATCAGTTTGATCGAGACAGGAGAAAAAAATTGGCAGATTGATCGAGACAAAAATTGGCAGATTGATGGGTCGAACCCCACATCACAAGTCCAACCCACAATCAAGATTCAAGAGCAAAAATGGAGCAGCTACAGCCTACACGTACACGTACACATACACATACCGACGGTTATCATGAGTTTGAGCGAGACAAAAATTAAGGGGACTGAGGACAAAAATTTAATCCAGACGGAGATTAAGTTAGATCTTTTACCGGCCTGATCTTCCCTTGCGGCTTGGACGAGCTTCTTCTGTTCCTCGACGTCGCCTGAGAGCTGCTTGAAAAGAGAGGCAATCGCCGGCCGCAGCAGAATGAGAGAGAAAGGTAGATCGGGAGAGTGAGAGAAAGAGAGGTTAATTTTGAACAAAACTACGAAATTGCCATGTTTTCAAAGTACCGGCCGGTTTTTTCAATACCACCGATATGTCCGGTATTTTCCGGTTAGTCCGGTGCCTTGCCGGTATGGACTGGTATTGTACACGGTACAGTATTGGGGTACCAGCTGGTACGACGCGGTAAAGATAACCTTGACACGAACACACAAACACACAGAGAAAGAGAGGGGTACCTGCTCGATTTGAGATTTTGCCCTGGTTCTGGTTCTGCAGGACCCTTCTGATCGAAGATGAATTTTTAGGAGCAAACCCAAAATGTGGAAAATTACGTAGGAAACCTAATAACTCAATTTGTGTCGCAAATTACTCCCTTGTACTTGTAATATTTCCAGTTAAATATCAAGATTCTAACTCGTCAATGATGTTAACCTCTGCATATCCCTATAACTCCAGCTTATTGACTTTTTTGGTCCCCGAAATCTATGCGCAGTGTCATTTTAGTCTCCAAAATTTCAATTGCTCAGTTTTGGTCCCCAACTCTTGAAATTTGTGTCATTTGAGTCCCTACTCCTCACACCGTTAGCCTGTTACTCATCTCCTCAAATTAAGGGGCAAAAGGGTATTTCACAGGCTCTCACTAACTGTTGCTGCTACTTCTTCTTCTTATTCTTTATCTCTCTCTCACACACACGAGCTTGAAAAGTACGCCATGTTTTCACACTCACACTTGCCATTGACGCAAACACAGCATGACTACCTCAATCTCCCACTGAACAAGTACACCAACACACGAAATGAGGTGAGCAATATGACCCGAAACCCGCCTACCTGATCCGACCCAAAGGGTCTTGATCGGTTTTGAAGTATAGTTCAGTTTGGGTTAGAATTTAAGTAAATTATAGGTTTTGGGTTATAAAATATTGGACTTGTGAACCTGCCCTGACAATTTTGAATGCTTTTAGGCTTGTTCGATTTTTTTCATGGGGTTACGTGTATACAATTGTGGTTTTTAAATATGGGGTTCTTTATTTATGGAAGTGGAGTCTTAGCTATACTCCTAGGACGTTGGACTAGCTCTTTAGTTTTCACATTTGGGAACCCACTATTTTATAATGACCTAAAGTCTAAAACCCTACTGTATATATAGATATATATAATTATAGATACACAATATATTGGCTTTACAGTTACTTCACCCTCAAATTAAAACAAAAACCTACAGCGCCGCACTAGCTCTCCTGTCTCTCTTTCTCTCTCTTTTCGTTCCCACTTCGGTACTTCTCTGTCTCATGAACTTCTATCCCTCTCCTTTTCTCCCTCCTCTCGTTCACATATTCTCTGTCCTATATCCCTCTCTCTTCTCATCCTAACCAAGGTCGTCGTCGCCCCGTTGTCTGTCCTCTCGTTGCCGTCAGTCGTAAGTGGTTGCCAACTCGCTGTCTGCCACGACCACTCCCTCTCTCTCTCTCTCCTTGATAACAGTGATGACGACCGTCGAAACTCGACGCACCCTATCTGAACCGACTGAAACCCGATATAACCCGGTCTGATTGATTTATAACCCGATAGAATCACCCAAAGTTAATAAGCTGTATAAGTCCTCTGAGAGAATCCCAACCCATCTCCAAAAATCTAAATGGAGAATGGATGTGATAGACTAAGATGGGATTTTGAAACTTACTTTGTTCACTTCACATTTCCAAAAAAAAATTCAAAAAGATTTTTTCCCCATCTCTCATTTCACCAATCATTAATCACATTTCTTTCTCTACTCATACCCCTCTTTCCAATCATTATTCTCATTTCTCTCTCTATCTCTCTCCAATTATTATACATCTCTCTCTAATTATTACTTTTTTAAAAAACTCATCCAGACACTATCTCAAAAATATTTTTCAAAATATTCTTCTCAAAATTATCAACCAAACATAGTCTTTTCGTTAAGAAGAGATTTCGTAATCTATTTTTATATTTTCAACTTTTTTATTTTATGCGAGAGTGAGAGACCCATATTGTTTTTAGAAATTTGGTGTCTAAATTTACTTTTTGGTCTTAAAAAAATATAGAGATTAGGTGGGGATTTTGTAGACCAAATCTCAAAAAGACAAAAAAGAAGGGAAATGGATCCTCCAAGGTTCCCCGCGAAGTACAGAAAGTTGAACCAAGAGAAGAGAAGGTCCGTGTAACTTCCGAGATGGATCGTTAAATATATTCTTCCACTGATGACAAATTGTGAGTGAGGAGGATTAAGACAGACCCGCAATTAGACCACTCCACCCACCATGGAAGAAGAAGATCGAATGTGTTTGGAGTGCCTTCAACGCAGAATACGCTCCGATTTCTCCCACAAACTCATCTTCTCCCACCCCATCTCCGACGACTCTCCCCTTCCTTTCGCCTCCACCGCCGTCGTCCAGGTACTTCAACTGTTTGTACATGCACAACAACCTATATATGGCTGCAGGCTGCTTGTTCATAGACAAAACTATCTTCTAATTATTTCTGCTTGTTGCGCTGACGTAGATGCCAAATTCTAGTGGGGAGGCTTCACCTCAGTTCACACTGGTGTATCTTCCGACTCGCGGATTTGACTGTTTGAGAAATTACATGTATGATTTACTTACAGCTTCATCCACTGTATTCTTCTACTATATCCTCTTTGTGTTTTCAACTACGTTTGTTAATACCCCGTGATAATAATAGCTTTTGGAATTGGACCTTTGATTCTTTATATGCAGTGAGGAGTGTTTACCAGAAGATCTCGAAACGAAACACAGCGATGAGAGTAATGGCAAAACACAGTCAGTGGTTAATGGGTTTGCATGCACTGGCTTGACGTGCAACTTTTCTGGTAGGTTTTCTTGCTCAAGGACAATCACTTCTTTGGCTCCAATTGCTCGGGTTGGAATTTCGTCGTACTCTGTATTTGAAGAGCTTGCTTCCAACTACTGTTCGGGGTCCATTGAAGACAACACATTGAGCTCAATTAGTCTTTTGATTGAAGGGAAAGCCAGCGGGCGAGATTGCATCAATTTTCTTAGGTTAATTGGGATACCATCATTTGATGAGAATAATTTCCCTGGGTGTTTAAGGCATCCTAACATTGCACCTATTCTAGGGCTGCTTAAGACATCCGACTATATAAATTTAGTGCTTCCAAAGACACCTTATACTTTGGAAAACATTTTTCATTACAGCCCTAAGGCCTTGAAATCTGAATGGCAAATAAAATTCTTAATATACCAGCTACTCTCTGCCATGGCTCATATGCATGGATTGGGGATTGCCCATGGTGATATATGTCCAGCCAATGTCATGTTGACTGATTCGTGTTGGTCTTGGCTGAGGATCATTGATAAATCTACGTTGAGCTCTGAGTTGAGCAAAAGAAGCAAGGAATCCTCTCTTAGTCCAACTTCGAGGGTAGGCTGCTGCGTCGAGGGCTGTTCCTCTGGAGGACTTTATGCTGATTTGAAGCTTTGCCAATCTATAGATTGGCATTCTGCCTTTAACCGTTGGTGGAGGGGAGAGTTGAGTAATTTTGAGTATCTGCTCGTCTTAAACAGATTAGCTGGGAGAAGGTGGGGGGACCACTCGTTCCACACAGTGATGCCATGGGTTATTGATTTCAGTGTGAAACCTGAGGAAACTAGTGACACAGGTTGGCGAGATTTGAGCAAGAGCAAATGGAGGTTGGCAAAAGGTGATGAACAGTTGGACTTTACTTATTCAACGTCTGAAATCCCTCACCATGTATCAGATGAATGCCTTTCTGAACTAGCTGTTTGCAGTTACAAGGCAAGAAGGTTACCACTGAGTGTGTTGCGCATGGCTGTTCGTTCAGTCTATGAACCAAATGAATATCCTTCATCTATGTTAAGGCTGTACCAATGGACTCCTGACGAGTGCATCCCGGAATTCTACTGTGATCCTCAAATATTCTATTCTGTACACCCTGGTATGACTGATTTGGCAGTTCCATCATGGGTGGATACTCCTGAAGAGTTCGTTAAGTTGCATCGAGATGCTTTAGAAAGCAATAGGGTTTCACGCCAAATTCATCACTGGATTGACATTACATTTGGGTGCAAAATGTCAGGCGAAGCAGCTGTTGCTGCCAAGAATGTTATGCTGCCTGCGTCAGAGCCCACAATGCCCAGGTCAGTAGGTCGTCGTCAGCTTTTCACCCAACCACACCCTGCACGTCAAGTTGCGACAAGGAAATCTCTTAAGACCATTGCTGGATCATCCTTAAATCAATTGTTTGTGAATCAAGTAGAGGTTGAGAAATCTCTCCTTCTTCAAACTGCTCGTTTACAAGAATTGGAAGAAGCAGCTGCATTCTGTGAGCATGCTCGGTATTTGAGCCCCCTCTACTGCTATCATGTAGAAAATTTTCCGGAGAATGACTCTGCGACAGAAGAGTCTGTAAGCGAGTCTCCAGATAAAAATACCTCAACAATACCTGACTATGCCCACATCTATGGGCTGCGATGCAGCATTAGCTTGGATTATCTTCTTGAGAAAATTGAGGCAGATGATGACACTTCAGTGGGATATCAAGAGCTATTGCTTTGGAGCCAGAAATCATCTGAATCTCCTATTTGTTCAGAAACAATCTCTAAGGACATCTTTTCCATTGGGTGCATTTTAGCAGAGCTTCATCTGAGGAGGCCACTTTTTGATCCTGCCTCATTAGCTGTGTATTTGGACAGTGGTGTTCTACCTATTCAGATGAAAGAACTTCCTCCTCACACTGAAGTTCTTGTCGAGTCATGCTTTCGTAAGGATTGGAGGAGGTATTGTCATTAAGTTCCATCTCTCCCCCCCCGGCGGGGCTAAAAGTGTTAAAAAGATTTTTCTCGAACTTTTATTTCAGTTTTGAGTTATTCCTAACTTCTTCTGACAACGAACTCGAAGGGCCTTTGTACTTTTCCCATCTCTCAAAAGCTCATTTTGTTTTTCTTCTCAACGAATTAGGAGGCCTTCTGCCAAATGTCTTTTGGAATCTCCGTACTTCCCAACAACAGTCAAGTCATCCTATTTGTTTCTTGCCCCCCTTCAACTCTTAGCTAAAGATGGATTACGTCTTTGCTATGCCGCAAATTTTGCAAAACAAGGAGCCTTCAAAGCAATGGGTCCATTTGCTGCCGAAATGTGTGCTTCTTACTGCTTACCACTTGTACTGACTCCTCTATCAGATACTGAAGCTGAGTGGGCATATATACTACTGAAAGAATTCTTGAAATGTCTGAAACCAAAAGCAGTAAAGACATTCATCTTGCCTGCTATCCAGAAGATTCTACAGGCTAGTTGGAAACATGCTCATAAATATTTGTTTATGTGCACGACTCTCTGTTTGGATTTTTGACTTCGCAAAGTCATTTCTTTCAGGCTTCAGGTTATTTGTATTTGAAGGTTTTGCTTCTTCAAGAGTCATTTGTGCGTGAAATATGGAACCGGAATGGTAAACAAGCATATCTGGAGATAATACATCCGTTGGTCATACTAAATTTACATGTTGCACCTCACAAGACTTCAGCTGCTGCTGCTTCTGTGCTGCTGATTGGCTCTAGTGAAGAGCTTGGTGTACCTGCTACAGTTCATCAGGTGCAATCAACTCTGCTTTAAGCTGCATTTGTAAACATTTTTGCATCTGTGACTTGTCTCTTTTGTTCTTGCGTGCTAACCTTTCTTGGTATTACCAGACAATCTTACCTCTAATTCAATGTTTTGGTAAAGGGATCTGCGGCGACGGAATTGATGTCCTGGTTAGAATTGGTATTCTTAATTTTATGAGGTTGTTAAACTGCTTTCTTTCCTGAAAATCTCTTCCACAGCCTTTAAGCTAATTTTGTACTTTACTTTTCAGGTGGTCTTTTGGGGCAGAATTTTGTTGTCAGACAGATTCTGCCATTGCTAACAAATGTTGTTCACTCTTGCATTGATGCTTCATACATGACTAAGCCGGAGCCCATGCAGAGTTGGAGTTATTTAGCCCTTATTGACTGTCTAATGTCATTAGATGGTCTCCTTGCAGTCTTATCGACGGATGTGGTTATAAAGGAGTTGATAGAAGTATGAAATCCAATCCATTTTACTTTGTACAAACTTTCTTGTGGACTGTAACATGAAATCAGAAATTTATCTGACACTGCCTTACTTGTGCAGGATGGAAGTTTCCTGTATGTTATGGTTCTCATGCAAACCAATTTGGACATTTCAGTTCTTCAGGTGTTTCATATTTCTGCTTTGATAGCTACATATTAGACTATGCATGGTTGGATTTTTTTAAGATTAAGGTCATCCACCCAGTGTCCCGAAATAACATGGAATTTTTTTCAGCTTACTCTTGACCTTCTGATACATGTATTTATCTAGCATGAAAAGCAGAAAATACTTTGTTACAATAAACTAAGATAGAAAAATTTCAAACGTTTTATTGGATAATCTAAGTGCTAATAGCTTTCTTTCCATTTTTTTTAGTATCTTTTTCCCCCTCTCCGTTCTCGTGTAGAGAAGATTGACTGCAACCATGCGTCATGTAAAAATGCATTGAAGTACGGTTCCATGATCATAATAGCAAATACATGCTTAAAAAAGGAAGTTACTAGGAAGGGAAGATAAAAACTAGGGGTAATAAAGAGTAGATAATTTTTTACCTTTCTCCGATTAAGACATTGAAGTTGGATATGATGGGACATATAGATTAAAGTAGGTAGGCTCAATTTATTACGAGTGCTTCAGGCAAGTAATGCAATCTGTGGATGTGTACAAAGTTGAAAACTTTGTATAACATCTACAAGGTGAGAATCTTGTAAATGAGTGTTGCTGATATGGGGGATACTAAGATGGCTGCCTGGGAAGATGAGCTAATTAGTACACTACCACAATGTTTCGTTCACCATATTTCCCATACATATCCCTAATTTTCTTTAACTTCGAGTGAATTACATGCTGCTTAATTAGTTCTGAACTCTTTAATAACGCGATAGTTCTTCTGTTCACCAGGTTGCTGCTACAAGTCTCATTGCAATTTGTGAGCGGATTGGCCCAGATTTAACAGCATTGCATATCCTACCAAAACTCAAAGAGCTGTTTGATGAGCTAGCTTTTTCTCAGGAAACCAGAATTGATTCTGGTTCTCTGGAAAGAAGCTTGAAAGTTACCAAACCGAAATCAAATGAGGATCAAATTGAAAGTCGTATGGACCTTGTGTGAGTGCTAATCTTTTTCCCGATTTTTTTGCTTGAGAAGTTGTCTTCAATTGTGGCCATTTCAAAGTGTTTTACCCCCTTGTCATGTCTAGTACGTGTTGAACGAGTGAGATGTTTACAGGTTCCTTTTGTATCCTGCCTTTGCGTCTCTTCTTGGTATTGAGAAACTTCGCCAGGGTTGTGCAACATGGTTGCTTCTCGAGCAATTCCTTCTACGGTCTCATAACTGGAAGGTATGCTGGTTTATGCTTTCTAGGCTAGAGTTCTTAGGTTATTACAAAGTTAAATTCTACATGCTCAAGACAATTCCACATGCTGAAAAAAAAAAAAAAAAAAAAATTCTTCATGCTCAAGCACATTATACTTTTTGCACTTGACATGTCTGAACTTGTCATGATTCAGTGGGAATATACGGGGGAATCCTCTCGATGTGGTCCAGACAAGATTAATTCGAAAAGGCCGATTTTTAACAAGAGTTCAACATCTGAGTACAATCCTGCTAAATTGTTGCTCAATGGGGTTGGCTGGTCAACACCACAATTCCAAGGAAGTAGAGTTGCCAAAAACTTGGTGTCTCCTAAGCGAGCAAATGAACTTGACCAGAATCCGGCTGAGAGACTCATAGCAACCTCAACTTTTGGAAATCACGAGCCATGGCACTGGTTCCCTAGTCCGGCAGCTAGCTGGGATGGGCCTGATTTTTTAGGCCGTTTTGGGAATCTGAAAGATGAGCTTCCATGGAAGATCAGAGCATCTGTAGTACACTCTATCCGTGCACATCACGGAGCACTAAGATCTATAGCTGTTAGCCAAGATGAGTGCATAGTTTTTACTGCAGGAGTTGGAGCAGGATTCAAGGGAACGGTTCAGAAGTGGGATTTGTCAAGAATTGATTGTACGTCTGCTTATTATGGCCATGAGGAGGTCTGTTTCTTGATTCCTTTTATATTGGATTAATTGCTGTCGATTTCTTGAAATGTTCATTCTTGTCACTCATGCTTTAGTCCGGATAATCACTTTTTCGTACTTGTATTACTGAAATGTGCCAAATGATATACATCTACTTATTGTCGTTATATACCGTATCCTGTAATATATGCTGCTTGCACCCCATTTGGTTTAAAGAAAGGAAACTTGTTTTTCCCTTTTGATAAGTATGGGGCTCTAGCTTACTCTGTTGGCCTGTTATGGTTATCAAATCATGTCACAGTAAGTAGGAGGAGAAACTATACTGCTAGTATGTGGGACTCTACAAATGACGGGGGTACTATGCTAATTTTCATAAGATGTGTTCTGCTTTTCTTTCTTGATACTAGTTGCTCTGGTTTGAGTAAACTGTACAATGATAAATGGTACCAACTCTTATGTCTGCTGGTCATATTCCTGTACAATTTAACTGTTACTTTCGGTGCAGTACTGCAGCATGTTAGGGCCACCTTTTTCCTCTGTTAGGTGCTATGGTCGGTAGGTGATAGGTCTCTAATTACTCCGCAACTTTCAGGTCGTAAATGATATTTCTATCTTTTCATCCAACGAAAGGGTTGCTTCTTGCGATGGAACTGTACATGTTTGGAACAGCCAAACAGGGAAGCTAATATGTATATTTGCTGAATCATCTACAAACTCTGTGCTTTCTTCTAGCCCTTTAACTTCTGCATCTAAGATAAATACAGATCAACCCAATATGCTGAATTCCAATCAACCATTAAGTGGGATATTGTCTCCTGGATTTGATGGGAGCATGTACACTTGTATGCATCACTTGGAGTTCAATGAAAAGCTCGTAGTTGGCACAGGAAACGGTTCACTCAGGTAAGCACTTTCGCAGGTTTGCATTATTTGCTGAACCACGAGGAGCCTAAAATTAGATGAGAAGTCCTTCATATGCAGTTGGCCCCTTCTAATTGTGCTTTTCTGTGCAGATTCATTGATGTTGCCCGAGGTCAAAAACTTCATCTCTGGAGGACTGAATCTGGTGAATCCAGTTTTCCTTCTCTCATTTCTTCCATATGCGCATGTGGTTCTGACAAGATGCAAGCTGATGGAGCTACGACTTCACCATCTTGGATTGCAGCTGGACTAAGTTCTGGGATGTGCAGGTTACTTGATATCAGGAGTGGAAATGTGATTTCCACATGGAGGGCTCATGATGGTTATGTAACAAAGGTAATTGATATTGTGAAACATGAAATCTATTTTAAGTTTTTTTTGAACTTGAGTTTCATTTATCTTGTCATCCCTGCAGTTAGCTGCACCGGAGGAGCATTTGCTCGTCTCTAGCTCTCTTGACAGGACTTTACGAGTTTGGGACTTGAGAAGGTAATTGGAGATCTCATTCTGCCATATGAGGTCTTTTTTTTTATTTTTTATTTCCCAGGTCTGATGCAGTGTTAGCCTGAGAGGAGTAGAAGAAAACTTAATCTTGAATTTTCTCTACAATATTATTCGTGCCCATCTTTTATCCTCTTATTGCAAGAGAATGCAGAAAGGGCAGAAAGGGACATTTCTGGTCACGTAAAACAGAAGTATACTTTAAATCTTTTGTCTTGTCCATGTCTGATTGCTGCCTTTGTGGAGTTTACCTTGCAGGAATTGGCCGCCACAGCCCATTGTTTTCAGAGGTCACAGTGATGGTGTATCTGGTTTCTCTGTGTGGGGACAAGATGTGATTTCAATAGCCAAGAATAAGATTGGGCTTTCTTCTTTATCGAGATCTGCAGATGAAGTAAGTGTATCAAATGGTCATTTTGCAACCAACCATCTCATTATGAAATTACGCGAAGCACTACAATGAACTTGAAGGATAAAACTAACTATTCCGATTTAGGACGGCCACTTTAAAAATTAACTATTCCGATTTTAACCAATTTAATCATTCTCCATGGTAAAACAAACACTACAACAAAGAAGGCAATAGACAAGTAATACGGACTCCGAAAGGCTTGAGATCTACTTTTTAGCAATCTTTGAAGTCTATTTTTATGTCCATTTGTCAATGAACTTGAATGTTTATCTGAAAATGGCATTTGGCAGGATGGGCAGCATCGAATTACACCTCAATATCTCTATTTGGCAGATCGTGGAATGAGGAACATGTCGGTGTTATCAAGTTTAAGTATTCTGCCTTTCTCGCGATTGTTTCTAGTTGGTACAGAAGATGGTCATTTGAAAATCTGTTGCTAGATTGCCTTTGATGTCGCTATGTACTTCTCTTTCGTCACTTCGAGATGGGGTTTTCACGATTCAAATGATTCGCCGAGCGGCTGCTTTCGTTTTGTACTGTAATTTATAACTTGTATAGCTAGGCTTTGTAAAGGCATGATGCTCAGTAAAGAAAAATTACCAGATCGAGAATTGCAAGATTTAAAGATCTCAAAAGAGGCTTGCTGATGAGATAGGTTGAGGTATCAAAAGCAGGTTTCTTTCTTCTGTGTTTGAATCATGGTAGAGCCAAAAAGGATGGAATCTGACTCAAATTATTCAATACAGTTTTTTTTTTTTCTTTTCTTTTCCCAAAGACATTTTACCCAGGACATTGAAGTGCTTGAGCACTTGCCAGTTATACCACCTTTGATATCAAGTGTAATATTTACTTTTTGATTAGGTTTTAGTTCTGGTTTTTCAGGATTGGTATTGAAAAATTGACATAACCCCATCCAGAGACTAGAAAACCGTTTTCTTTCTTTTTATCTTGTAGTACCTTGTGAATATTCTCTTTTATGACTATTTAAGGTTACGTAATACATATGCTTCAACAGATACTTCAAACACAATCTCACCCTCGTAAAATGTGAAGTGTGGGTAACACCATTGTTTAATTACTATTACATTATTGCTTAACGTCTTACGGAGTACATTTTTAAAATTCCATGTGATAATTTTTTTTGGCTTTTGTAAGAGTTATTATGTTCTTTTGAGAAAAATAGCGTTTAAAGAGTCTAGTGCACCACAAAAAGTCATCTTTCAATTCCATACCAGGTAACAAAGTATGCTTTGTGTGGGTCACCATGGTACTTGAACCAATGTGCAAGTTATTTCCCCCTCCTCTCTCTCTCTCTCTCTCTCTCTCTGACGTAGACATAATGAAATGTCGTAACAGGGGCTAAGTAAACCATAAACAAACAGATGCTCACTGCAAGGATATACCTAATGTTAATTTTCAATTCAAAGCAAACATTTGTAAGACTAACAAGCAGGGAACAGATGCTGCTTCGTCCAAAGGATAATCACCAGTCAGATAAGAAAGAAAAGGATAAATTCTTCAAAAGACTTTGGAATTAAAGCCATTCCCATTTTTTGCCTTATAAATTTGAACGCGCGAATAGATCGTTGTTTATATCTGTACCTATGTAAAAATTCTTCAGTGAATATCTTGGGACGGATACAAAAAGCCAACCCGGGGGGGCATCTTATTAATTGCAAATTGCAATTGTGCAATTTTTTTCCTAGTCAATGATTTTGCCAGAGACAATAAATCGTGTAACATTGATTCTAAACCTAATATTAGACGAGAAATTATTGAAGGCTAGGGAATATTGTCTCTAAATTAAAAAATATGTAAGTTAAAACAAATTTTTCATCATTTTGTATCATTTTCTTAAAAAGAAGGGAGAAAATTAAAATTCAGGGAAAAAAAAAATAGTAGGGGATTATTACCATTATAAGTTCAAAATATATAATAAAACTACTGGTTTGTTGCATAATGAATATTGTTGGTCTAGTGGCAAGAGGGAAGGCGTTGGTTTTGGAACCAGAGGTCTAGGGTTCAAACCTCAACAGTTACCCTTGTTTGATAAACCTTTCAATTTTGTGGCTTAAAAAAGAAGAGAGCAAGACTTGAACACGCAACCTTCAGCATAAAGGTAGTGCAATATCAACAGACAACGCCCAAACTATGTTACTAGATTCTGACACAAGTAACATATATACAAAACTTATTTCCCTATTTTAAATTTTTTTTTTTTTACATCAACAAGTGGGGGTTAGAGGGGGCACGTGCCCCCGCATGCCCCCCCTGGATCCGTCCCTGTTGCCATGGGAGATCTTATCTTTGCTGACCAAGATGGTAGCTCTCTCTCTCTCTCTCTAATATTAGACAGCAAACAACATGGCAACAAGCTTGTGATCTTTTATATTCTCTCTCTAATATTACATTATTGCTTAACGTCTTACATTTTTAAAATTCCATGTGAATTTTTTTTTGGCTTTTGTAAGAGTTATTATGTTCTTTTGAGAAAATAGCGTTTAAAGAGTTTAGTGCACCACAAAAAGTCATCTTTTAATTCCATACGAGGTAACAAAAACATTTGTAAGACTAACAAGTAGGGAACGGATGCTGCTTCGTCCAAAGGATAATCACCAGTCAGATAAGAAAGAAAAGGATAAATTCTTCGAAAGACTTTGGAATTAAAGCCATTCCCATTTTTGCCTTATAAATTTGAACGAGCGAATAGATTGTTGTTTATATCTATACCTGTAAAAATTCTTCAGTGAATATCTTGCCATGGGAGATCTTGTCTTTGATGACCAAGATGGTACTCTCTCTCCCTCCCTCCCTCTCTCTCTCTCTCTCTCTGATATTGGACAGCGAACAACCTGGCAACATGCTTGTGATCTTTTGTATACTAAATTTAGCTATTAATTAGGGAAAATGACCAATAAATGGTTTTTAAAACTAATAATACCATTTACATGGTAAGGTTTTTAGAAATACCCAGATTGATGACAAGGAGAAAACAAATTCCACATAAGTGGTAAGGCCTACCTAAAGTGTCCAAACTACCCTCCACTACTTCTTCCACATAAGTGAACTGCAGATCTCATCCTTTTTCCCTTCAATTCAATACAGAGGCAACGATTGACGACCCACCCACACAGACGACCTCGATCCTCACCACCACCATGCCGCTGCCCACGTCGCCTCCACCTCCGGCGGCACTGACGACAAGGCAAAGAGAATGAGGGATCTATTGTCGAGCGAACCCCTTTCTCTTCCCCATCCCCATTCGATACAAAGCAGAGAGAGCCGAGAGGAGGCGACTACACCCCAGGCGACCACGATCCCCACCGCCGCCGACCACACCACTTCCACCTCCGGTGACCCATCGGCTTACCACCAAGGTATCTCTCTCTCTCTCTCTCTCTCTCTCTCTCTCTCTCTCTCCGCGTCGGTATGTATATGTACATACTAATTGTTATCGAGTAAAATATCATTAAGTGGTTTTGAAATTTTGCAGAAAAAGTACCAATACCCAGTTTTGCTTTCGGTTGGTTGGACGAGAAAGACAAATTTTCAGCTGGTGATGTAGCAACTATAAAGGTTACAGTGTTGAGAAATTACGAGAGGGACAAGTACGGATATGGTTTTAATCCTAATGTTACAGTGAATGGGAATATGAACATACAAGCAAGTTTGGATGGAATGATAGAGGAAAATCCTGGTGTATATGAATCAGAGAACATGGAGATTGATAATGATGGGTCAATACTACTAGAAGGGGGAAAATCCTTTCCAGTGCCTTGTTTCCTCAACAAAGTTTTCACCAAGGAGGTTGGTGAAGGTGGGTGGTGATCACAAGCTGTTGCTGATGGGAAAGATAATGGAGAAATGAACCCATTTTGGTTATTTGCTTGTATGTTCATTGGATAATACAACTATTTAGAAATAGCTATTGCTTATTTGATTGTACAAAATATTGTTCAACAAAGGGATGACAAAATTGGCAAAAAATGGTGTTATTTTAGAAAGGAAACAATTTGGTTTGGATACCCTTGCTCTTTGCATTATATGATGTTGCTCCTTGTATGAATCTCAGTTGCACAGTATGTCAGAAAACAAGCACCCGAGAGGCTTGATTTTTGAAGTGTAATTTGCCTTTCTTTTATCTTGAGTGAATTAACCATTTGAGATTGTCTTATTTATGTTTCTATCATTGAAAGAGAGTTTGGCTCTTTGCATTATATGATGTTGCTCCTTGTATGAATCTCAGTTGCACAGTATGTTAGAAATCAAGCACCCGAGAGGCTTGATTTTTGAAGTGTAATTTGCCTTTCTTTTATCTTGAGTGAATTAACCATTTGAGATTGTCTTATTTATGTTTCTGTCATTGAAAGAGAGTTTGGCTCTTTGCATTTTATAATGTTGCTCCTTGTATGAATCTCAGTTGCACAAGACACAAGTTCAATAACAACTTAAACCACACACTAAATCCACAGCCAAAACAACTTTAACAATTTCTAGAACGATTATCAAACAGTTGGTGTGCATCTACAAAAGTTTAACAATGATCATGAAATATCTTTGGGCTCTAGAGGAAGTATTATCTAAAAGTAAAAAATGGAATTCATCACCATGGGGCAGGTCTTGAATCCTCCTCAGGCTTCATAACAGCATCCAACAAAATTTTTGGCATTTTTCGTCAACTATAAAGAATGTCCACAAACAAGCATTGGAAGATGTTTTCCTAATCCAAAATTAGTAGTATTTTCTTTGGAATAATAAGTTGCCTCCAATCTTACAAATTTCTTGACCCATCAAACCAAACATCAGTAAATGGAAAAATCTTCCCCAGATTCTCAGCATCTAAAAGAGCTATAATTCAACATGTTAACCACATCAAGCAATAATTCAAAGTTCAAGAACATAAATTTAATGTCTCAAAAAAAAAGGGAGAAGAAGAAGAAGAGGCTACCAAGTGCTTCGAGCTAAAGCCGCGGTCAGCAGTGGTACTGCTGGTGCTCGATTGCTACCGGTTGTAGCTTTGATTCACACCGCCCTCCTCGATCTAGTCGTGTGTGTGTGTGTGTGTGTGAGAGAGAGAGAGAGAGAGAGAGAGAGTGTGTGCAAAGTTTTACACAGAGAGAGAGAGAGAGAGAGAGAGAGAGACAGAGAGAGAGAGAGAGATTTCGATCGATTTGGAAGATGAATTAATCTGGAATAGGGTTAGCTTTGAGTTGGAAAGGGAATATTAGATTGAGGGTATTTTCGGCAGTTCACCTATAATTTGCCATGTATGTGGAATTAAAATTTTCCTTCTCATGAATTGGGAATTTTGGAAACCATGACCATGTTTTTGGTATAATTTGTCCCAACCACCATGTTTTGGTCCTTTTCCCTAATTATTTTCCTCCAACTATTGTTATAGCAGCGGTTCCAAGATTAACTTCAGATGCGCCACCGGCACACTACATAGTTAAAATCCAGTCATTTTCACTATTAACAACAAACAATATAGAGAGATACGAATCAGGTGATTTCGAAGCTGGAGGCTACAAATGGTACATTCCTCAATCTCTTTAAATTCTCTGATTATATCCATCTTTTCTTTCGTTTCTCTCCTAAGTGACGCCTCTGCCCGGCTATAGTTGGTTGAGTCCCTTTTCTGCTTTCAGGAAATTAGTTATCCACCCAAACGGAAACAAAAGCAGAAACATTAAAGACCACCTCTCTGTTTACTTGGTAATGTCGGAAGCAAATTCGCTGAAACCCGGCTGGGAGGTCCATGCTGTTTTCCGAGTGTTCCTGCTTGATCAAAACAAGGACAACTACGCAATACTTCAAGGCATCTTCTTCTTCAATTTATCACGATATGTTCTACCTCCTCTTCCTTTTTTAACTTATTGACCGTCGCAAGGCTATGCAATGAGTTCTCAACTCTCACATATTAATGTTTTACACACACACAGACATATCCCACACCCTTGCTGATGGGTAGTTACGAGGTAGTGGGGTCTGATGGACACACACACACACACAGGCAAATGTAATTAGTTATGCTCCTGGCTTATTAGTCATTACCAAATATTTGGGTAAAGTCATTATGTTTCAGACTTAGCCAAGACATCCGTAGACATGTTATTACTATCATGAAATCATACGTAAAGACAAGCTATATGCTTCTTGCTAATCAAGTCATTAGCATATGTTGTTTAGATACACCGGGAAAGGGAAAACGGTTCAATAGAATGAAGATGGAGTGGGGTTTTGATCAGTTCATCCCTCTCAAAACATTTAGCGATACTGGCAACGGATATCTTGTCAACGACACTTGCATCTTTGGGGCAGAGGTCTTTGTTTGCAAGGAAGGAAATACAGGGAAAGGGGAGTCTTTGTTAATGGTTAAGGATGCAATTATGTATAAGCAGCAACGCAGAATTGAGAATTTCTCAAAGTTGGATGTGGAGTGTTACGATACCCAGGCGTTCTATGCAGGAGATTAGAAATGGTAAACACCATTTGATTTTGCTTGAAAACCCAAAGAATGACACTTTTAACCTATTTGTGGGTTGATTGATGCAGGAAGATACAAGTATATCCCAAGGGGAAAGGCAATGGCTTTGGTACCCATATAGCTCTGTATCTAGCTTTGGCTGATCCTTCAACCCTTCCTCCAGATTCTAAAATATATGCAGAGTTCAGAATGAGAATAGTGGACCAGATAAATGCTAAGGATTACTCCGGTAAAGGTAATACTCTGTGAAATTGCCATCCCTAAATTTACTAGTGACCAATGAATTATTGTTTCTGGGCCAAAGTCGTCCAACATGGTCCATTGCAGCTGTATGCCTCTAATTATTCACTTTGTATATGTACAAATCTATGTATCTATTTGTCTATTTTGCAGCAACTTACTGGTTCAGTGCTTCAAAGAAGGAATGTGGTTGGAATAGATTTACCACGCTCAGTTATTTCAATCAGCCAAATGTGGGTTTTTTGGTCAAGGATTCTTGCTGGGTGGAAGTGAAGCTCACTATCCACGGGGTGGTTAGCCCTCTGTAAGGAAGTGTTTTGCTCCAACAGATGTGGGGTGTAGATATTGATGTATATACTTTAAAAAGCCATATCAATCATATGCAGATCTTATTTACATTCTGATTCGAGAAAAAGTTCTTCATCTTTCAGTTGTTTTGGTTTTATACATTCCGTCTGTAAGATACCATAGTCAACCCTCTGAACTATCCCGGAATGGTGTATTTAAGAGACTAAGAAGATGAATAACTTTCCCTCATGATGACGTATTGTAATACTGTGCGCGCGAGAAATATCATGGGTAAATGCAGGCAACCTTTGAAGTGTGTTAATCATATAAACTTTTGCTCAAATTTTGGTACCAGCACCGGTTCATGCAGTGATCTCTAAAACACAGCTCCATCCTAGCTCAAAGTTGCACTTCTCAATTTGAATCACAAAAGGTAGCACTCATCGGAGGCATTGAACAAAGTATTCCAATAGAGTAACAGACTAAATGTAGAAAGACAGTCACAGACGAGCAAACTAACTACTTATTCCACTGCACTATCACCTTTTGTAAAGAGATATGAGCAAGGAATTCAAAGACCTGGTCAAGAATGCAAAGCAATTTCAACAAAATCGAAAAATGGTCAAGAACTGCAGTGGCTAGTGGCTACCTATGCTGAAAGGAAAACCACTAGTAGAAACCATTGGGCATAGTTATAACCAGCAATTCAACCTTCTAACCCAGTAGCAATATTTTCAAGCAAAAGATGGCATAAGAAAAGGACATGGTAAGAAAGCCAGAAATCTATCACACAATCCATGAGTGGTGCTTAGGATCCCCACCTGGTGGCTGGTGCAATTTCCTGGAACTCAGCAACACCGTAACCAGAATTGCCACAACCATATTATGCTTTCTTACATATAGCATTCTGTGCTTAGCTCTATGCTATGAAGATGATCCATTGGATTTTGGCCTTGCATACCCCAGGTTAATTAGCTTCCGCACCAGCATTTTCTCAGCATCAGCCTATAACACAAATAAGAGAAGGGGAAATATGGATCACAATCAGGAACCAAACTTACTCTAAATCATTGGATACATAGATACGATCCAGATTAAAGAGGCCACAACTCCATTCAAACAGCCATCGTGAAGCATTGAGAAGTAAAATATCACATACAAATCCAGTTTAAGAACAGCTAGTGCATACTAATCGAGAGAGAGAGAGAGAGAGAGAGAGAGAGAGAGAGAGAGAGAGAGAGAGAGAGAGTAAAACCTCAAGCATGGGACTGTTCTTTGGAATATTACAAGCAAGGATCACATTTAGACCAGTCTTCAAAACTGTAAGACAGATCACAGGTTAGTACACGGATCCAAGTAACATTGTTATTTCGAAAATGGTTAAATGTAACTCAACATTTAGTCGTTTACCTAATCGACGGGCAATGCCAGATCCTGCATTATCAGAACCTCCTCCAAGTATGTTAGTGACACTCACTGCATTGTTCTGGGCATAGCCATCAACTAGTAAGACGGAGATAATGATAGCATAATCTATGATGACGAGGATGAAAATTCATGCAACTAAGCAAGAATGGGAAGGCCACGAATGTAGTAGCTTCCATCCCTGATAGCTACTTCTTTGCAACTACTTAAAATTGTGCACAAGTACAATGCATCTTTTGTCTGAAATGAAAGCATCTTTCCTCACAGAATATTGGGGATGTTTTCTACGGACTGAAACATCATAAAAAGCAGAAAAGCTGGAAGTTGTCTCGAACATTAAAATTGTCAACTTACAGGTCGGGTGGGTGCAGCTGCATACAAGTGTCCAAATTTGGCAGAGTTGCAACCAATCCATGCATAGATCTACAGAAAAACATAGTAAATAAAATAACCCGAAAGGGAGAGCATACACAATTTTGGAGGGCCGGGGGAGTTCTCCCAACCAACTGTGACACGCATTGCAAGCAGAGGGCACAACTAATAAAGAACCCCAACAGTGATCCTATAAAAGGTGAGTTCTCATCAATTCAAATGATTATCGAATTTGGGTCTCAAAGTCTACCTGCATTAGAAACAGATGCTCAGATGTGTGGTATCATCAACCCCATCCCATCACAGTCAAAGAAAAGTTTCTTGACACTCAATTTGGCATTATATGGGAGACCTCAAAAGAGTTTAGCCGATTATTCAACCCAAGCTAGCACCATTGAACATACAAATTGCACATCTGAAAACTTCTGGATCTGAATTCCAGTAGTCAACATTTTAACAAATCCTTGTCTTCTTTCTGTTGTGTTCTTTCAATATAACTTTGGATTACCAATAAGGAAAAGAAAAAACTTTTGTTGCTATGACCAGATATACACTCCAATTCTCTCTCTGATTATTTAGTGAGAGTGAAGAAATAAGGTAAGCTTCAACTACAGCAAATATAAGATCATATAAGGTCTAAACAAGCACATGAATAATTTGGCTTTTCCCATTACGCATTCTGTACATCAACCCTCCACTCAATCAACTACTGAATTCGGCAGAAATACAGAGAATATTTCCACTTATCTCAGAAGAAAATGATGGACCCGCATATGAGCTCTACAGCCACAATTCACAAGCTATACACACATATGTAATAACAAACGACACACTTACGAAACGGGAACTGAATTAATTGCTGAAAATCGTACAAGAAGAACTATACGAATTATTATCTATCCAAATTAAGAAACTGTGGACATATGAAGTGATAAAAACAGTTAAGGCACCTGTTTTTGAAGACGTATGATTTGGAAGTGAAGGGTAACATCATCCGACACCTCGGTAAAGCACGTGAGCTCCACACCACCATCATCATTTGACGAAGTTGTTGTACCGTCGTCTCCATTACTACTAATTCCCAAACGGCCCACCGCCTCCACCACATCGGCCGACGGTTCTTCCACTAAGCCTCCAGGTGCCATTAAACAGAGATGCGAGGAATGGTACTAGGGTTCAGTGGGATTTCGCACGGGTCTGATGAGGACGATTGAGTAAACAGAGAGAAAGAGAGAGAATTTCTTAGAAAGGAAGAAAAAAATTGGAGTAGCAAACACGATTTATGACATAAAAAAATGAAATACCGAAAACGTGTATGCAAAATGCACTTTCTGGAACCGGTATTACCAATCACGCCTTATTAAAGCGGGTTAGCAAACACGCCTTTAGAAGTTCAACTGCTAGCCCAAAACAGGCAGTCCAATCTTGTAGCTCTCACCGTAGTTCCATGTCATAGTATTTAGCAGAACCTTCTCCTTCTATCACCGTAGCTTTATTGGAATATTAACTCTCTGTTTTTCGTGTCAGAACCTAACCAGGGGTGATTTGGCTTATTTGAAAACACTGATTTTTTGTTTTTTTTTTCTCTTTATTTTTATTCAAATTTTTTTTTTTTTTTTTGCATTTGTTAGTTTTGCGTCAAAATTTTGTAGTTTCTGAATTTATTTCGTCGAGACGAATCCAAAGAGTATAAAATTATGGTCAAAAGTAATAGTTTTTGGAATAAAGCTAAAAACACACCAGTTTTTTGGATTATTTTGTCTTTATTCACAAAACTTTAAGTTTGGTTAATAATTATATATTTTTTAGATTCCTCTCGTCGACACAAGCCAAGAAAAAACAAAAAATCGACCGAAAATTAACAAATGCAAAAAAAAAAAGTTGAATAAGGACAACGAAAAAAACCAAAAAACCAGTTTTTTCAAATTAGCCAAATCACCCCTTGAGTATTGGTTTTATTTTTATTTTTATGACAAACGAAATAAAAAATGGTTGTGGACAAACAACAAAGACATCAAAAATTTATACTGATGGGGAGCATTCACTTTAAACGCATATTCCTTAACCATAAAAAAAACCTTTTCAATTTGCAAAGGACTATAAGTGCTCTAACGTATGTCCGTTTCTAATGGTTTCTGACAAGGTCTCTTTTCTAGTCGTAACTTCAGAGTTATGTGTGACATCAAATTGTTGAATACTTTGTAAATGTGATGTAACGTGTTGATCCTCTCTTTCCCTTTTTGTTAAGACTTACGGCTTGCTAGTGTATTAAGCATAATCGCTACTAGAAAACGTGTTTAAGAGACACGTTTTTTAAAGGTGTGTTTGTCAAACACGCTTTAAAACTGGATTAAGATTAACTTAATTTTTTTGGTTAATCCGTCTTAACCCATTGTGAAAGTGTGAAACGCAACCTCACGTTTTCCTGAAAGCGTGATTAGCAACCACGTTTTCACGTAGTTCGGGAATAAAATACAAAAAGTCGTGTTTTATTTAATGAAGTTATAAAAAAACGCAAATCGGTTAATCAGCCGGAAAAAAAGAAGGAAAGAGTGAGGAAAGTTGGGAAGAAATTTTTTAGTTACAATAATCTAGTTTAGATACTATTTTTCTTCTTCTTTTCCTCTCAACCCAAACAAGGAAGAGGAATTTTTTTTATTTTCCTCCTTTCTTTTTCTTGGGTTCCAAACAAAGTTAAGTGTCGTTTTTTTGTTTTTTGTTGTTGTTGTTGTTATCTTTACCTTTATTATGTTGCCTAACCTATGACATTCACTCTAATTAAACAAACCCTAATAGCTTAAAACATTATTGGAAAAAGCTTTCACATTGGCATTCGCGTTTCTGCTTGTACACTTGCATGGAAATTATATTTCACTCCAGCTTTTAACACTTGTTCTTGTGAATTTTAGTAGTTTCAGACATTTTCGAAAAACACTTTGTGCTGCAAATTATGTGACTTAAAAAAGAGAACTATACCACTTTCCCCCTTCACCTATTTCACTTGTATCGTTTTACCCCTTGTTAGTAATTTGAACAATTAGCCCCTTGATACATTTAGTGAGTCATTTTGCACCAAATCTGTGACAGAACTCTACGTAGAACCAGCCATTTGTGATGGGTCTCAAAACATTGGACAGAGAATACAGAGTCACTAGATGTATACAAGCTTTGTGCATATACAAAATGGACCACCAACATATCATGTTTCAAATGAAAATCATCTTCCACGGTATACATCTAAGTGAAGAATATTTGATGCGAAAAAATATACTACATTTTATGTTTTCCGAAGGCAGTAACTCTATATTGGCAATTTGGTACGCAATTAACTGCATCATTGGTGATAATTTAAGATAGTATATGTCATCTATTTGATAGTTGAAGGGCTAAAGCTACACAAGTGTGAGAATCCGAGGGACAGAGACATTTTCCCAGTGAAAAGTGTGCTTTATTTTTTCCTCACCTTAAATTCTCCTGCTACTGCAAAAGAATAAAGTTAAGAAGAAGAATGGGATGCCCGGAATAGGAGGGGGAACTGAAAATAATTCACTACATTGATTTGTTAGCGTTGGAATAAGTTTTGCCCTGTGTCTGTGTGTGTGTGTGTGTGTGAGAGAGAGAGAGAGAGGTCAAAATAGAGAACATAGAGTTATTGATAAAAAAATAAGGATCTAACAAGGCAGCTTTACAAAATGATTGGCGGTTGTAGCAGCAGTACAAAAGAAACCAGGGTGTGAACTGATCAAAAGTATTTAGTCGCAATCCCTTTTCGGTGACCAAAATATAGTAAAGATGAAAAAGAACCCCAAGGCTAATAGAATGTAGGCACTTTTCGGAATGGAATTCCATTCAGCAGTCCGAGATTGACTTGAAGAGTGATAAAAAAATGTCACCTGTATCACAACCTGGATGCTAAATATACATACACAGTCATGTCCCAATGGCTTCCACCGGAAGTCTGGAAGATTACTGAAGTGCCAAGGTTCCCACAGCATTTAACAACAGACATCGAGGCAAAACAGCGTCTGTCAGTGTCACCTATCCGTCCATTTGACAACTTTGACTGATAAAGCCGCTCTATTCTCTTACCTCTCAATCAAACATCAAGTAAAGTCTCCATGGCTTCATCATCTTTAGGACCACTAAGAGCCATTAATTGTTGTTCTTGCTCCAAATCATAAACCTTGTCACTCATTCCTCCCCTTTTATATGCATCCACCATCAGGGAGTAAGTTGTGGAATCTGGTGGGCACTGGTTATCTTTCATTCGCTTAAACACTCTCTCCATTTCCATCAAATCCTCCAACTTCGCACAAGCAAAGATAACAGCGTTATAAAATGAGGTATTCTCAGGTATCTCCAACTTCCCAGCCAACTGTACAGTACTAATCACCTTATGAAAGAGTCCCGCGTTGGCATATCCTCTGATAAGGCAGCAGAAAGTCTTGGTATCTGTCCTCATTCTCTCTGCACGCATCTGGTCAAATGTGTATTCCATATGTTTAGCATCGCCTGAATCTGAAAATGCTTCGATCACATTGTTGTAAGTCGACGTGGTCCATGGAAACGAAAGCTTGCGCATGTACTCCATCACCGATGACATTTTGTCATACATACGCTTCTTCCCATAAGCACCGATCAGAATATTAAAAGTGCGTGTTTCAGGCTCAATTCCAAAGTCTCGAAACTTCTCATACCATCTCTCCATCATGTCAATCTGACCCTTGTTACCAAACAAGCTGACAATATTATTCATTGTCCATACATCAGGCCTACAAGTGGTGCTCTCAAGCATTCCTGAAAGCACTTTCTCCATCTGTTCTAATTTCCCAGCCTTCCCGTAGCCGCTTAAAACTATGTTCTGGGTGACAGTGTTCGGAGCAATTGACCGTTCGGCCATTTGTCCATACAGGGACTCAACTAGTTCGAATCGAGAAGCGTCAACACAAGCTTTAATCAGGATACTATATGTATAAACATCAGGCTGACAAAGAGGAAGAGTCTTCATTTTGTCAAGAATTGAGAACGCCCCTTCGATCAGATTGCTTCGACAATATGCAGCAAGCAATGCGGTGTAAAGTTCTAAAGTGGGTTCGAGTCCTTCTTCAAGCATCGTATCAAACAGTTGATGGGCATATTGCGGTTGCCTAGATTTCCCAAGCAGGACAATGAGCTTCATGTAAGTCCCTTCTTTTGGTTGATAAAATGGCTGTTCCTTGAGCATCTCAAAAACCTGAAGAGATTAACAAGTACCATGCACTAGGGTTTAGGGTCTAAGGTTAAGGTTTAGTTTTAGTGCTTGAAAAATACAGAAGAACAGCTTCCACAGAAGCAATTAGAGGAATTTCTTATTTAACCTCCTCCAGCAATTAGGGCTGATAAGCAAACCAAGCTACTCGAGTTCGAGTTCATCTTTGTTCTTAAAAACTCATTCAAGATCAGTTTGTTTCATAGAAAAAACTGAGCTCGTTAAGCTTAAAAACAAGCTACTATCGGTTCGTTAGGGATTGACTTGTTCATGACAAATATTTGATTAAACCAAGCTTGAATTAACCAACTCATTCCACACTTATGTCACCCGTACCAGCAATACAAGGGGATAGACAGTGCAAAGGTAAATTATAAGGGTACATATATTACCTCAAGGGCTTGGAGCCATTGCTTGGTTTGGATAAGGTGGGAAAGAGCTTCGGTGACGGTATTGGCCCAGGCTTTGGCGTCGTTCTTTCGATCCAATTTCTTCTTGATGTTCTTATTGGGAGTCCGGACCATCGTATTTGAGCTTGCATTTCCACTTCGATTTCGATTTTCACTTCGATTTTGATTTCCACTTCCGTTTCGATTTCGATTTCCACTTCCATTTCGATTTCCAAATCGTCGAGTGGAATTTGAGGAGTCGTCGGAAGTTCCAGGGTATTCGCCTACCTTCCAATGCCTCTTCTTTTCGACCGACTTTCTATAAGAAGAAGAAGAGGTGGTGGTTGATGTGGCGGCGCAGCGGATGAGAGTGGTCGAAGAGGGGAGTTGGGTTGAAACAAAGGCTGCTAATTTGTTGTTGTGAAGGTGAAGTAGAGAAGAGGAAAGGAAGGAAGAAGAGAATGGCGACAGAGAGAGCGACGAAGACGCGGATGCCATCTCAGAGGAGGCAGCAGAGAGGATTAAGCTGCTTTCTAGTTCTATATCCAGAGGACTACTGGGTGATCCGGTTGTAGTAAGTGGATGATGGTCAACTTTGGTTTTTGGATGAATTTTTTGGTTGGAATTTTGACTAGTTTTATGATCCAAACTCCAAATTAGTGTATGCACACTCCCTTTGGATCATGGCATTTTATTAGACAAACTCATTTTTTAGATTAGCTCTTTTTTTTTTTTTTTTTTAATGATATTTCAAAGTGACATGATCAATTTAAGCGCACATCGACTAATTTAAGGAGGATTAATCTCACCACCCAACTAGCAGAAAGCCATTTAAAGCTGAAACAAAGTTCGAAGTTCAGTATGAACTAGCATTGCACAAATTGATAGCACATGAACTTGGAAACTTTGAATTCGGGAGCAAACACTTAAATCTAGTCTTGACCACTAGACTAACCCGTTGGAGTTTTTTTTTTTTTTCTCCAGATTAGCTATAATGCCCAGTGCCAAAATATGACAACTGAAGTAGAGCAATCCAAAATGTGGCTTTAACAAGGATTTTGGTAGTGTTAGAAGCTTAAATTCATTCACAAAGAACACAGTCAGGACATCTCATGATGTCTCTTATAATCAAATACTGAAAAAAACTCGATTCAGAATATGTCAACCTCTTTATGTAATTGAGGTTTTCTTGTAATACAAAATGAATCCGAGTAATTAGATGTACATAACACATCCCTACAGAAATCTAGACCCACATAGATCACCAGTACTTCCTGCATTTTATCTCATAAGGAAATATATGATGATAAAAATTACAGCATACTGCTACAGAGTCCTAAGCTTAACTTGTTCCATACTTCAAAAGCTCCCATCTGAAGGGCTTGACACAATAATCAACCTCAGGTGAGCTCTTGAAGAGAAGAGCCACACAAACGCAGACAGCAGCAATGGCCACCATTGAAAGCATTACCGGCCTATAGACAGCTACTGATGATCTGAGACCGCCATATGCCAATTTCTGCTGACATAGTTTGCAACTTTGAGGAACGGGCTTCACTTCATTTTTCTCAGTATGGAAACTTGCAAAATTCGACCACTTATTCCCAACGGTCGGTTTCTGCTTGGTATTATTGCATTCTGAAAGTGCACCCGAAGGGATGTCTAATACTAGATGCCCATCATTTCCTGATTTTTCCTTGGTTTTCCTCTGGACCAGATTGATGTAGGAATAGAAACCTCGCAAGCTTGCATAATCCTTGGGTGTCAATCCTGTACTATCACGGGCACCCCTCCATGCCTCAGTTCCTACCTGAAATGTGGCAGTTAATATCAGTAAAGTTTTCCAATTTTGGAACACGCAAAAAGCGCCAAAAGAGCTGGAACATTTATGTTTATCCATTTTAAAATTCATCCTGATCGATTTAGAAGTAAAATGTCTTTCCTACTTTTGAGGGAAACTAGATATCACCCATTTGACAGAAGTTGTACGTTAGCACATAACATAGAGGCCCAAACAAAAAACAAAAGAAGCCACCTATGTGCCAGCTTAGAAGCATGGACATGTCAACCGCCCTCACTTGTCTCTGTTGAAACAAACCAGACAGTGTTCGAATTTTTCATTTATATTTTTTCTAGTCGGACAAGTCAAGATATGAGGAACACAATAGGAGGTCATGATGCAATTTTTAGAAGTTCTGCCAGAACCAAAATTGCCATGGCCGCTTAATCCAAGTATACTTATTTAGTGACTCTTCCGAATGTATATCTTAGTAACATTTTCTCCCCTAATTTGACAAAAACAATGTTGATCGTATAGAATATATATACTTCATATTTAACGCATCCATGTCCTATATTTTTTAAAAACAATGACATGTCTGTGTCATTCTGTGTACATACTTCTTTTAGTGTGTCACATGCTCTTGCAATTGGGTTCTAATTTCCAAAGCCTCGTGTCGTAAGTAATGAAGACAACATATAAAAGGTAAAGAGACAATACCGATCCAGGATCATCAGTTAAAGCATCCAACACGCTTTCGGAGCCCTCATTACTAGCTGCTATGTGAAGAGGAGTCAAACCCCCAGGGCCACTGGAATCTGGTCTAAATAAGAACTTAGATTCCATTTTAACAAGCTGCTGCTTGTGCTCAGAGCCTGGTTTACTGATAACTCCATCTGGGATGTATCTCAAAAGAATTTCCACCATAGACTTACAATGTCTCCTCACAGCTCTGTGGAGGAGGCCCATCTCGATCAACGCAAGTTCAATGGAAGGATGCTCTCCTGCATCCACTGTTCCATTGAAGACAATGTCCAATAGTTTCTTAACTACAGCACACCAGTCATGCTCAATGGAGAACTCCATGAGCCACTTGAACCGTTTGAAAGTAAAAAGATCTATGTTGGGATCCATGTGATCCAACCTGAACTTCAACTGACTCCTGTGAAGAAGCCAGCCTATTTCATGGATAAAGTCCAGTGCAGTAGTCCTGGCGTTTGT
The DNA here is from genome assembly GCA_020921065.1 of Vaccinium darrowii. NCBI lineage: Eukaryota > Viridiplantae > Streptophyta > Magnoliopsida > Ericales > Ericaceae > Vaccinium > Vaccinium darrowii. The sequence goes on along the minus strand of CM037151.1, from coordinate 339,258 downwards.
TAAGTCCGATTCCACGTCAATGTCATCGGCAGTCCCGGGCAACTCTATCGCACTCTCAAGCGTACAGATCTCAGAACAAACATCCTTCTCTGCCACAATAAATGGGAGGAAGCTGCCACTGAAGCCGTGGTCCTCAACCTGAACAAAGAAAGTAGAGCATTTGTAATTAGAAAACTAGAAAAATTTGTCAGGATAAGCAACAGCTGTGTATTTCCTTTTCCTTGAATTGAGGGCACACTAGAAATAACCAAGGACAAGTAAAGAATCAACTTTTCCTTCACAGACAAGTGCACCCTCGCAGTAAGTTGTGCGCATGTGCGCGCACACATACAGAGAGACAGAGAGAGCTAAACCTTTATTTTTGTCTGAGAATATATAGACACAACTTGGAATAGTATGGAATCAATGGAAAGAGCCAGGATTACATACCTCAATGAATCCTCTCCCATTAACATTTGGTATAGAGCAAGAAAAGCTAAGGCACTGGATTTTATCATGATCAACCAACATGTCACCTCCCTCCATCATGTCATCACAACTTCCCTGCAATAGATACTTCCCTTCTAGTGCACAGAATAACCTGAATAAGAAAGTACAATAGACTTTGTAAACATGCTATGAAAAATTAACCTTACAAAAAGATTGAAATGAAACTAGAAATTCCAAATCTTCGTTGTAACATTTATGAAGTGCACCTCGTGGTAGACCGGGACAGGTTGAAGCCCTTAACTACGAACTGGGCTCTCTCAGAGAAAGGAACTGCAACAGGTTTGATGCTCAAGATCCTGCAATTTTTATGGCTTTCACGAGGTAACAGTGTGTCCAATACAACCTGACCTGTAGCACAAACATGAAAGAGAGAAATTACCCTCCTACTGCAAGTGTTATTGGTTTAGTGCTCAGTCGGTGACACGATGGGAAAGAACAACCAAAGAGCCATTAAAACCACAAAAAGCAAAGCACAAACCACTATATAGAAATGCAACACGATGCTGCACCCTAGTATACACCCATCCCGTTCTCCAGAAAGAATCATTTGATGCATCAAGAAGCCTAGTCAAACTGGAGCTCAGATCACAGCAAAGCTGGAGATGGCAATGGTAAGTTATTGGAAGGGATTTTATAGGGATAGGGAATAGATATCTGAAATTGACAGATAGTCTTACCTCCTCCCAAGTGCATTTCTCTAATCGAAGATAGATGGTTAATATAATGCAGCCAGGTCTTATATAACTTTCAATGTCAGTGGGACTATGAGATAACCACTCAAGGATCTGAAATTCAAAATGCAAGAAAATTAGACTCTCCGTTGACTTAGTATGAAGTAACAAAATTGAAACTACTTGACATCACCGAGATACCTGTCTCCGCAAGACGAGAGGGAACTCGCTTGGATCTTTTCCAAAAAGTTTGAAAACAATCCGATCAGTTCGACTCTGAAAAACAGAGGGAAAAAAGGGAACAGAGACAATAAGTCATCCAAGGACAAAAAAAAAAAAAATGCACACAAGTATAACTTGTTGAGACGAGGTGTATATCCATCCCTGTTGATTATTACTTCATAGAAACATTTTTTCTTGATAAGAATACTTCATAGAAACATAGGCGAGAGCATACAGTCATAGAAACCATTTCAACTGAAAATGTAAGAACATAAGCCTTGAACAACAAATAGAAGACATAAAGTGAACAAATGTAACCAAAATAACATAAAGTAAACATATCCTCAAATGATAACTAACATTAGTCAATGAACAACTTAACGACAATCAAGTCAATCATTGCCATCTCTAAAACCTCAGGACTTGCCTGAATCCTTTGATACAAATAAAACTACAAGGAAGACATGGGTGCCACTATCCAGGCCTGCTGTTATCTATTCACATGACATCTCACTGATCAACTCTCATAAGATGAAGAACCGAAGCCCGAAAACGGAACACGGTAGATGGCCAAGAGACAAAAGATATCATTTAAATGATAGACCCTAGCAAATGTAGCAGATTTCATAAATTTGAGAACTAAGAATGACAACACTTTGGTTATATAAAGAGATAAATCAAACATGGAGCAAGTCGTATACGGGTGGTTAAATCATCAATCTATTCTACAAGTAACTTCAAGGTTAGGATTTCAATGAACAAAACTTTCAGTGAGCACATGAAATGACGACAAATATATACCTGAGCCTCCCCACTGGAACTAGATGGTGAAAGGGTCGATGTGGAACCTGAATTCCCGCTTGTCCGAGGAGGGCTTGACTTCTGAAAGTCCTGATGTCCCAACAGAGCACAATCAAGAGGGCGAAGCCCCAAATTTGCAGGAGCCTGGTAAGTTTCCAGGTTTTCTTCAGAGTCATGAGAATCATCATAAACGTTATTCAAGTCTATATCATTCAATTTTATCCGTCCCCCTCCATTCTCAGGGACACTTGCTTTGGCCGGAATGCTCTCTCTTGTAGGACACGGAATTGCAGATGGATTCGGTGCCCCTCTGACTGCAGATGCAGGAACACGTTCTTCGTTAAGCTGCAGAGAATCCTGTATAACAATGCAATCATCCACTTTAGAAGTACAACAAAGGATTGAGCTGCTGCATCTAGAAGGTTATCAAATCAGATCTGAAACCTTTTCAGGATTTCCAAGAGACGTCCCAGCAGTTTGCATATCTTGAGAACCAGACAACAATCCAGCTATGTTTATACTATTAGTTGAACCAGCAAGGTTGGCAAGGTTTCTCAACAGATGCGATAGCAGATCCTGATCCTTTGTCTGGTCTGAGCTATTAGCTGTATTTCCATACAAAGCACAGCCTTCATAAGAATATAAAATAGGTGTGGCAACATGAAAATATAAATGAAAAATGAAAAAATGTCATAATGAGCAGTTTAGTTCTCAAAATTTGTAAAGCAATGGAAATTATACTAGGATATGCCCCAAAATTTAGGATCAAAAAAGTGTGTAAAACCACTAAACAATAACTGTTCAGAGGAAGTTAACTGACAACAATTCAAGATAAGTTACAGGAAAGGATTTGAGGTGGTATGGCTATTGCGTCATAGACCAATTAACAGGCATGCAGTAGAGCCAAGGAATACATGGTTTGCGGTCATAAATAGGACACGAGTATCATAACCTTAGTTGAGGATATGACTGCAAAAAAGAAAGGAAAAAAAAAAAAGAGGACAAAATCTATCCTTGTAGCTGACATAAAGGCAATGGAACAAAGGCTCATAGAGTTGATTGTTTATTTTAGTTATATCTTCTACGCAGTACGGGGCAAGAATCATGTAATCAGCGGCCTTCTGACAAGACTTTAGGTCTGCAAAAGCCATAGAAAACAATGCCCATCAAGATTGTACAAATAGCAAAGCAGACAACTCAAAACTCCATGTCACAAACTAGTACTGCCTTGCACTGGTAAAACTACATTAATGCGGAAGAGGGATCATACATGCAAAAAGTAGAGTATGAGTTGAAGCCAGAAATCTAACAATGGCATTAAAAACCAGTGGTTTACCTTGTCAGCCAGCAGGCCCAGCACCACTTAAGGGCTTCCCCTAGAATCGAAGTACCAGCGCTGCCTTTTTAGATACCTAAATGCATCTTCTTTCTATCATATATTTTCGCTTATCTGCTAACAGTTCTTTTGGGATTCAAATTCATACTTGAGAAGTCATTCAAAGTATTTCTCAAAATCATGTCACCCTAAAAATCTCTAACATTGGCAGATCCATTGAGAACCTTTAATCTGAAGAAAAAGGCCAAAACATAACCTAAAGCCCTTGGGTTTCCCTCGATTTAACATGCACAACATCTTGAACTGTAAGCAAACTGCTAGAAAGGTCAGTTACAACAAAAGAATCTGTTATTTGACTTATTTCTATAAATGCTGAGTCATTTTCCTGCCATGCATCTTTTTTTAATGCCTTCACGTACTTGAACTCTGAGAATTTGCACTAAATCCATGCATAATGCCACTTAAGGAGTCAATGATATTTACTCAGGGTTGAACCACGAAAGCTTCTATGCTCCAATTTAGCACTTTCAACTTCCTTCCACCCAACATTGTATGCAGTAATCTAATCTCCATGCTTTTAATGAACAGAACAGAAAGAAAGTAGTAATAACCAGATGCTTGAGAGAACTAGGAAATGCATTTATCAACATGAATTCCTTCCACCACATTAACTTGAAGTCTTCAGCACAAAATGCGGCAAGAACAACATGTGAAGACAAAAACTTCAAACAAACAGACAAGCCTCCAGTTCGACATCACAATTCCCCATAAATAACGTGATTCTGAACTATTGAGTAAGCATCCTCACTTAACTAACAGTCTAACACTGACTCTTATTTACCAACTGACAAAGGTGGTCAGCATGAATTACTCTCTTCCTGAAAATCAAGGTTTCAGATGTCATCACTTTCTCCTAAAGGGGAGAACATCACCTCATCTACCAGAACCACTGACACACTAGTGGAGATTACTTGGGATGCATTCTGGTACACATGCTGACAAGGTTGACAAAAGAGAGTCATTCAATAGTAGCCATAATAGAAACAAAAATCACTGCATATGAAAAAATGCATAAACAAAGATAAAAAAATAAAATAATAAAATAAATAACTGCTTCCAGATGATAACAAGGAAAAAAAAAAAAAATCAAATCATGGCACTTGTGTAAGAAGCAATGCAAATTAATAATCAGCCAGACGAATCCTTACTCTGCAAATTGGAGAGTATCCTCAGCAGACTCACAAGTAAATAACTACTACCACGCTCATCATTCAAGGAGCCTGCATTAACCACATTTTCTGGATGCGTCTTTCTCCTCCGTCTATTATGGCCAGCTAAACGCCTACGGCAACTTCTCTTTCCTTCGTCAAACTCTTGAAGAACATGAAACCTGCCCATAGCATAAGCAAAATGCATTTAACAGAATGCAAAAATATTCATGGAAATCAAATCAACATACAGAAATAAAGAGCAATTACACATTTTGAAATGCGACTTTGCCCCAATTTGGTTCATCTGATTGGCAGACGAAGTGAACAACTAATGCTAACAGAATGCACAAATATTCATGGAAATCAAATCAGCATACAGAAATAAAGAGCAATTACACATTTTGAAATGCGACTTTGCCCCAATTTGGTTCATCTGATTGGCAGACGAAGTGAACAACTAATGCTAATACCAAGAAAATCCTAATTCTCCAATGCAACAATGCAAAGACCCCATAATAGTAAAAGTTGCAAGGTAATTTCATATAACAACTGACCTGCTACACTGCTGACAGAACCGCTGCATAACATTTCCCACCAGTGCTCTACCGGCCTTGGAATGAATGTCACAAACCTTGTGCCGTCGGTGGTAATCTTTGGCAGCAGTAAGATCAGCCCGACAATCATCAACTTGGCATACAGCACGGTTCGTGGTAGCGGCAATAACTTTGCTCTTCTTTCCACTCTTCCCATCCCAATCGTCCATATCGGTTTCTGATATGGGGTACAACTGCCCACCAAGCTTCAAATTAAGGCACCCAGCTTCATCATTCAACTCTTCATCCTCAACAACTACCACATCCCTCCTCCGTTTTTCCAATTCCCTCTTTCCCTTGTCATTTCCCCCATTGTTTTCATCCGAAGAAGACGACCAACTGTTTGACAAACCGGTACCGTTTGGAATTTCAGATCCAACTGGGAATAACTGCCTACTCCTACAATCTGACGGTACAGAGTTACGCGGAGCAGCCGTAAACAGATCCCCATCCCAATTCCAATCATTCAAATCCCATTCCATGGTCCTCTTTCCAACTGCTTTCAGATCTGGCATCACGGGACTATAGAATTGATGTGCCTTTCCTCCAAGTGTAGCCTCCATTGGCCCAAATTATAATACCCAGATCCAAAAATCAACAAAAAGCCGAAATACAACAAACCCTAAAAAGAAAAACAAGGATAAAACTGTGCTATAACAAACTTTAGATTGTCGGTAGCCCCAAATCCTGGAAAAGTGAAAAACCCAAACGCCAATTAATCAACTTCACTACACCCCCAAAAATCCAGAGACAGCACATCGACACAACCACAGGTCCAAACAATAGCAACCCACATGCCCAAATTACCCCCCAAAACTAGACAGTGATTATTAGCTCAACAACAACAGAGCTAAAGCGATCTCTAATTTCCATTATCGAAAAGACTTCAACTTTGGTAACACCGTCATGAAATCAAATTACCAGGCGAACTCAAGAAATAAGTATTAAATTCAACAGCTAAAAGGACGAAGATACAGAATCAACTTGCCGGCAAAAGCGGCGGCGGCGGCGCTCGATCCGAGGAGCTGTAGGTGGCGTCGTCGTCGAGGGTATATGGAGATCGACGGCGAGATAAAGGGAATATCGGCGACGGCTGAGAAATCTTGAGCAAACGCTAGATGAAGAATTAGGTGTGGAAATGAGGAAAAGTTTTCGAGGACAGAGGAGGAATAAAATATGGAAAATGAAAGCTCAAAACATGGTACTGAAGATGGAGTCAAAAAATGTTCACACTAGTCATTCAGGATTAGAGAGATTATTTGGTGCTTCTCAAAGGGTACTCTTTTTTGACCGGGATTCGCATCTGCCATAACTATGTCTTGCCAAAAATAACAATGTTACTGCACATATTGGTGCCATTTTGATACAAATTCAAATAAGTATTTTTAGATTAGACTTGTCTTCTTATTCGATATAGAGATCAAATAGCTTGAATGATGTAAAAAAAAAAAAAAAAATGGCTGTTGAAACTTTTGGTGTCATATTTGGTAAGGGTGTGCACCAATCGGATTTGGTGTAAGGCATCTAAGTCGGCGGATGTGTTTTCAATAGTCTTGATATCATCTCATCATTTTGCATATCCGAGTCATTCATTGCTGAGATGAAATCCGAGCTATTAATTGCTAAGATTAACGGCTCGGATGCGCAGCACACCAGCATCCCCTGGTTCCGGTCGGGTCGGGTTTGATCTTTACCTGTCACCCGAACCAAGATCATCAGGTTAAGAAAAGTATCATTCGCATCCGAAATTCAATTCTTTGCCCTCAAAAAATTGTACTAAGACGGCATTACAAATTTTTGACACCAACAAGCAACGACGGGCAATAGGTGGAATTGACTTTTGCCAAAAATTTTGGCCATGTTATCCGAAGGCTGAGTTTTGCAAACGATTTTATCGAAGGTAAAATCAAGATTTGATAAAATCTTTTAGGAAACTAAGCCTAAATACTCCAACTTAGCATGAAGTTATAACATTTTGAGTAAAAGTCAAACGAAAGTGTGGTAAAAAATACGCCTAGGAGCATCTCTACCCCTTCATCAAATCTTTCATCAATTCAAATTTGAGTAAAAAACACAAAAAATACACTCCACTCCTTCACCAAATTTGATTTTACTCAAATGTTTCACCAAATTTGCTAATCACCAAATCTAGAACCAAAATTTCAAGGCTCTTTTTTTGCACATTTATTTACCTTTTTGCCATTCAATAGTGTGGATTAAATCTTCACCATATAATTTGAGTAAGGGTTGGAAGGAGTCGTATCAAATCAAAATTTTACTCAAATTTGAGTAAAAATTTGGATAAAGTGTAAAGATGCTACAACCAACTGCAATGTTCAAAGACCACTGAATAATTTTCCAGAAATAGTGAAACGTAACTACTCCATATGGGACACTTGCGCGTTGATTTATGACACGCGATTGTGATTGTAGGGAAAAATTAAAAGCCCCCACGTCCGCCTCTCTCGCTCCCTCACAGTATTGAGAAACGAAAATCCATCTAGGATATAGGCCTACAAGAGTAGTTTGGTCCCAAAAGAAAGAAAAGAATACAGGAGTAGTAGACTAGCAGCAGTAGTTTTCTTTTCTTCTCTCTGTAAAAGAACAGTCCCTCTTTATTTGGAGGAAAATAAAAGTGTTTTTGTACCGATAAGAAATTAAGCTTTTTGTCTGGTAAAAAAAATTATTTTATTATCCGTCCATTAGACGGATGGTAGAATTTTCTATAAAGGAATGATATTGATTGGACCAACGTAGCGTTTTCGATGAAATGGAGAATCCACCCCACTTGGAATGTTTAGACTTAAGCCGTATCTGACCCAATTTGAAATGAGTATATTGATTTGTCATCACATCGAGGCACCGAAATGCAAGCAAAATTTAAGCTGCCTCTCCGAACTATTGGGGAACTCAAAACCGGTAGTAAAGAAACAATCTTACTTTCTTCGCCGCCCCAACCACTTGAATTACCACCTCGGTGGTGGTACTGGTGGTAGACTGGTAGTAGTAGTGTAGTTACTGTATAAATGATGCGCTACAACAACAAAATTGTTTAAATTTTTTCAAAAGTTATACTACAAGTCTCAAAACTTTTTGGTACGGAAATTTTAGATATTCAAAAGTTCTTGCAGTACTATTTTAGTCCAATGACTATCAGGGAGTAATTCTTTTTATTATGTTTTATATCAGACACTGCCAAGTAAATTTGGGTTTTAAATTTTTGGTTTTCAACTGGTACTATCAAATGCACACCACTCTAATGTGGCAACTGAGGAGAAGCTTAATGTGGGGCTCACTCAAAAAATGGGCTTCTCTTCAATTGCTACATCAGGGCGGTGTACAGTTAGGGTGTACAAGTGGTGTACCCATAGCATTGTTGATCAGATAATTGAGGTAAGATATAAATGAGTAATTACGTGGGGTAATTTTAGATATTCTTACAGTGTGTAATTTTTGGTTTTCAACTGGTACTATCAAATTAATTTGAGTCAATACGAATGTATTGATTTTGATCAAAAACGAGTACATATGCCATTTAATTTGAGTCTCATACAACTATTCTCTCCGTCCCAAAAATGATAGTCTGTTCACAAAATAATAATTTAAAATAATAGGAGTACATTTTTTTGAAGAAAAAGTTGAAACTTTTTTCATGAATTGAAAGAGCTCATTGATATCTAAAAGTAAAGTGCTAAAAACGATTTGAATTTTTCTTGTATTAAAATACTAGTACTAGTACTATGATGCATGCCCCGGCCCCCAACACAACTAGGTGAAACAGGACAAGAAATTATTATTGTCCTTTGTTATTGATCAGAGGACTCCAATCCTATTTTTTGCTCTTTTATAAAGTGGGAGTGTCCTTCCTTTGGCTTTCTTGTATTCCAAATATATACTCCACTCTACACCTGCAGTGCAAGGGATTGATCGTGAAGGCCTGCTGTTGCTGTTAGTTGCAAGTCCATTATTGTACCTAGCTACCTCATCGATCACCTCTCTTTCCATCTCCATCTCTATTATTTATTATAATAATTAGGGCCAATTAGCCAAAAATCCAAAACATTTGACATTTTTTAAGGGAAGGACAAGGATTTTTTGCAATCGAACATAAAAACAAACAATATTTGACATTTTTCAAAGGAAGGACAAGGAACTTTTGCAATCAAACATAAAGACAAAAAAAAATTAGTGAACTGTTACTAATTTTTAAAAATTCTAAATTCGAAAATAAAATTAAAAAAAAGAACTCCACCCCCCATCCGGCCAACCACCACCACACCTTTGGTGACCACTTTTGGGGACCAAAAAAATTAGTGAGATATCACTAATTTTTAAAAAATTAAATTTCGAACATAAAATTCAAAAAAAAAACCACCAGTCCACCTCCGGCCAACCCCTTCTGGTGACCAAAAAATTGTAAGATGTCACTAGTTTTTTAAAATTCTAATTTTGAACATAAAAATAAAAAAAAATCATCACCCCACCTCTGGCCAACCACCACCCGACCTTTAGCCGACCACTTCCGGCGACCAAAAAAATTTGTGAGATGTCACTAATTTTTCAAAATTTTAATTTTGAACATAAAATTAAAAAAAAAAATCACCACTCCACACCCGGCCGACAACCACCTCACCTCTGGCCCCTTCCGGCAACCAAAAAAATTAGTGAGATGTTACTAATTTTTAAAAAAATTTATTTCAAACATAAAATTCAAAAAAATCTCCACCCCACCTTCGGCCGACCACCAACCCACATTTGGTCGATCACTTCCGGCGACAAAAAAAAATTAGTGAGATGTCACTAATTTTTAAAAATTCTAATTTCGAACATAAAATTCAAAAAAACCACCACCCCACCTCTGGCTGACCACTTCTGGCGACCAAAAAAACTAGTGAAATGTTACTAATTTTTAAAAACTCAAATTTCATAAATAAAATTCAAAAAAATCATCACTCCAACTCCAGCCAACCACCACCCCATCTCGGGCCGACCACTTTCGGCGACCAAACAAATTAGTGAAATGTTACTAATTTTTAAAATTTTGAATTTCGAACATAAAATTAAAAAAAAAAATCACCTCCCCTCCTCGCAATCAGGGACATCTAATTGAGCTGATTCCTCCCTCGCGGGAACCCTCATAAAATGATTTTAAGATGATCTAATGGTTCGGATTGACCGTATAGGACGCGCTGACACCGGTCGATACACCATCGGTGCACTCCAGAGGTTCCTCTTGCATTTCCGGTTCTTATGTTGGTTGTGGTCTAGACATAACCTTCTGGAACAAGTGCACTTGTAATTTAAAAAAATTGGGATGGCAGAATAAGTTCTGCCTTTTATGATTTTTACATCTCTTTGAATTCTTATTCTGAACGAAAGTAGGTTCAACTTCTCTTTGGTTTATTGGGCAAATTGATTTGAGAAGGTTTCTAGGTAATGGGAACAAAGACCTAATGAAAAAAGGGAAGCGGCCCAAGCAATGGAGAATTGGCCTTCCATATCAAATGTTTTGAGTGCATGTCTTGCCCACAAATGTCAAAAGCTCCGTGTCCTTTTGTCAAAAAGGAAAAAAAATATTGTAGTTTTGCCTAATTTTCCCTAATAATTACTCCATGCATATAGTACAGGCCACTCCTTTTCCCCCCTTTTTTATTTTATTTTATTTTATTTATAAGTACCATACTACTAATTAATCAATTCTCCGTATATATATAGGGTATGAAATTTTGGGAAGTCAATAATCGACTGATTAATTCAAGCCACGTGAACATAATTACTTATATAGTACATGAATACATGTAGTAGGGGTACCGGTGGTGTAATAATATATATAGGCATATATGTACAGAATTCCAAGTGCTTGGCCAGATGGTGAAAACATTAACTTAGGGGTGCTTAATTTGGTTAAAAATAAATCATTTTTGTCTTTATTTAATTTTTTAGTTTTGCATCGATTTCTTTTTTTTTTTTTTTGGATTATTGGTTGGTCACGATAAGAGAAATCTAAAAAAGTAAAAAAAAAATTATAATAAAAGTTCACTGAAGACAAAAATAATCCAAATTTTTGTAGATTATTGGATTATTTTTATCTTTATTCACAAAAATTTTAGTTTAGTAAATAATTGTTTACTCTTAAGATTCTTGTTGTCGAGATGAACCAACAATCTACAAATGCAAATTTTCTTTTAAGCCTTTAGGTTTTAAGTATAATTTATAGCTAAGTTTCATTTACTATTGTGAGCAGTTGGTTGATACGAGATTTTGTCTGGGATTATAATTGAGATCTTCGTTAGTTGATAGTTTGATCTTTGAGATTAATCATTGAAGTGCCGAGTGCGTGTAAAATAGTTCAAACAAATTAGTAGTAGAACGTATCAAATACTTCTATCAAAAATGCTATGCGCGACACCGAATTATACACAAAATATGAGTAATGTGAAAATATAAAATCATATTTTGTGTAAACTTTCTTGCACATAGCATTTCTGTAATTCTATTCTATAAAAACAAAGCACCTCCAAAAAGGCCCATTTTTAGGGGAATCCAAGATGGAGTTGTACATATGGGTGCCAAACGGTTTGTCGGTCATGTGATGAAATGGCGCTTATGGACAATATAGCCCTTGTTCCATTAAGGTGGACCAAAGTCTTTTGTCCTACTAGCTTCCAATTTACACTTGCTCTCTTTCTCTCTCTAGCATTCCTTTCTTCATTTGTTTTTTTTGGGGAGAGAGAGAGAGTCAGAGGGGGAAACATATGAAATTAGGTACGTAACTACGAATCCGGGAGGTGTTGTGCGGTACATGTTGTGCGCTGTGTTGTACGGTAAAACGACGTAATTTTGTTCATTTTCTTGGTACACTTCAATAGGCCCTGTTTGGAGAGTTAATTTTGAGGTTCAATTTTAGGGTTCAATTTTAGGGGATTTAGGCTCTTTGGGGTAAGATATAGTGGTTTTAGGCACTTGGATTTAGGCACTTTAGGTTTAGGCACTTTGGGTTTAGGGTTTATGCACTTTGCAGTGGCTTTTTCCTTCTTCCAAACAAGGTCTTTGGAAGCTTCAGAGGTGTGCCAAAAACTACGTCGTTTTATAGCACAACACGGCGCACAACACCTACCGCACAACATCCACCCCGAATCCCGTAACTACGTATAGATAGGGAAAAGGAGAAATTCTTTGGTGCCGAGCGAGCACTGTCCCACATAGTGCCCGAGCACATATTTCGATTGCTCAAGAACATTTTTGATTGCCCATATTTTGAAGGGAAAAAGAGGAGAGAGAAAGAAAGATAGAGAGGAGAGAGAGTGGAAAAAATCTGGACCATTCAAAATATTTTTAGACGGCCAAAATCGTGCTCGGCATCAGCTGGCGATGCCCACACGGCACTGCAAATTTTTTTTGGGGGAAAAGGGTCCACTGCTCCATGAGTACAATGGCGTCCACTAGCCCTGCACATGGGAGCTGAGAGATGCGGTGGTCAAAACATTAAAAAAAAAAAAAAAAAAAAAAGGCCGAGAACAAGTAATCTGTGTTAAAAATATTCCTAAAAAACCGTGTGAACCGACATAAGGATCCAAATTCGAACACATATATATCCAAAGTCATTCGGGGTTTATAGACTTCACGTGCATCAAGTGTGAAATTCACGTATATCAAATGATTTCAATCACGTTAGATTTAGATCCGTCTTGTATCTGTAATGTAACGTTACGTACGTAATAACAAAAGCGCCCTTGTTTGAAGAAAATGAGTTATAAATAATCGCACTAAGGGAAATCCCCGGCAGGTTATAGTACTTAAACTTTAAGGTTGTGTTTGGCTTCAACTTCGAAATATAACTGGCCCATTTTTTTGGCAGTGTCCACATATACATTATTGCTTCTTAATCTAGGCAAATTAACCGACTAACCAACTAATCTAAGATATAGTCGTCCAACGTTTTAGTCAAAAGGGAAAATCTTTACGGCAATCAACAGGAAGAAGTTTGGTACAGAAGTAAGTGGAGCAGTAGCCGAGTGGTTGACAGTTGACAGTTGACACCATATATATTCATATACATTTGACTGGAATTCAAATGACACTGAATGTTGGCCGAGCAAAAAAAATAAAAATAATAGCTAGAAAATGGATTGGTTAGAAAATAAAAGAATTGCTATTAGTTGAATATTACTAACGTAAGACTTAAAACCTAATTAAAGATCCGACAATTTAGCTACCTTTCAGTGAAGTAAATTGACCTAGGAAATTGATATTTACACTCCCAATTTTGATGCAGGGGCTCCAGGCTACAGTAGTTTTTCAAAATTACCCTTTTGCAAGTTCTATGATTTACTTCAAGCACTTCAAAAAACATTTACTCTTATCTTTTACTTCAGGCACTCCAAAAAAGCAAATATTTTTTTTAACAAAAAAATACAAATAGTTGATCAACTCCTTTTAAGGCAGGCCACTGAATTGCCTACTTCCATTTGTAATGTTTCCTTGATAGAGTCTTTATGTTATTGTCTCGATGTTCTACACCTGGACAAATGGTCTTCAGCCTATGATTGTAGAACCATCCTTTTATCCATGCAAAGTCTTTTGAGAGTTCTGTTATTTTTCCTCTCAAGAGTTTTCTAACATTGGTGATGTGTTTTGTTTGTCTCACTATGAGTTTTAAAATGCAGATTTGCGGCTGTTATGAAGATTTGAGGAAAAAATGGTAGATAATGAGTAAGGAAATATAAAGATCTTGTGTAGTAGCCATTATGAATATTTTGCAGCATCAACATTTTCAGTGTGCTGTTTATTTTGGAGAATTCTAGCACTGTAAAGTTTTTTTTTTTTTGGGTGCAAAGTGGTGTGAAACAATCTGACATAGATGCATTTTTAATATTTGGAACCTAAAGTCTATGTTGAGAATGTTCAATGTTTGGAACGTAATGTTAATGTTAATGTTTAGAACCTAATGTTAATGTTTGGTTTTAGTTTATTTTTCCGTTTGGAGTGCCTTAATAAATAAGGAAATAATTTGGGGGTGAAGTGCCTCCAATAATTTTTATATTTTAAAAAGGGTAGTTTTGTAACTTCATTAAATATTGGAGTGCCGGTATCAAAAAGGGAGCCCAAAATCAGCACCCATTGACCTAAGGTTAAGATAAATAAAGTTTGATTTAGATTTTTCTCCCATTTATGTATCATAGTCGACCTATATAGAAATTTTCATTCCTTGTCCACTCCATATAGTTCCAGTATTTTTCGTGCCATGGCAATTCGAAATAGAGAATCTATATCAAAATGTCTTAATTGTCGGAATTGATGCAAGGATATCAATTAGTACTAGGGTATCCTAATTATGTAATAGTAGCTAACTATTTTTAAGCATATTGAACCCCATAAACTTGGTGTTTTGAGAATAAATTTAGTCCATACATTGAAATAAAAGATAAATGCAATTGTGTTTTGAAGCCAGATCCCTGCTGGCCCTTAATTAATACTTATGCCCCCACACAATGAAATGAACAATCCATAATTGAAAAACTATTTGGTGCTCTTGGAGCACTATCATGTGATGTCCCAACATCCTTTTCATATTTTGCATTTGTAGAACTGTTGAAGTGTAAATCATATTCTTTGTGTATGTGTTGAAGTTTGGATTCATTTTTTTTTTTTCGGTCTGGCAGCTTCAAGAATTAATTTGTACCAAGGTGTTCAGAAATTTCGTTAACTCTATTAGTTCCATTATCCAACAATATAGGCACAATTTTTCATATATTGGTATAAATGGTGTAGTCAATAAGACAACGTAACCTCTGTTCCAAAAAGATTGTCTACTGTGCAAACTGAGAACATATTTCAAATTACAAATTAAAGTTTTTTTAAGTTATCGTCTTGCGTAGTGGACATACTTTTGAAAATGAAGGGAATGTAATTCTATAGTTTTTTAGAAGAGGTTTCATATTTAAGTCAATTTTAAACCAATATAGTAATTTACTAATACCCTTTTGAAAGAAATTGTGGTGATATAATGAGATTGTTAGCTAAACAAACAAAGAAATTTAGTCTAGGTAATTTCGTGAATACACACTTACTACATTAGGGAAATGGACAAAGAGAGAAGGGAGAGCACGATACCTACGTCAATAGGATCTTCTTTTTCTCTTATTTTCCCCAAATCTCTTTTTATTTTATTTTATAATTTGTATGAGTTTTGTTCGAGTTAATGTATTGTGTGTTCATCTATGAACTACTTGGATTGATGGGTGTTCATAACGGACTGACTGAGTGTTCAAATATTAAAACATGAACTAGAATTAACACTATTAAAATTCAAACAAAATATATAATTAAGGGAGTTCAACTGCAGCCGCCAGTGTGATTACCCAAGTAACTATAAGATTCATTTAACTACTAGTGTTTGTGCCATATAAATATGAATTAATGTGTTCCGTGGGGAATTACACATACATATATATATATATATATATATATATATATATATATATATATATATATATATATATATATATATATATATATATATTTTTTTTGGAGGAACGAGAAATACAATACTTGAAGACGAGGAAAATGAGCAATGAGAATATACTCTAATACTCTCAATTATTCTACAATCACACACACACACACACTTACACACATTTTTACATGCACGCTCAGTGGCAAATGTACATAAGGCACAGGGGGTCACGTGACCCCCCGGATTTTCAGAAACTTTTCTTTTGCTTGTAAAACGTACATCTGAACCTTTCAATAACCATAAAATAATTTTTCGGTTGGTCTTGTAAAAAATCAGGTCAATCGAATTAATACACATACTTGATAATTGTGTGCCCATTATCCCGGTGATCTTAATCGTACATATGTAGGGTATGTTAAGAAGAGCATTTATTTCAAAAATTATTTTGAAAGGTTTGATCAAGTAATTATAATTGCTTTGGAATATTGCATATTTGAAGAGATTAGTAGATGATTAAAATAAAAATTTGCTAAAAGAGATTGATCATTTCTCTATTGTTGCCGGTTTCTTTTCCTTTTCTCACATGTATCTCTTACAAATCTAATATCAGAGACTTAATTATAAGTTCGATTACTCTTTGATTTAGATGTTTTGTGGCCCATTATTTTGCTACATGATTTGTAGTCACTAGTTGGACTGTGAATTTTTTTTTCTTCAAAATTATGCTTAAAAAGTGACCCCATGTGTGGAATTTTTGATTCCGCCACTGCATACACTCTCACATTCAACCTAGTTAGGTAGCTAGTTGGGCTATGTATAAATAAGGCCTGAAGAATGAAGGGATAACTATTAGTACTCCGTAGGAAGGTTGTTACTGGGCATGAACCATATGGAAGAGGTGCTGCATGATCATTTCCTTTTTCAACAATTATCGAATAGAAAAATCCATATATATGCCCAACAACTCATTTATTTGTTGACCGAGAAAGTGTCAACCACGGCAACGGGTACGTAGAGAAGGTTCTAAATTCAGTCATTGGTAAAAAGGTGTAGAATTCTTTAATTATTATGATCATGTATATTGATCAATCTTCGATGATCATTTTGTCATTTTTTGATAGCTTTAATTAGCCCGCTCGTAGGCAATGAATTTTATCATTTTATAGAAAAAGCAACTGGCGCATGCACGGATTTATATATTTTAATTTCTTGCAAGAGTGGAATAATAATTATAGTACATAAAGCAACGATCAAATTCTCGCCAACTTTCTTTTTCCTTCCAGTGATTTTCGTTTGAAGAATATTACTCCACTTTTAATGGCTGCGCGCAGCCGATGCCATGCATGACTATTTTTTTCTTGATTTCTAGAAGTAAAAAAGTATCTTGATTTATACTATCATATATATGTACGTAAATATATACTCCCTCCGTCCCATAAAGTTTGGTCCCTACGAAACTACGTGTAATTTTCAAGCTAAAAAATAATGTGCTTACGAAAATAATTTTTTAGCCAATATGGATCTTGTTTGATAGATCTCATCGAGAACTTTTATACGGTGCAAAAAAAATTCAAAAATTATTTTGGTAAATACATTATTTTTTAGTTTGAAAATTACACGTAGTTTCGTAGGGACCAAACTTTACGGGACGGAGGGAGTATATGTGTACGTAATATAAGTAGTACTGTATATCATAAGGTATAAATGATACTCCATAGCTAACTAGTAGGTTGATTCTCTCTTTTTTATCACAACCAAATGTCGAAAGAAATTCTACAGCATAAATACGTACAATTGGTATATATCTGAAATGCACAAGTAGATGGATACGCATCTTTATATATATTATATATGTATACGTAATTAAGGGCACCCATTATTCCGGCCAACCATCAACTTCACTTACTTCAGAGATGGAGCCAGAGGGGGGCCAGTAGGGGTAGTCGCCCCTGCAAAGGAAAAAAAACCTATAGTATTATATAGAGAAAAAAACAAAATTTCCTATGAATTATATAGGCTCACCCGTGCAAAATATTTTGAAAAAAATATTTGCCCCTGCGTAGGGAAATTCCTAGCTCCGTCCCTGACTTACTTAACACATTGACCTTAAATCCAATCAATATATATATACTTCATCATTACTTAATTGGTGAGAACCAGGAATTCCTTGAATTAGTTGAAGAATCTGTACGTAGGCACCGCTAAATCAGAATATTGAGAGAGAGAGAGATAGATTAGTGCGTGGTCCATTCACAAATAACCAAAAAGATGGGGAAAATGACCTAAAATTTGATATAATACATATATATAGTACTGTTGCAATTAATTATTGGAAATTACTATATAGGACAACAAACTATATAGCAAGGCAACTACGGAAGAAAAATGAAGCTAGAAAAAAATTGAAAAACTATGTGAAATGCTCCGACTATTTAAGTCGTATCATTAGTTGGATCAAATCTGTCTCAAGTATCTCATGCATCGAAAGGGTCAATTTTGTTGAAAATTACTAACCACAATTCAGTCTAAGTCAACAAAAGCACACACGTTCAAACATATATAAACACGCAAAAAAAAAAGGAGTAACAAAATCTACATCCATGGAAGAGAGATGTAGTTCACTGTCACTAAAATCAAGATATTACAATTTGGCAAAAATATGTCTAATATGCATTGTGGTGCTCATCAAAAGTAAATGCGAATCATGGTACTCATCATAACTTTTCTCTCGCTGCTAACATCGATCTCTAGAGTTTCTAGCCGATCAAATAAAAAAAGAAAATTTCTTGGTTTTCTAATTTATAGAGGACCCAAAATAATATTTGTCGCCAAACAATTTTGAATCCTCATACATAACAGATAACCAAATTGGATTCCAGACTCCACAATTCTCCAATCTAGATGCATTTACATAACTCAAATTGTACAAGACTCTACCAATTTTAGTCTCACTGAAGCACCACAAAGAATGGACCCCAACAAATTTGAGATTGGAAAAGCCATTTTTTTTTGGATCACTTATTGGAAAAGCCATTGACTTGGGCCTTTTTGTAAAAAAAAAAAAAAAATAGAGATATGCTAATGGATGTGGATATCCACTAGCTAGGCTCCTTCCACCTCTTCTGGTTTTGGCATTTTACTTATCGCGGCATTACATGTGACATCTTTTGAAAATGAATTGTGGAAAGCTTATAGTCGATTGTAAGTTGTTACATGCAGCTAGCCTCGAATATTTGTGTTGTACGCACAACATTTGTGTCCCTATATATCTGATATTTCTATAACCAAACACGGGAAAATGTCAAAACACATACGGAAGGTAACAATTGCATGAATCCGCATATATAGTTGAATCATTATGTGTGGGGCTAGAGTTTTTGTAACGCCCCGAAAATTGGGTACGTTAATAAATAAATCACAAAATTATTTAAATAAAATAATTACTTCATTAAAAAAAATCCAAAGAATACTTAATAAATTTTTTTGCGAAAATTAAAAGTAAACTAACTTATTACAACTGAAATAAATTGAATTCGAACACTGTCTGAAAAAAAAACTTAAACATTATTAAAGAAAAAATCCAACGGAAATAAAATGTCAGAGCCATCTAACTAATTCTACTGATAAAGCCAGGGGTCCGCCACTTGATCCCCATCTAGCTGCTCCATCGCCTCATAATCAGCAGGCGTCTCCTCATCTCCCTCTGTACCTGGCGTTGGGGACACCAGGGCCACAAAAAGTAGCACCGTGAGTGGTAAAATTACACTCAGTAGGGCGCCCTAAACCACCCCTTTACTAAAGATATTCATGCAACAAATACACACATAATTGAAATTTTATTCAAATGAAATACTCAGATTTTTATCATCATTACTCAGCACATCGATTCTCAAAATTCCACTAATCTCATTCTTATTTCCGACAAATACTTTCCATCACCGGCCTCCATTCACAATATACCTCAGGTGCTCGATCACACAGCAAAGCCACCTCGGGGTATATGGTGCAAGGCTCACGATTGATCACACATTGATCAATCTCCGTCCGGCATCGGCTCCCACCCACAGTATACTTCCGGCGGCCGATCACACAGCAAAGCTACCTAAAAGTATAAACTGCGCATGGCTCATGACCCATACCGGACGCGTCCCAACCCCAAATATCGCGATTATATTCATTCGTCCTTACACACAAAACGTTTCGATAAAACGTGCTTAATAAGTGAATTCATGCATCACGTGAGTCATTGTTCACATAAGTCTCACATAACAATAAAATAATCACAAGGTTAAAGGAAAACTTAATACGGCATGTAAAACGGGCAACTTCCTCGATTTGTTAAAAATAGTAAATTAACTCTAAAAATCACGAATTTTTACAGGGATATTATACTTCACAATACGAACAGATAATGTGTTTTACTCGAGTTCCAAATCCTTCATTAAGATGTTGAAAACGGGTTTTAAAATAAATCGTGTTCTGTCTCGTTTTTCCACTACAGCAGAACTTCGAAAAATCATACTAAATTCTACGTAACTCGGATTAAGACGAGTTCTACATGGACTCCAATTAATTTTTCGAGATCTACAACCTTACTGTTTTGAGTTTTCTCTGGAACTGAACAGAAATAATCAAAAAATAGCAGAAACGAAACTGTGCGCAAAATCTCTATTTTCCGACGTCATCACTTGTTTACTTCTACTACCCATACGATAATGATCCGACTTCCAACAATTTAAATTACTTATTTCCACGTACACACAACTGTACAAAAATAATATACTAAAGTAAAAGTTAGGTTAAAGATGTCCTACCTCTCCTCCGACAAACTTAGCACGCTAGCGAAACGGTAGGATCGAAAAAATCACAACTTCGTGGAGAACTCTGTGCAAAGGCAATTAAATATCCGCGTGAGTAAAATAAAATATGCCCGCGAGAAAAAGAGAGGAATTTACCAATGGTGGAGGAGATATAATCCAAAGGATTATTATTATTATTATTTTTTCCTTTGTGAGAGAAAGAGAGCCAAAGTAAAAGAATGAAGAAGGAAGAAAAAGAAGATGGATTACCTGTGGGAGAGAAAATTTCCGAGAGAGTGAGGGAGAGATTAGGAGTTCTAATTAGTTTAAGAAGATTAGTGATATGGAAGAGTTCAAGAGGAAATAGGAGACTATAATGATAAGAGAAAAAAAATAAGATAAGGGATAGGGTAGGTTGGGATAACTATGATGGGTTTTTTTTTTTTTTAAATATATATATATTACTATTTTTAACAAATCGAGGAAGTTGCCCGTTTTACATGCCGTATTAAGTTTTCCTTTAACCTTGTGATTATTTTATTGTTATGTGAGACTTATGTGAACAATGACTCACGTGATGCATGAATTCACTTATTAAGCACGTTTTATCGAAACGTTTTGTGTGTAAGGACGAATGAATATAATCGCGATATTTGGGGTTGGGACGCGTCCGGTATGGGTCATGAGCCATGCGCAGTTTATACTTTTAGGTAGCTTTGCTGTGTGATCGGCCGCCGGAAGTATACTGTGGGTGGGAGCCGATGCCGGACGGAGATTGATCAATGTGTGATCAATCGTGAGCCTTGCACCATATACCCCGAGGTGGCTTTGCTGTGTGATCGAGCACCTGAGGTATATTGTGAATGGAGGCCGGTGATGGAAAGTATTTGTCGGAAATAAGAATGAGATTAGTGGAATTTTGAGAATCGATGTGCTGAGTAATGATGATAAAAATCTGAGTATTTCATTTGAATAAAATTTCAATTATGTGTGTATTTGTTGCATGAATATCTTTAGTAAAGGGGTGGTTTAGGGCGCCCTACTGAGTGTAATTTTACCACTCACGGTGCTACTTTTTGTGGCCCTGGTGTCCCCAACGCCAGGTACAGAGGGAGATGAGGAGACGCCTGCTGATTATGAGGCGATGGAGCAGCTAGATGGGGATCAAGTGGCGGACCCCTGGCTTTATCAGTAGAATTAGTTAGATGGCTCTGACATTTTATTTCCGTTGGATTTTTTCTTTAATAATGTTTAAGTTTTTTTTTCAGACAGTGTTCGAATTCAATTTATTTCAGTTGTAATAAGTTAGTTTACTTTTAATTTTCGCAAAAAAATTTATTAAGTATTCTTTGGATTTTTTTTAATGAAGTAATTATTTTATTTAAATAATTTTGTGATTTATTTATTAACGTACCCAATTTTCGGGGCGTTACAGTTTTGTTGCCAAAAAACCTGTGATCACATCATTGATTGGTTAAACAAAAATGCTACGAATGTACGTAGTCATTAATGTCCCCTCCCCTCTTCCAAAACAATACAAGAATTAGAGCTTCTGTAATTGGGTGAAATACAGGCACAAAATTAGCTGAATATTAACCTAGGTTTTAGACTTTTAGTGGAATTCCTTTCTCTCTGACTCAGAACATCTCTCTCTGAAAATCCTAGCCACCTCTCTTCCTTTCCTTCTTTCTTCTAGGGTTTTCTTTGTATGGCGGTGATGGTGGCAATCCAATTACGAATTAGATCAATCAACTTTCCAGTCTTGCTGCTAACGGGTGTTTTAATTAACATCAGTTTTCTTTTGTGCATGTGAGGTGGCCAATTCTTTGGCTAGGAGAGGTAGTAGTGATCTGAGTGTCTGTACCTAAGAAAACTACACTCCTTTTGTGATTTTCAAGTCTTTTGATTAAGGACGGATGTTACTTCTATATGATTATCTTGTGTACCTATGTTTCTTATAAATTAAGCTATTACCATGTTTTGAAAAAAAAAAAAAAAACTAGATATTAGTATGGACCCGACTATAGTACCAAAAATGTACAACAGCTTACGTTCATTAATTTTAAAATAAATTTTCGAATGTCTTTGAGAAAATTTAGCTCTCATGGAACCCAAAAATGAGCCTTGTAAGTTGTCATACATTTTCGTTACCTATTGCTTTATCGTTGCAGTATTTCTTGTTTGGGACCTCTATCATCACAACAAGTGGTGCATTTTCGGTGCCCATTGCTTTATCATTGTATTAATTCTTTGGCTAGGAGAGGTATTAATGATCTGGTCTATATCTGAGAAGGCTACACTCCTTTGTGATTTTCAAGCCTTTTGATTAAAGACAGATGCTACTTCTATATGATTATCTTGCGTAATTGTGTTTCCTATAAATTCAGCTATCACCATGTTGGGGGGGGGGGGGGGGGGGGGGGGGGGGGGGGAACGACTAGAATTAAGTATGGACTCGGCTAAGGATGCCAAAAATGTACAACCATTTTTGGGTTCCACGAGAATAATACGGAGACCATTCATTAATTCTAAAACAATTTTTTCGAATGCCCTTAAGAAAATTCAGCTCTCATGGGACAAAAAAATGGGACCGTAAGCCGTTGTCTATTTTCGGTACCCATAGCTTTATCAGTACTGTAGTACTCCGTATTTTCTTGTTTGGGTTCTCCACATTAACCTTTCTCATCACAACAAGTGGTGCATGCTATGTCTCATTTTTTTTTTTTTGTATAAAAAAAACCTCCACTTGCACACGTAGTTATATAGTACAGTAAGAAACTGCAGCATAGGGCATAGGCCTCCCCCGTTGGCGTGTACATAAATAAAATGCATGTGCAAAAATATATAGGTGTAAGTTTGTACTTCATTGATTTTTTAAACACTCTCTGGGTACATGCTGATGCTGTAGCTCTATTTATTTTATTCCTAATTACTACTACTAATTAATAATCATTTCGATCTGTTTTTTTTTTTTTTTTTGAACGGGAAAAATGTAACTTATATTAAATCAAGTACCAGTTAATTAAATCCAGTGTTGGGCTGCAATGCCATCATCAAGCCCGAAACCTCTCTTCCGTATTAGGCCCCTACCTTTCGTAGACTGCTCCACCAAAAAATCTGTGGGCTTGGCAATCTATCAGCCCAAAAGCTTTACGGGAGAAATCTGTAATGAACTGTTAGGTTGGCTTGTTTGGTTTATTGGTCTCTTGTCTAGGGAGATACTTTATTCAATATATATGTTTCTAAAGCACCACTCTGCAGTGTCTCATGCTTTTTTTTCCCATCATATATTCGGGGCCGAACACAGAGGGTGCCTGGCCCTGCACATTCAAAATATTTCCCACATATTGTACATATTTTTTAGATTGATTTTAAAAAATTCTATGGGATTAGCCTCTACAATTCCTGTGGGTGAAAAAGAAATTCTTAAAAATCCTACACATAGCAAGTGGGGTGTACGGGTAGCCAAGTTAAAAGACACTTATTCCCCCATGCACAAGACCTAGGGTTAAGTCCCACTAGATGTTGAGCTGATCACTGGATCATCCCTTAATTGGCCTCTTACTGACCTTAATTTGGTGCGCTTGAAGTACTTGACTTGATCGAAGTAGCATCGACATGGATGGTGACCATTTTTCCTACTCACCTGCATATAAATGGAATTTTACTAGTGGAATTAAGTTGACATGTTTGAAATTGCAGCACATTTGTCAAAATTATACCCTCGTTCGTATCCACTGGTGCATGCCTCAGCTTGATTTGATTCAACATTCTTTGACCCTGCTGCAGACTGCAGTTATCCTCCAAACCTGAATGAACAAATACAAAAAGCCATTAACAACACCTTCTTGCAACTCACACATAGGCTGAACTTAAAAAAAAAAAAAAAAAAAGCATAAAAAATACTCACAGTCCCTGTTATCTTTACCCCTTGTGTTTATAATCTTTGGTGGGTTTTTGTTACTCTATGGTACGTGGTGGGTTTTTGACTAGTACTCATGGGAATCGAGATAGATCCCATTTCCTGCAAGTACATGTATGTACATAATGCTTGATCAACAGAAAATGCCTGGCCGTTGAAGCAATGCATGTGTTGGCGCCGGTAGCATCATCCTTTTTTGAATTTTTTTGTTTTGTTTTGTTTGTCTAGCTTCTTCCTAATATTGGGAGAAATTAAAGTAACACCATTGTCTCGATCGCCTCATTATATCCATCTCTTCTTCTTTGCATCCTCTACATTAGCTAGAATCATCCTAATCTCCTCGATTGATATAGCTAGCATTGAAAGAATTAATTAATGGTACTCAATACTCCTTGCTAGCTAGCTTCTAGGATAGTCTTGTTGAAACTCTCACAACATGTTTTTGTCCAACACTTGACACTTACTAAAGTGGCCAGCTCCTAGACCAGAAGCATGGTGGGTACGTAGTCTTGCTGCAACCAGTAATAATTAAGTTGCCTCATCCATCCATCTACTGCATGCTTTAAATTCGTCCCATGCATATATGCAAAATACAAACTTGGCCAAATAACTAGCCTTTGTTTCTTTGAACAGAAGTTCCTTCAAGTGAAGACCCTTATGTGAATCTCTCAAGTTATTGTAGAAATGCCTGTTACTAATACAGAATCTATGCTCAGCACATGGCTTAGGACGGGATTAATCCCTAGAAAAAGTCATTTGATGAAAACTACCTTCGTCAAATGCAGAACACATAAAAGAAAACAAAAACATACAAATTAAGCCTAGAGATGATCGAGAAGCTGATTATCGCCTACACACATATATAGGCAATGATCGATCAACAATCATCTTTAGTTCTTATATGGTCCCTAGATCTAAATCTAGCACACGATTGACCAATCCACCTGTTGCGAATAAGGTGGCTGTTTCCTAAGCTAAGGGTGAACGTACGTGCAAGCATAACAAGTCATGCCTGAGTTTAAACGTGTGCTTGCGAAAGAGGGTTCTAAACTAAATATGTAACCGGATGAAAATAGAAAAAACTTGCATGGAATTTGAAACTAGCTAAAACTGGAAATCTAACCGCATTAGAAAACCGGGCCAGATTAGGAGCTTTCATGGTCATATGAAAAAAACACACACTCTCACATAATTCTTACGATCGATCTTTTACTTTTCCATTATGCTGCACAGTTTAGTAATAATGGAGATTTTTTTTATCAGCGTAATAATGGAGATTGGAAAGGAACATTTTTTAGCAATAATTAATTAAAAGGGATCAAAGAAAGTTTTTTTTTTAACAGCATGATTGAGACAGTATAGCCAGGTGGGATAATCCCTCAAAGCCAACTCAATTCCAGCAAATAAAACACATGATAAAAGAAAAGAAAACATACCCTGCAAATCAAAACGTGAAGATGAGAAAAGTATTTTTCCCAAATGAAAAAACACGTAAACAAATGAAAATCAATACGTAAAGAACAGAAATCAAAAGCCATATTTTAGGTCAATACCAGCCAGCTGTGGTTCTATGCGATCGTTTCGCATCTTTTTTTTTTCCCAGAGAAAACTTCTTTCTGGGATTTTCGTTCTCTTTAGGACCTTCCCCTTCTCTCTCTTTTTTTATTATTTTTTTATTTTTATGGTGGCCTATTTTGATATTTGACCTTATCTTGTTTAATTTATGTGCTCTTTGGGAAAATTTAGTTTAGAATTTTAGTCGAGACAAGTCTTTTACATACTGGGACCTGATCTTGCTCCGTCCAAGGATGGAGTCAGGGACAAGTGGTGGCGGTCGCCATCATAAGGCTTTAAAAAATGTAATTATTATGTAGAAAATAAAATTTTATTCTCGAATTATATAAACTCGCTACCACTAGATTTTTTTAATTTTTCATCCTCATAATGCAGTTTGTCTTTTTATTTTTTAAGTACATATTTTCTCTACCACAAACATAAAATCCTAACTCTGTCCCGGCTCATCGGCAAAACTTGACTTTCAAATCCACCTTTTTTACTCTTTCATCTTTTAACTTCAGTGTGGGTAAATCGTTCACAAAAGAATTGCACGATGAGTAATATTACATGATAAAAATTAGGTAGTTTAGTTAATATTATTTGATCGAGTTTTTTATCGGTAAAAAATGAAAACACATCCAAGCCGTACAAAACAAGATTGGATGGTCGAGGGGTGCACAACACCCTCCTGATCCGGATGAGACGTTGCCACAATGAGCTGAACTAATGTTTATCGTTTAGTCAAGTTCGATCATGCTAGATTAATGGACAAGAAATTAGAAGCATTAGACAGATGGTTGTATTAATTTCAGTAGATTGAGATTCATTAAGTACTCACAAATGAAATGTAAAGACCGAATACACCATGAAAGCTTTACTCTCTTATATATGTTTTTCTACTTTATGACTTCTTTCATTGAAAAATACCCGAAACCCAATGAAAAATAAAGAAATAAGAAATGACTTTGGGCTGTTCCACCTAATTCCTTTGACGGAAAGATCTATGCCTATTTTCATTCCACGTTATCTCTTTTAGAATAATACAGTAAATAATAATAATAACACGTCCCGTACGTTAGCTAACTTGTAAGGCAATTTCCAATTTAAACAAATGGCAAATCCCGCTTTCTGGGAAATTTCCGATTGAAGACCAAGAATTATACTAGGATAATTCCCACGTACAAAGCCAACTAATTTGCCTGGGTTGACTACAACTTAAGGAAGGATTTAATGGTGAAGCATTTCATTTCTTTCTTTCTTTTTTTTGTTCTCTTTCCAATTAATTTCATGCTTACACCCGATAAATACATTTGCAATATTTTTAAGAGAGAGACTATTTTTTTAAAGATAGTTCATGTTAAATTATTGTCATTGTTCTTTTAGTCAAAATTTCCCTGTATTTCAATACCATTCGTTTGTTATTTTCAAGACGACTAATTAATTCCAATATTTTGAAGAAAAATCAAATATAAAATAACTAAATATCAAAAAATATCTATCTTTAATAATAATTAATTTAATTGAAACCATTTGGAGCAATTCATCCAAAATCACAAGCACATTTGCTAATAAAACTATTAAAAACCTATTTTTGACTTTTCTTTTCTTTTCTTTGCAGATCAAAAAAAGGATAATTATTACTAAAAAATCGTAGGAGTTTTTTTTTTTTTTTTTGGTAAAGAAATTTTAGGAGATTAAACATGTGATTAACAATTTAAAATTGCCTCTCTTTCCTTCTTCTTTTTATTTTATTATTAATAAAGTCTCTCTTTTCCTTATTTTTGTGGAGTATATTTCTCTACTAGTCCAATCACGAATTTGTGTAGATACACAAGGTGGGGCAAACTATAAGAAGTCATCTTCCAACTGTTTCCCGCTACGGTAATCCGCGGCACACATTTAGGCTTTGTTTGGATCCAAGCTTTCATCCTTGGTGGAGTAATATCTTTCCTTCCCGACAGTATTACTTGGTGCAAGTAAACCCACAGTGCAAAGTATAGGAAAGAAACGACACCAAATTGCGAGCAGCCGGCTGATCCACAATCCACACGCAGTTACTCCCACTGACAAGAAAAGGGTAAATTCTCTTATCCCTTCCTAAATCTTGATTTTTTCCTCAGACCCTTCAATTTAATCACCGATCTATGCTTACAGAATCTGGGTCTTCGTAATTTTGCGCTAGAATGTTCTGTTTTGAGTCTGGTTTCTGATGTTGATTTTCATGTTTGCTGGGTATTTCTCTGGGTTTTGATTGGTTGGTTTTGATCTGAAATGGGTGGAGGTTAGTTAAGCAGATAGTGGACTTTATTAGTCATTACTTGCATTCACGTGATGTTGTTCTTTCAAGAATTGACCTTTACAATTGATTTGTTGGAATCTCCTCACGAGAGTCTTTCTAGTTAGCATATTTGGCAAGATGAATTGGGGCATGATCCAGTGCTCGACTTACTTTTTCAGCATCTCCTACATTTTTTTGGATCTTCCAAACCTTTTTATCGTTTCTATCTTAATTTCATGAGTATTATGTACTGATCGAATGCTCGTTGCCTAGAAAGCAGAGGAACTGTTTGATGGACCAACTTAAGCTTTAGCTTCTCCCATTTCATTATAATTCACAATGAAGTGAAGTATTGTAGTCTGTATGTTAAGAGCTTATCACATCAGTTAAATAACTTCTCAAACAACAGCACATGAGCATGACCAGCCTTTGCACTCATTGCCAGGTGGTTTTGAGTAGAATGTGATCATGTCGTTTCCGTATCAAAAATAATTTATAAAACTGAACAATTACTACTACTCTAACGAATAGTGGTAAATATTCCGAGTATCGCTCCTCAGGGATTAAAAGGCTAAATTGCAAATGTTTCAATCGATTTCTAAATTAATTCGATAAAAAGAGGTTTTGGTTTGATTTTCTGAAATTTATAAAAAAAAAAAAACTAAATTAACCTTAAGCAATTAAAAAGTGAAGAGAGATTATGAGAGAAAAGTCTAGGGTTTCGAATCCACTTGACCTTTTATAACCTAGATTTATTACGATTGAGGATTTCTTATTCGGATTTACCGGATACCGTTAGGGTTCGCGGGCCCGTGCAATATCTCCTAAAAATATTCGCGTATCATCAAGCGGCATAGATTATCTCCGCCTAGCACGAATCGTCTTACTAGTACGATCCGTCTCTATGGCACGGACCGTCTAATAGCACGACGCGTCTTACGATAGTATAATCTATCACAGTTGATTACCACGAATTCAATTAAAACCGTTGCATGAAAAACTATTTGAAACCGCGGATATCAAACATACAATTATATGGGGAAAATTAAACCAATTTCATAGCATGAAATCATCTCGTTCACACAACCAAATCCAAATAATTAAATCCAGCAAAAGTAATAAAAACTACGTTACTCGGAGTACAAGCTTCATCTACGCCCTAGAAAGGGATTTAGCTGGACATCGTCGTGGAAATCATAGCTCTAATTTGCTGCTGTCTAGCCGTCCTTGAAAAGGATGGTCGAACGGAGCAAGGCTCTCGGTTCTTTGATGCACTGCTCTCTGCCGTTTCTCTTTATAATGTGTGATGTATATGTGTCTGACTTTTTCCGTGGTGTATCCTCTCTCTCCCCCCAAGGCCAATGCCCCCCTTTATAATAATATATGCGCCGCCCACATTCTTGCTGCAAAAGTCGGTCATGGTACCATTCCCTTGCCCTAGCCGACTCATCAATACTTAATAGGAAGCATATTTCTCTTTGTGGGCCAACTCTTGGTCATGCTTAATTTATCAACAATTGTTTTGGCCCATGTTTTCTACTGGAATTCCTTAACCACGTGGACAATAGGATTATAAGACAGGAGGCCTAATCAACTCCACACCTAGTTCAGCACTTTATTTCATTCGATGACGGGATTCGCTTTGACACGAGTAAAATTGAACTTCGCTCTTTTCTATCTAAGCCTCAAAATATCTACAAAAACACGCAAATAAAGAATTATACTCCAAATAACAAAATAAATACACTTAGCAAGGATAAATTAAGGAGCGCTTATGTGAACATTTGCGCGCCTATCAGAATGCTTAGCATGGTCCCAAAGTTAGGATTTGGACAAGACTTTCCATTTTGTTAGTGATTGATTCACCCTTGTTTTTGCCAAATGTGCACTTTGTTTAACTGTGATTCTTATGGTGGATCCATTGTTCTCTTTATTACACATCCAAGTGCAAGTGGGGAGTCGCAAAAGCAGGAGGTTTGAGAGCTTGTCCCATTTCTACGATAATACTCACAAACTAGAAATATGGGCTCAGGCAGCCTTTCTCGTCATTGCCAATTGATGTTGAGTTGATGCTCTAGACTATTTAACCGGCACCATATCAACCTGTTTTCCATTGAGCCTTTTGTTCTATTACAATCTAAAGAACAGAAGGAATACAGAACGTTCCTGTTTCCGCTGGAAGAGGTGGGTTGTGACAATACTCATATATCGGTTCAAGTAGGATGTTGCCTTTGAGTCTCAGCCATAACTAGTCCCCTTTCCAATCGCAGTAATATATCTCAGGCAAAAGTTTGGTTTCCCTGCCTGAGTGCAAAGAGATTGATCAATGGACCATTAAATGCTTAATGGTTACCTTATCTGAAGGTGGCGGTGGGTATGCTTACCTTAGCATGAGCTGTTTTGGTGCTATATTTTCAAATGTATGGTGACAATGGAGTATGTTCAATTAGATGTCCGAATGCTCTAACAGTATGTTTTGAGATGTGACTGTCTTCCATGGCTTCTCGCTGTGAGGTTTTTCTTTTTTTTCTTTTTTACAAAGAGAAATATCTATCTGTTATCTTGCTTGCTGAAGTTTTTTCTTTTTTTCTTTTCCTTTGAGATATCCAGCTTCCTCCCTTGAGGAAATCAATCATGAGCTGCTTCAACTGTTGCAATGATGATGAAATGCAAAGGGCTGCTGATAATTCACAGTTCATGGGAAATAATGCATCAGGTATTTATCCATTATCACTATGCAGGATTTGGATGTACTACAATTGTTTCTCTTTCATTACTTGAAATGATAAAGAGGGCCCCTTTGCTGGACAACTATGGAGAAAGACAGATATCTTGAGTGTTGGAATTGGAATCTCAAAGTTTGAATTCCATGCGTTGGTTGTGAATTCAGTGGCATTCTAGTCTTTTCCAGTGCTTTCCAAACTCTAGGTGGTATCACAAACATTGTCAGGGTGCTCTACCTCATGTTGGCTCATTTCTACACTGTCACTGCTTGGTTTACTTGTGTTTTTTAGTTTCTTTATTAGCTTTTGTTCAGTTGAGATCAATATAAACAACTTATATTTCTATATGTTCGCATTTTGAAGTGTTGTGTCACTCTTCTTTGCTTTCATTCCGTAATTGAAGGCTTCTCATTTCCATCCACGCTTAACTGAGTAGGAGTTAATGATGTAGGTCATGGGGGTTATAATGCTACTGAAGCTGCCCCAAAGGACACAAAAACTGTAGATATCCAACCTATTGCTGTGCCAACCATCCCAGTGGATGAACTGAAGGAAATAACAGAGAGCTTTGGTACAAAGGCTTTAATCGGTGAGGGCTCATATGGAAGAGTTTACTATGGTCTTCTCAAAAGTGGGCAGGCTGCTGCCATTAAAAAATTAGACGCCAGTAAGCAGCCAGACCAAGAATTTTTGGCGCAGGTTGGGCCCATCACATTGAGTTAGTTTTCTCTATATTCATAATAACCTAAGATTGATCAGTTGCTTCATAAATTTACAGGTTTCTATGGTATCAAGACTGAAAAATGAAAATTTTGTTGAGCTTCTTGGTTATTGTTTGGATGGTGGTCTCCGAGCCCTTGCCTATGAGTATGCTTCAAACGGATCTCTTCACGATATTCTTCATGGTAAGTATTGTCAAGTTTGTTCCTTTTATGATTGGACTTTAATTTCTATTCCAATTGGGTAATTAACAGATTCTACAAAACTATTTATTGAGAATCTAAGTTGCTAGTTTCGGACATCGATAGATGGTGATGCTATTTTGAATGGTGTATGTGTTGCCTCAGAGCCACTCAAAATATCCAGATAGTGATTTCAAAGTCACTTAACTTTGAGGGAGCGAACCACTTGATTCCAATAGTGCCGATGCATGTGTGGATTGCTGTCCATCTTCTAACATGACAAAACTTTGATTCTTTTAGCAGTGGTAAAAATTGACTTCAGATCTTAGAAATTGCTTGACATGTGTTTAACCCATCTAGAAAAGCTTTTCACATACAAGAAGTGGAAACTCACAATCATGCAATTAAATTGTGGCAGCTTGACGACATGCACTTTCTAATTCATCATTTCATCTCGGTGGGGTGCTTTGCACATGAGTGGTGGCCACTTTTGATCTTCTTTAAGTAATTAACTTTCATTTCAGTAAGCATTCCAAAGCAACTGGAATACAGCACTTCCCCATACACCAGAATCTATCCAGGGAAAGCTTCGGAAAATAAACAATAAACAACACTCAACCTTCACTCCTTCAGCAACCTGACCTGCAGAAAGATACAGCCAATTACAATATCTCTCAAGGACCAAGCTCGTTAAAGGCCCCGTCCAATCTCTTGCAATTAACCCATTACAGTCATTGTTTTCACGTCTCCAATAACTGACAGGCCCTAACTCCCCTAGAATCAAACCGAACAAAGAATTGCAAGACATATTCTTATGTTGAAAGGACCTGCACTCCCTGACCAGTAGATAGCACCTAAACTTGCTGAGAGTATCCACATTCAAAGAATAGGTAATAATGGGCTAGGAAGTGTGAAGACAATTTGAGATGTAGAATTCCCTCCTCTAGGAGCCCTAGCCCAGCCCGTTATACCAGCCAACCTTGTAGTACCTTCCCCTAAACTTTCTGAGATATTCAATATTAAGTGATAATGAGACTTGCCATAAACTTGGCACAGAGCACGCTTAGGATCCACTCGCACACCCCAGGTGATCAACCTATCTTTAGTAGCTAAACGACCCAAGAAAGGTAACCAGTGATTTAAGGCCCATCTTGGGACATGATGGGAAACCATTTCACTTTACTCCAAGGGACAGGACCACAGGGAAATGCATATTGTTCATGTCTTGCCAGGCTAGGCCGCTAGGCTAACTTAGCAGAGCAGATACCATCAGGAGCTAAATTCCACTGTAGAAAACCATTCTTATTAGCATTACGTAAGAAAGTTGGAGTGTTAGCAACAATTTCCCAAGTCGTAGTATTCTTAGGTCTTGGCCATCTCCATTCAGCTTGATGAATAATAGACTCCACCTAAGCATGTAAGGGTCTGCCCTTGTTATACACAATGCTAGCACCAAAACTTTTATATAGACCTACCCATTGGATGCCAATGGGCAATCCACAAAAAAGTATATTCACCATTGCTAATAGTATAACTGATCCAAGGCTGCTCCCAACTCTTAGGCTTAGTGATTTATGTAACCGTCCAAGATGCATCAGGTAGGATCTTGATCTTGGCTGACCACACACTTTGGTTCTTAATCGTGCAAGTATGGACTAATTTTACCCAGAGGGTATCAGCCTTCCTGCACATAGCCCACAAGTTTCTAGCCGTAGAAGCCTTATTCCAATCTTTCAGCCATCTGAACAGCAGATCCCCTTCTTCTATAGTAGAACATACAAATTTCCAAGAAAAATTAGCACCAGAACTCTTGGGATTATGATCAGACCAGAGGAAATCTTTCATCATACTTTTTTTTTTTTTTTTGAAACGGAATCTCTCATCATACTTGTCAATATCATGAAAAATTTTCTGAGGTAAACATAAAGATTGAGGACCACTAAACATGAATACCTAAAAGAACAGGTTCCCAAATTCTTCTCTTCCACCTTAGGATAATTTTGTCCTTCTAAGTGATTATTTTAATGGTCTTCTTTTTGTTAATGTAGGACGGAAAGGAGTCAAGGGAGCACAGCCCGGTCCACTTTTGTCATGGGCACAAAGGGTTAAAATTGCTGTTGGAGCTGCAAAAGGGCTCGAATATTTACATGAAAAGGCAAAGCCTCATATCATTCACCGTGACATAAAGTCCAGCAATGTCTTACTTTTTGATGATGATGTCGCTAAAGTTGCAGATTTTGATCTGTCCAATCAAGCACCTGACAATGCTGCCCGTCTGCATTCCACTCGTGTTCTAGGAACCTTTGGTTATCATGCTCCAGAGTAAGCTACTGTGCTGTTTCAAATAGATGCTTCAAATTGTTATTGGCAAAACAGTATATATAGCATAGTTTCTGTTAAGTATAGTAAAGGCACACTTTGGTAGTTCAGACCTCAAAATCCCTCACTCTGAAATATATTAATCATTCAGTTGTGAGGATGATTATAGACCAAAAGAATATGATGTCTAGCCCTCTTGTATTCTCTGGCTATCTCCCTCCTCTCTCATAAGATCTTGTGAAGCTGGCATCTTGAATATATTCATGATTGTTTGGTTTTCTAATTTGGATGACAGGTATGCAATGACCGGGCAACTGAGTTCTAAGAGTGATGTTTACAGCTTTGGTGTTGTTCTTCTGGAACTCTTGACTGGGCGTAAACCTGTTGATCACACATTGCCTCGTGGACAACAGTCTCTTGTTACATGGGTACTCACTTCCTCGTGTTCTTTTTTTCCCTTCTTATCTAGAGAGTGTTTTCCTGTCTCGTTTTGATGTTTTGGTCCTTTAGTTCTGTAATTTTTGAATCCTAAGTTCAACCTTGTACATCTGCAACCAAACAGGCAACACCAAAACTCAGTGAAGATAAGGTGAAGCAATGTGTTGACGCTAGATTGGGCGGAGACTACCCTCCCAAGGCAGTGGCAAAGGTGATTTATATGTTTTAGATTGCTACTAATAAAGTAGTAATATCTATTTGTAGATCCTCAATGACCTTATCGTTTTTATCTTCGCCAGATTCTCTTTTAAGTTGTCATGTATGATGTCTCTGTCTTACTTTTGCTACAGTATGATGCCCCAACGATTACAATTTACAAGCCATCTTTGTATTACATTTTTTTAGTCTGATGAAAATCAAATATTACTTGAAATAATTTAGTTTGTGTTCATTGTCATGTGCTTGAAATCAGATGGCTGCTGTTGCTGCCTTGTGTGTGCAATATGAAGCTGATTTCCGGCCGAACATGAGCATTGTTGTTAAAGCGTTGCAGCCTCTGTTGAATACTCGATCTGGACCTCCTGGTGAAGCACCAATCGTGTGAATTTTATTATTTGCCTTGATTGGCGAACTTGTCAGTGGGATTTGTGTGTGTGTAGATTCACAGATCTTCATTGGCACCCTGTAGTCATCAAGAAACTGAATTGGGTTTTCCTTTGTATTGCACGCAATTTTTTTGGCAGATGGTGCTTAACTTTAGTTGCATGGCATTTCTTTTCATTCGCTTGTATTTAAGTTTTCTAAAATAGTTGCGAGAGCCTCGTGTTTTGTTTTTGTTTTTGTTTTTGTTTTTGTTTTTGTTTTTGTTTTTGTAGTATTGGAAGGATGAAAGAGGGAACAATGTATAGATGCTTGAATATCAGCTGCCAGCTGGTTGTGAAAATTTCTGTATAAGGCGATTACTACTGGTGTTTTCCTCAATTAAGGCAGAGATGGTTCCAGTTTCATTTAAATGCAGTGGAGTGAAATCATTGCAGTTTGCTAACCTCATTTCATACAGATGATTTGTTCTTTTTGCATCGTGGCAGACACGCTGTTTTGCCAAACCTACAAAAAGCTTTGTTCGCTTCTTTCCTGCGAAACCTTGCCAAAAAAATTTGGAACCCCATCTTTATTGTTTGGTAAAGTCGCACGGAATGCTATGTAACGGGTAGCTATCTAACTGTTAGTGGTAGTATAGTATAGCTGAGCTATTGATTCATGAAGATTCTGAATCGAGAAGGAACCCAGGGTAAAGAAAAAATTGCTGAAGCTCCAACCGTTTTTCAGCAGGATCCGGGCCTTTTGCTTTTTTATGATTCATTACCTTTGCTTGAGTGATAAGAGGACAAACCGGTAACTAGCTCAGCGCGTTAAGAATGGTTTTTGAGGGATGGTTCTTTATAACTGTGTTCTCGGATCCAACGAACAGTCGTAGCAGGATTTTATAGACATCAGTTGGTTCTATTTTCAGAGGAATGCATCTGAGTGAGAAGGTAGACTGCATAACAAGAATATGTGTTGCTTTATATAATTCGGTAATCAAGCTAATTCAGAAGACTTTCATTCCCCATTGCTTTCGGTTTCGCAAATAAAAAGAAAAAAAAAATGGAGAAAAAGTTTTCATTGCCTTGGAAGCAATACATTCAATGAAAAGTACATATCGTGACGTCCAGTTAGCCAAGCCATGGGCATCACACACACTTTCATAAGTTATTTGATAGTTGAAACCTTGCTGTCCTTCTAATTCTCCGCACGCAATCCGCTTCTATTGGAAGTACATAATTTTTTTAAAACTCAAGGGGTTCTGATTGCACAGTACCAACAGCCTGCCCTCTATTTTAAAACCATTGACAAACAACTGCCTTGACCTTGTCTAGTTGATGCATCTAAGAAACTGAGTATTGAACATTTTCTTTTCCTTTTCTTTTCTTTTATCGGTTCAGCAATTAGGGGATGTCCCGGTCAGTTTACGCACACCTCGACTCCTCTCCTCCCCCTGTCCGATCAAAGGCTGGCCACCCACGCCGGACTAATAAATTCATGAAAAATTACTTTTTTATAGCCTGACCTCAAGAACTGAACCTTGATAAAGTGTGTAGATAGTAAATCCACCAACCAACCGGACTAACCCTTGGGGCTTTGAACATCTTCTGACCAAACTAGGGTTTGAATATGCCAACCCAAGGTTAATTCACAATGAACTGCTGAGTAAAACTCAATTAGGTAGTAAGTACATTCTTTTTTAAAGTGTGACGCCCAACGGGATCTAGTTTCTTTGTTTTTTTTGTCAAGCAGGTAGTTAGTAAGTTAGTCCACAGGGGATCCAAAGACTGTCCATAGCCCTAAACCACAAACGCCCAAGATAGGGGCTCGAACCCTGGCCTCCCACAAGGGAGGGACCAAGAAATGCCATAGGGCTACAAGCCCATTGGCACCTGGTTTCTTTGATCATAGTTCTTTACATACAGAAGATACATGTATTGCAAAAGGGGAAGACACTATCAGTTTCCATTGTTCATAAAAGGGATTTCTTTAAATGCAATCACAAAGTCAAATGCTTTTTACCTTTTCTCCACAGGGAGAGTGTAGATAAATTGTTGTACGAACTAAAATGATATAGGAAAAGGGAAAAATAGAAGAGAAAACCTTAAAGACCTGTACAGACTATCGACTACCATTTGTAGGCTATCCTAATGCAATCTTCACACACAAAATATCTTCTCTCCAACGTCTTAAGAAACAGAATAAGATTTTTTGATCGGCAAGAAACAGAATAAGATACCGAAAGACGGAACGAAATCCCTTAATAACTTGCCTCGACTGCCTGCCTTGATCTCGACTTGACAAACACAGAACTAGGAAAGATTGTGGGAACAACCACTTAATATGCTGATCAAAATTTATAGTAGAAGTCTTGGCCTGCTTGATTATGCCTTGTGGTTGCGTCTGATATCTGACCTCAAGATTGGATTGTCACTTTTATCTGCATCTGAGCTCTCCATATGGATTTCACCTTCTGTGTTTCCACCATGGTTCCTTCGACGTCTTCGATCCTGAGAGTCCAAACAAGCAAGGTTTTTAAGTTACTCTCCAACACATCCAGAAATGAACTTTAAGTTCCAAAATAGCAAAAGAATGGAAGAAGCAGCTTAGTTTGCTGGTTGAATGCATGGTTACTACTACAAGCTACAAATTCAAATAATGTGTTTCAGCTGAAACATTAGAATCAAACCTCTCTTGGTATAGGGTATTCCTCCGATTCAAGCATTCGGACAACTTGACTCATCTTTGGTCGCTTGTGGGAATCTGGGTCAACACACCTCAAAGCTGTCAAAAGGGCTCGTTTAAGGGCACTTGTAGAGGGCCTGGTCTCAATGGTTGGGTCAACCACTTCTTCCGAGCGCCTGCTGCCCACCATCATTTTGAGCCAGTCGACAAGATTTACCTTAAAGATTGAACAAATTCAAAGTATCAGGAATAAAATTGTCTATGTCGACGTACATGACATATATGTTGAGTTCATATAAGCCTCAGAAATTGCTGCCCTAAAGCATACTGGGAAAGAAATGACATGTTTGACAAAAGCAAACATCAAATAAACCAGCTGCACCTCTTGAATCCCACTGACTTTTAGTTGTCATATGCAGCTACAAGAAAGAATTTCTCAAATTCACCTTTAGAAATCAATTCTACCATACCTCATCGGCTGGACGACCATAATCCACTGGATCCCTTCCAGTAATTGCTTCCAAGACCACAACACCAAAGCTGTAAACATCACTCTTCTCATTTAGGAGTCCACTGTTTGCATATTCTGGAGCCACATATCTGTAGAATTTACAGGAAAACCAGAAAGAAACAAAATCGTGGTTATTGACAAGCTAATTATTATCCATCAAGAGGTTATCAGGGAACTTTTTATATTTTAAGAAACAAAAGCAAACAGTGGCCACCCAAAGGATGAACCACAGCACAAAAGATATTGTACGATAACATCATGTAAAATACCCACCCAAAGGTACCCATAACTCTGGTTGTAATATGACTCTTTCCAGCACCCAACAACTTGGCTAGACCAAAATCAGATATTTTGGCATTGAAGTTATCATCAATCAGTATATTGCTTGACTTAATGTCTCGATGCACCACTTTTGGCTCAATGGCTTCATGTAAGTAAGCAAGCCTACAACACGCAGATCATGTGTAAACTAAAGCGCAGGAAAAAAAGGTTTAGGTA
The DNA here is from genome assembly GCA_020921065.1 of Vaccinium darrowii. Lineage (NCBI taxonomy): Eukaryota > Viridiplantae > Streptophyta > Magnoliopsida > Ericales > Ericaceae > Vaccinium > Vaccinium darrowii. The sequence continues at coordinate 300,262 of CM037151.1, read as the reverse complement.
ACTCCGATTAAGAGAAAGAACTTACGCCTTAGCAGTGCCAAGGAGGACTTTCATGCGGGCCTCCCAAGTAAGATATCCATACTGGCGCATAGCTCCATGAAGCCACTGCTCTAAATTGCCATTGTTGACGTACTCATAAACCAACATCCTGAAATTTAGTATAGAAATTAACCGAACTGAAGAAAGCAAGGCAGCCAACACCTCCCAAGGTGAAAAAGTCAAAGTCACCGGCACTTTCAGCACCTTTCACTTACATAAGCAACCACATTCACATTGAACTAAATTTCTATCTAACTATGCCATCTTCGCTGCCACATACATGGGGCACCCATTCAACGAACAGGCTGACTTGCTGTCTTTTTTTGTGGTGATGGTGTTCATGGCCTCCCCCAGATTAGTTCCCATGGTACATGGACTTTTAGTCCCATGTCCCACACCACATATATTAACTGATTAATGAGCAAAAGTCTCAGGGCTAGCAACATCAAGGGGCAATGATGAATGGAATTAAAAAAAAAGAAGAAGTTTCAGAACTAGTGGTTGCTGAGCTATCATTGCTCAAACAATGGAATAGCCAATCAAAAAGGGAAGATTTAGCAAGTACAGATAATATTCCAACAACAAATCAATAGAATAAGGTTACAAATGAGTTATGAGGTTACACCACATTAGGTAAATATTAACAAGTGTATGCAAATTGCAAAACTCAATTTATTGTTTCTATCTGTTTCTAATCAACAATTAGGTACATTAAGTCATACTTATTAACAAGTATTGCAAAAGTCAACTTCTTGTTTTTCTCTATTTCTCATCTGCACTTCTAAGTACCATCTAATTATGATAACGCGAAAACATAAACGGGGCTCCAAGAAATTTGGTACCTGTGAGTTCCTTCAATACAGTAACCCAGAAGCCTAACTAAGTTCTTATGCCGCACATGACCAATAGCCTCAACTTCTACCCTGAATTCCTTCTCTGCTTGTCCCCTATGGTTAGCAAAAGAAGGAAGTACCATATGAGCTTGAAAGCCATAGAGAATCTAATTGAATTAACTGAAATGGGAAATTACGTAGCAACCCAAATGCCTGTGTGAAAACTTACAGGTTGTTGAGGAGTTTCTTAACAGCCACAGCAGTCCCATTAACCATATAGCCCCGGTAAACAACTCCATATCCACCCTCACCAATCACATTTTCCTTTGAAAATCTCTCGGTCGCGATTTCTAGGTCTCTTAATGTAAACCAATGACCCCAACCAAGGTGAGAGAACTCAGGCATACCAGATAAAGGAGAAGCGGCACTTATAGGATGCTCAGCTGATTCAATACTCCCTTTTTCTCCCGATTGAGAGCCATCGTCAGCTTTCTCTAAATGATTGAATGAGTCTGATTGACTGCTATTATCTGCATTCTTTGTCTTGTCTACACTTGGATGCGTTTCTGAGCCGTTGTCGTTGAACTTATCGTGAAGGGTGAGGAAATCACCATTAGGAGGAAAATAATTGTTCGCTGAATTTCGGTCAACCCTTACCTCTTTGATCTCCTTTGACACAGTTGGGATTTGGCTTACAGGAAGCGTGACATTAACCCTTCCGGATTTCTTTCGGGAAGTAAGACGAAAAGATAGCACCAACAGAATAATCACAATGAACATTCCAACCAAGATCCCTATGAGAACCCAGACTTTAAGGTGAAAAATAGGTGTTGTATTTGATAATACATTGTTGAGACCAGATGCCATTATTGACAACACCAAGATGCCTGCAAGATGGAAACATGAGAATTCAGAATACAATCCTCTACAGTTACACACATTCTCCAGTAGGTTCAGGGAAACGGAATCATCTAATTTTATGATGACCATACCTTCCTGATCCTTAAGTATAGAGAAACAATACAGTGAGAAATCAATTAGCGTATAAATGCCTACTGAGGTTCAGATCAAATACATCGATACAAACCAAATGCTCCACCATTTCCTTCACTACCATGAAACTTCCATAGTAAATAAACAAAGAGAGACCCAGAAAACAGACCCAGTAAAAACATTATCCAGTTCATGTAAAGAGAGACCCAGAAAACAGACCCAGTAAAAACATTATCCAGTTCATGTAATAAATTGCACAGCTCTGTGAAATCAAATGAATCATAGCTACACATCTATGCACAGAAATGCATCAAGTTTGCCACTTTACCTGTAACTGATGAGATTTAGGAAGCAAACTCCACCCTGACCAGTTTCGCGACCGGCCACAAAGACGATAAATCAAGACTCTAAAGAACCAGATCTCTTCTGATACGAGAAGGCCCGAAAGCACATTTCAAAATGAACCCATTTCCAAACACCCACTATAACTTATTCTCATGGTCGAGAATCCCAGATTTAGGCAGCCTTCTTTTTTATAGAGTATATTTCTTTTCTGGGCCTTCACTGTACACCTAATGCGTCTCTGTATTTCAAAGAAACCTCTTAATGAAAAAGACGAGAAAAGAGAGAACCTTTTTTGAAGTTGAAGGGAATTGGCAGCAAACACACATCAAAAGCACATGGAATGGAATTCTAGGTTGTATGAAATGGTGGTTGTGGGGATTATAAGAAGGCATGGAGTTATCAGTGGTAGGTAAATGCCTTCATACAGTAAAAGAGAAGCATAGAAAAATTGCCACCAGTAGTATTAAATTTGATTCTGTTTTTTTAAATAAAAAAAGCCTCGTAAGGTGACTGTGACTAATTATCTGAAAACCCTATCAGAATAACCAGTAAAGATTAAGATTTCACAGATTTCTAATATTTTCTATGGGGGAGGGTGGGGGTTTTCTTATCTCATCTTTCGTCACTCGCAAATTTCGAAAAACCATTAGTTAGTCAAACATATATTTTAAAGTAACAAGGTGGTGTTAATTAATGATGATTATGGGAGACAGGTAATCAGTGTGATTATAGAAAATGATAAGTGCAATTTAGTGCAGGGTTGAAACTTGAAAGGTCAAATTAACAGACTGGATGTCAGGGCATATTAGCTCAAACCAAAGTGTTAGGCTCCTCATTTCAGTGATACTTTGAAATTCATGCACACTGTAATTTACTTACTCCTAGAGTTTTGTGAATTTGTAAGTATATTTATTGATGAATTGGGATGTGGGTTTTGTGGGTTGGACAGTCAAAGAAACAGACTTGATAACAAACCAGCTAATATCATAGGGAAATTCTATTCGCCACCCCTCTCTTTTCTTAGCACTCACATCTAAAAAAAACTTAAGCAGGTGTGTGACGCTCACTGTGGCCCCACCTTAATTATCCAAACCGTCTATTTTGCAAAAAATAATACATAAATGATAGCTGAAAAAAACAAGTTGATCGGATATCGGTAAATTCCACATTTCTATTGAAAATAAGATATGGTTGAATTTTTTAATTGTTCATTGTTTTAAAGACAAATCAAACGCTTTTCAATTAACTTGATTTTTTGCGAGAAAGTTTTACACATTATTTTATACAAAATAGACGGTTTAGTTTATTAAGGTGGGACCCATGCACCTTCTTAAAGTTTTTTGGTGTAGGTACCGAGAAAAGAGGCAGTGTGTATAGAATTTCCCCTCATAGTCATAAGTACCCTTGTTTCCCCTTGGAATCATAGAAATGCCCTTGCGGGTATGTGGGGAAGGTGTGATGCAGTAATATATTCGGCATGAGTCATGAGGCATTTGAATGATGAGTACCTACCCAAGACACCACAGCCAGAAAACCTCTGAAACTCCCTTCGCAGTTACCCTTGCATTTTCAGTAGTGTCTAAGCAACAAAAAATTATAGCTGCAATATTTGAAGTCCTGAGAAATTATGTCTGTCCAGAGCCAGAGGAATCATGGTGGCATGGGTAAGCAACAAACAGATGCGAAAAAGACAAAGCAAACCTCAATTTCAATGTCAACATGCAATTTCATATGTGAGAAAGAGCAGTGTTACGGTCACAGATTTACACATTTAAATGTATCCGAAGTCGTTGATGAATGTGGCAACAACATGCAATGCATTAGACGGTTGTAGACACATTTGTATCATGCATGACATCCGCATTGAATGTCTTATAGAGTAAATGCTTTTTCTGTATTCATTGTGTTCAATTTAGTTTCTTCGAAGAAATGTTGTCTCCTAAAGTAAGGTCCTCCGTCGCTCACTAAACTCAATCAACTAAAACAACATAGGCTTTGTTCGGATTGGTGGTTGAAAAGGTTTTTTCAAAACCTCAATTTCAAAATTTGAAATTCTCACTCTGCACGTGTAATGATTGTCTGGCAATTGTACTCCACTTGTACAGCTAACTCCACTTGTTGCATTGTCACTATGTACACGTACTGCACTCTGGACACATACTCCACTTGTTGCCTTTCTACTTTGTACACATAATCCACTTTCTGTACAAAGGAAAGGTCAAGGGGTGAGTGGACCCCATTTTTTACAATTGCTGAAATTTTTTAAAATTGAGGTTTTGAAAAAACCTTTTCAACCACCAATCCGAACACAGCCATAGTTATTTAAAAAATCCCGAGTTCCAGAATCATGCATGTAGAAATGAAGTAGATTTGCTGTGCAGACATGGGTAGGTATGGGTTTAAGAAGGAAAGTGTAGTACCATCCAGAAGGGATACAAGGGACAATCCGAAGCTTCCTCTAATAGTTCCTCGATCTCTTTCTTTTTACTTTAATTCCCTCCTCAATTCTTTTATTACATAATAAGGAACAGGCAAGAAGTCATTGTCAAGGAGTCAAAGCATACATGCATACAACAAAAGCATGGGAAATGGGAATACAAAAGCCCGAGCACGAGTTACTTTATTTTAGACTTTTAGTAGGAATACTATATTATGGAGTACAATTCTTTATGCAACCGACACCCCATTCGTGTTTTTGTGATTGGGTAAACATTTATATGGATATCTCTCGTTCCAACAACCCAATTGAAATCCAAACCAAAAATACAATACAAGGGAGTTCAATTTACCAAATCAGATTTATACCTTTGAAAATCTCCCAGATGAAGGTCCTAGTATATAAATAGGGTACCTTGTGCATATGTTTTCAGGCTACCTCATACCTGTACAACTATACGTGGATTCGGCTTCTGGTTCTTTTGCAGAGGAAATTGAGATATTCGTTGTATTTGGTTCACAGTGGCGAAGACAGGATCTGAGTCATTGGGAGTGGGAGTGCGAGCGTGAAAGCGTATTTGAATTCGCATTTCAAATTACGAAAATTGCAAAAGCTAGAATTGAGAGCGCGAGCTCAATGCAAGGATTGAGAGCGGGAAGCGCGTGACGTTTTTGAATGATTTATGTGACAAAGGCCAGGATTTGGAATTGAGGTGGTGTTCAATGGGAGTCTACTTATGTCGTCGTATGTAATTGCCCGTAAAAATGTGAAGAGGTAGGTTATGCGTATATTCACATGATTCTATTTTACACTCAAAAGTATATCTGAATATTTGATGAATGATTATAAAAACTTACAATGAAAAGGTTTTTGAAGATGGATAGAGACCTTAATGCATTGAAACCAAGACTTCTCATTTTCCACAAACAAGTAGAACTGTAGAGAAAGATCATATCAATGTGTTTCATACATAACCAACATAGACACATCCAAGTGTAAATAGTTTGTATCCAGATTAATTTACGCGCACCTCGTCTAATTTTTGAGAGAAAAAATTCCACCATCCACGAGTAAGCCCCATTTTAAAGCCGTAGCAAAGCGGACAACCCATTCGTAGTTTTTATAAAAACAGTTTTATACAAATATGATACGTTCTGTTTTCTCATAGATGCCAGTAGATTGCTCTCTTGCTTATTCAACCCACTGCAATGAGACCTTAAATCCCAAGTTTTTTCACATAGGCAAAACACACATATGGGACCGAGGTTTGAATAAACTAGTGATGGAGGACTAATTATCGCATGGTCCTAAATTATTAGGTGATTTTTCTAGAGCAGAAGCAAACAAAAACAAAGTTTGAATTATGATTTGCTTCAAAATTATAAAATCAAAATCCTCACATTATACATGTACTAATATAATTCCAAAATCATTTGTCGGAGTCAAATGAGGTGGGGAATCTTTGACGTTGGAAGTTAGGGAAAAGGGAAGTGTCCTGGGGAAAATGCATTTATTGGGCGTCTTTCTAATTTTATTCAGCTCATTAATTTTCATTACTATTTCTTTCTGAAGTTTGTCAGCAAATAGCCAGTAGAAAAAAAAAAAAAAAAAATTAGTGGCCGTGTGTGCAACGTTTATAGGCTCCTAACCATTTGTATTTAGTTGTTAAAGCTTCATTATCTGGCTCAGCTAATCAGGTAGGTGGGTAGTTGCATCCAATTCTCTTTCCAAATCCTTTGTGATTAGTATTTCTTAATCCGAATTTCCCAATTTCGTTTAATTATAGGTATAAATTCTCAGTCCCCTAGCTTTGCCTAATTTCCTTGGGTTTTTTTTTTTTTCATTTCATTTACTTGGGTTTTTTGTTTTGATAAAACAAGCAGTTGCCATCTTAAGGCATACACCATAAATTAATTAGTGAAAGGATTTCTAATTAACATGGCAAATATGTTTAATGTGTGTTAGCTTGTCTGCTCTGCTGCTTAGTTATTAATTGAATGAACAAGATCCTTGTCCAGTCAGGCTACTAACAGACCATGTCACTGCAGGTTTCAAACTTGATTAGGTTTCACATAGATCCATAATTGGATTCATCCCACTTTTATTTTGGCTTCAACACCAAAATTTTCTTCTCCAATGGGATGCCATTTTGGGAGCCAAAAAGGGTTGTCATATGTGGATGTGATCCAACCAGTGCAAGTGCTAGTTGTCAAATAAAGGTTTATGCACCATTAGAGCATTTTTGTCAAATTTTGACTAAAAACATTGTAACAAGCCAAAAAAAAATGAACTTGGCGCTAAAAAAATAGTCAGAACCATTGGAGATGCTCTTAATCATTGTTCATTTCGTAACAACCGGTCTCAGCCCAATCCCATATAATATTGTCCGCTCTGCTCGCCATCAAAACATAGGGGCAAGGTCCCATTGTCGTGCATCTACGTGGGTAGAACTTCCGTTGTACCCAAAAAAAAAAAACATCTACGTGGATAGTATAATGCTCCTAAATTTCTCCGAGAAAAAGCTTTGTACTAGGTAATTCAAAATCCTCACTTATATGATGGTAGAGTTTTTCATTTACACCTAAAGTGGAATTAGACGGGGTCTCCCACACTTTAAACGAGCTTAATTTACATTGTTTGTGTCTTGCAATCGGCTACGTATACTCCTTCCATCCCAAAATATTTGTCCAATTCACAAAATAAGGACTAAAAAGCGGTACACTTTTTTAAAGAGGAAATTTTGAACTTTTAAAAAAAATTGAAAAAACTCATTGCTATCTAAGTGCATTTGTTGATTTTTTAATTTTTAGTTTGTTATATTGCGGACTGAACAAACATTTTGGGACGGAGGTGGTATAATTTAGGACAAGGGCGGACTGGAGAGGGTGCAAGGGGGTGTTTGGCCTCTGCACTCCTTCCAATTTTCTTCCTATTTTAAAAATGTTTTTGAATTATTTTATAAAATTACAGAACCTGCAAACTATGTCAAATTCGTAATTCTACGTCCGCCGCTAATTTAGGACGCAGGCAAACGTTATTGTGTCACAGTAGCCCAGGGGCGAGGGAATTGGGGAATTTGGTTGTTGGCATTAAAAGGGGAAAGGAAGTGGAAATGCACCGACTTGAACGAAGAAAAATGTGGGTCTCTTTGATGGAGATAATTCAACCAAGTGGAAAGGTAGAGAAACATAACGTGTAAGCAATGGCAAGCAGTACTTCTTGACATTTTAACATTTGTCCCAAAAAAATGGTTGTGTGTCATAACTCGATCGATCATTATAAACCCCATATATGCATCTTGAATTTAAAGACATGATCATGAATTTATTTATGCAGACTGCCATCTGCCAACTGTGTTGGTAATTAATTATGAGATGGATGGCATTCTAATTAAAGTTTTGAATCGGCTTCTTAATTAATTTTGTTGGTATTTATCCTCTTGCAAGAGGAATATGTGATTTTTAGTACATTTGGCTTGGCTTCCAAGAGAAGTTTGGGTTCGAATTTATGAAGAGACGTCAAAATCCATTTAACTATTGAGCCACTAATTTTTCTTTAACCCCCGTCCCGTCGATGAATATAATGTTAAAAAAAAAAAAAACTCTTGCAGGATGACCGAAATATGAACTACCCTTTGAGTGCTCTAATAGATGAATGCAGGTACTTAGATCCTTTGAGAAGACGTAGATGAGGCATGTCTATTGAGAGGTAGATGAGGCATGTCTATCGAGAAGCAAACAAGTGTGTCGATGCTTTAGAAAATGATTCCCGCCATTATTATGGAGGATACACGTTACTATGCTTCTGGTCCTTATTTTATTTCATGGATTTTGAAGAGGCCAAGTACCCATGCAAGGATTGTAATTAAACTGTTAGTTTTCAGTACGTAATGCAATTCATATAACGTCTCAAAATTTCCAATTAGAACTTGTACGCCATATTTCCAATTTGTTTACGCCCTCGATCCCTAGACGAATTTAGAATTTGGTTGAGGACTCTATATTCTTTGGCTATCAATCAATATTCGTGCTGAATTAATATGCAACAATATCTGATGAAAATATCTGGAGTATGATAGTATTATGGAAATGAGTACTGTTAATTAGTCAAATTCATGCAGCTTCCACTTAGCGGTACAAAGTAGCTGCTTTCTATTCTACAACTAGCTATTACTTACTACTATGTTGAGCGGAAAAATAAGTAACCCGACGTCGTTGGATCACATTTCCTCAGATTCATCCAGAGTGCCAGCTGTTAGTTTGGTCAACTACGAACCTTCCTAGGTACTTGGACGAAATAAAATTTTGATCTTCATGAATTAATGTCTACAAATTTTCGGAAAACATATTTTTAACTACACTTTCCAATTTTATCAGTGTGCACAAACTTTTATTTACCTGATAGATATACATGCAGATGCAGGTCGGTCAGGGGTTAAATTTGGGAAAATGGGATAAACATTTTTATCAGAGCAATCAATTTTGTTGACTTACAGTGTGCACATACAAACTCTTATTTGCTGGAGAGATATGCAGGCCAGGGTTAAATTTATGAGAATGGGAGAGACATTTTTAATGTTTGCATTCAAAGTCTCTCGACATTGTTAAAGTGTTCATACCAGTCACACACATGTACATATGTATTTTATAGTATCTAGGAAGCACGGATACCAGTATGAGTACGGGTATGTGATACAACAAAAACTTTAAAAAGTACGGTACGGGTACAGTTGGGTACGATAGTGTAATTTATTTATTTATTTTTTTCTATTTTACTATGTTCCATTGCATATACTAAATAATAGATACATTTTGTCAACAAAAAGCAACATAAATAAAAGTTAAGAGACTAAGAGTTCATACAGCAAGTTCAATGTGCCTGAAATCAACACAAGGCAATGTCATTTTAGAGTTTTAGTACATACCAATAACACTTAAAATAAACTCCCCAAAAAAAAAAAAAAGGAAATAGTTCTAAGAACTAAGGATCTTGAACTTCCATCGACTTCATCTCTAAACAACACAGCTTCCATCTCTGGCTCATCAAGTGAAAGACCAACAATTTCAAGAATACCAGTATCCCCCATTGAATCAAATGCATCTCCGCCAATGTCCCCCAACCTGGTCTCTCATTGGGTATAATGTGGTGTCCTACTTGAGTCATGGTCTTCATGTTTATGACTTTATCGCATTAACTATTGCATATTAAGGCAAGTTGTTTGAGTTTTTTTCCACATGTGGAACTCCTAAAGTTTTTAAATCTTATGAATATGCCCAAAAGTACCTAGAGAAGTATTCATTATCGTACCAGAAACTAAAAAGTAGCCGGAGTACCTGATACGTGTTTAGAAGTACCCATGAAGTACCAATACCCGGTACGGCATGGGTACGAGTATGTTGGGGTTTTGGAAATACCTGTTCTTCATAGTACGTCAATAAAGAGGGATGCAACTCTAAAGATAACAGGCAAGTGGAGTGTTAGTTAAGTGATTGTTAATCCTTTGCGGCTTGTACGTGACTGGAGTTCAAACCTCATCGAGTCATCAACTACAACTAACACTATTGAAAGCAGAGAGAGAGAGAGAGAGAGAGAGAGAGAGAGAGAGAGAGAGAGAGAGAGAGAGAGAGAGAGAGAGTCTAGTGGTTGGGTTTCCAACCTAGTGCCACCCTTCCCCTTCTTCGCCCGCCTCTTGTTTCCCTATCTGATCTCTTCCTTCTCCCTCCCCTCTCCATCCCCCAACTGATCCGGCTTTCTCTCCTCTCTTCTCCTCTCCTCATGGTTGTGAGAGGGTCTCACCTTCCCTTCACCCATCATTTTTGGACTTACGGGCCAGATCTGGAGAACCAGCTCTGGGTTTTGGCTCGTATATCCAATTGGCCTTGCCAACAGATTTTTGGAGCTCTCCAACCACGACAATGACGGCGTCTGCAGTGGATCTGGTGGGGTCCTTCAGCCTACGACGGTACAAACTTTAGAAGGTGCAGACTTGTTTTTGTTGTTTCTTTTTCTTTTTCTTTTTTTTTTTGTATTCGAGATCTTTTGAATCCGTGGTAACCGTCTATTTGGTTGAATGAAGTTTGTGATTTCCTAAAAAAAAAAACTAACACTACCAACTTTTGCCAAGAAAAAAATAAATAATGATAACACCTTACATAGATTAGGTGACAAACACGGAAATAGATATTATCCTCCTTGAGTTAGGAATCAGAAATACTAAACACAAACTTATCCAAAGGCAATTGCACACACTCTGTCTACCATGAGCAGAGGGCTACACATATTGTGGACGTGTATGGAAGTATGCTAGCAAAATAATCGTAAAATCGCGAGTCCAGTCCAAATCAATCCAAACTGAATGTTTTGGTTCGATTTTTTAATAATGTGGTTTGATCCTACTTTTAAAAAATCAGAAACCGTGTTAAATGGTTTGGTCTGTGGATTTACATTAATGATTTTTGTTCCAAGCCGATCCGAACCATATATATGTGCATACATGTAACTGAACATAGATATAGAATCCGATTTGAATACACCGAATTACCTTTTTTATCCATGTTTAATTAATTTCATAATCTAATGTTCCATTCCACTGCCCTATTCCCAAGATTTGAATACACTAAACATACACGCTTATTGACCATAGTCTATTGTTTTCTTAATATTTTTCTTGGTAACTAACTTCCCAATCTAATGCTCTATTCCGTTGCCTTATCCATTCACTAATTATTGGTATTCTAATAGAATCAGTTTTAATATAAGTTTTGGTTCAATTTATCTTTGCAATTTTAAATAGTTTATGAAGATGATATCTCAATCTCAAGTAAACCATGGTTTAGAACTGAAAACAACCTTTTATTAATGGTTTGGATTGGTTTTGTTCTATGAATTTTATGGTTTGGTTTGGTTCTCCAAATTCATAATCCGTAAGTAGTTGTTTGGTTTTTGATTTACTACAAAACCTGACCAATCATGGTCTATGCTTATCCCTAAAGTATGTTCGTGTAAGTGAGTGTCCTTAGCATTTTTTGAATTTGTAATGTTACTACAAATATTTGGCCAATTTACATTCCGTTTGGAACTTGTGGGCAATGGAAGAAAGGAAAGAAAATGGGAGAAAACTGAAAGGATAATCACTGTGTTTACTTTACATTTCCAAAAAAAATTCAAAAAGATTATTTCCCCATTTCTCATCTCTCTAATCATTAATCGCATTTCTCTCTCTACTCATATCCCTCTCTGCAATCATTATTCTCATTTCTCTCTCTATCTCTCTCCAATTTTTACTCCTCTCTCTAATTATTACTTTTTCCAAAAATTCATCCAAACACTGTCTCAAAAATATTTATCAAAATATTCTTCTCAAAACTCTCAACCAAACAAAGCGTCACAGTGCATTGATCTCTACTTTTTGCCAATTTTCTCTTCTTTTCTCTCTAAACTAAGGGCAATTTGTACAGACACCCACTCAACTTTAATTGATTTTAAAAGACACCCTTTCTACTTCATTTGTGGAGATTTACACCCCCACAACTTTGGACCAAAGTGCAAATGCTACATTTTCCATCCAAATTAACAACAAATGTGCATAAAGGCAGTTGGCAGCAAATTTCCCTCCAAAACCCATTTTTTTGGTACCAAAATGTCCATAGGAGTAATTAACAATGAACGGACTCCGGTAAGGACCTCTACGAAACCCTCCCTCATTACACTGATTTCTTCTCTCTTATCCAAAAACTATTACGTGCAACCCCAAGCACCCATAAATCTCAAAATCTAATAATGCTTCAGTTTCTCAGACAATCAGTAAAAATATATTATAATTAAAAAAATTTCACCTTGAAAAATGTATGAAGATTAAACAGGGAGTGAACTTCTTGGGTTTCCAATATAGCATCAAAAGAAACTGTACTGAACTGGAAAGACGGGGAAAGTAGGGGAATCGAGTTCAAGCCACATGTTGTTTCCCTTTCTGTGAGCGACAACAATGGTTTTGCCCAGGATAGAGGATTCAAAGTCGGAGCGAGAAACGCCGTCGTTGACTTTGGGATCATCGGCAATCACCGATCGCTTGATCTTCTTGCCAATACAGTGGTCTTAGATGGTCTTCGAGCCGCTTCTACCTCTGGAAGCTTCGGCATTTCATTGGCAATGTGATCGTCGTCGTCGTTGGAGGTGATTGCGTAGTGGCCATGGCTGCGAGTGGTTGAGGCACAGTTGTACCTCATAATCACTATGAAGTGATTATAGCAATTGGGGATGTTCAAACGACGAATACTGGTGTTTCGTGTAGCGATTATCGATGATCGTGATCGAGAGAGAGAAAGAGCAGAGAATTTAATCGAGAGAGAGAGAGAGAGAGAGTGAGTGAGTGAGTGAGTGAGAGAGTGAGTGTTGGATTGACAAACCCTCTCCAATGGACTGAGGAAGGGTGAGGGGTCTTTTGTCTTTTCATCTTTCTCGTTAATAGAGTTAGCATTTGCACTTTGGTCCAAAGTTGAGGGGATGTAAGTACCCACAAATGAAGTAAAAGGAGCGTCTTTTAAAATCGGTCAAATTGAGGGAGTGTCCGTACAAATTACCCTAAAACTAAATAAGGGGAGGAATATTTTCGTATCTTTCAGTTCTTTTTCATAAGTTCCAAACAAACCTTTTGGGACGATGTTGTCCACATCAGCCAAAGGTATACACCTAAGAATTGTAGTGCACTAGAGAAAGGTACTCCCTCCTTCTCATATTATTGGTCATGTATTCTATTTTGGGAGTCCAAAATTTTTATACTCTTTGCAAAGTCAAACTAAAAAGTGGGTAAGTTTTCACAATCTACCCTCATAAATGATGAAAAGCTGTTTTTAAAGAAGAGAACAAGGGGTAGCATTGGAAATGCAATCATATTTTTCAAGGTAACAAGCATTAATTGCATGTCTCTTTAAAAAGTTAGATTTCTTGTACATGACAAGTAATACAGGATGGAAGGAGTACTATTTGCGTATGCAAGAGAGTAGGGTTTTAGTAGGATTTTTTTGACAGATCATCCAGTCCAGTTGATGCACCTCAACAAATTCTCTTTTTGGTTCAATTAAAGACAGGTCATCCACACAAAATTAAAGACATGTCATCCACACAACAAGCATGGAAGATTTCTCGGCCTTTCAGGCTTTTGTTTTTATTATTTTAAAGAAAGATCGTTTCCATTGTCATTAAAAAGATCGAAGGATCGAATTACAAGTACAAGCATTCAAACACAAGGGGAAAAAATCCAAAATAAATACCGAAATACAACCTCGGTAATCATCTAAGCATATACTCTGTGTAAGAATGACAAACGCGAATGCCTACAAATGCCAATGATGGTCCACATTCTGTATAGGGGACACAACCATTTCTAGACATTTAATTTTGCATCACGAAAATATACAGATCCAAACACCAGAAAAGACACACTACGACCATGTGCCTTAGATCTTAGGTATTTGATACCGACCAACAGACACCAACAAGCACCTGGTGAAAGATTCTGACCTCCATCAAATAGTCACCCTCATCGCCGCCACGAACAAGATGTCTCAACGATACAAGTCTCCGTTGTCACGAGGGATTCTGGTCGCAAATGTCCCAATTCATTTGGCTCACACCACCACGACGAGATATAAACAGTTTCAAGCAGCCACAACGGGCCATGACTATCCCTCCACAAACCAAAGCCTTTCGGGCTTTTGTAGTTGTTGTATTGGTAGTAGGGTTTTACACAAACCGAGTTGTTTGCTAGCAGCTCGTGGCTTGGCTCGTTAAGGTTCGGTTTATTTAGTAAATGAGCTGAGTTCGAGTTTCAATTTTAGGCTCATTTAGAAAATGAGATCGGTAAAACTTAGGTCGGCTCAACTCGCAAAAGCTCGGTGCGTTTATATAGACTCAGCACATTTGAGAAGGCTCCTTAAGTGAATCATAATTGAGACTTGGCTTATTAAGGACCGGCTAGATTACGAACGAGTGGAGCTCGATTTTCAGCTCGTTTACGAACCCATTTCCATGATTTGGATTCGTTACTTCTTCCTCACTGAAATCTCTCTCTCTCTTGATTTTCTTGTTCTGAACTTCTGAATTCTGATCCCATCATCTCAGTTTAATAAAAAAAAAAAACCCCATTTACTACCACTACTAGGCGCTGTTTTTTCAGACATCTCTCCTCAGGCACTACTCTCTCTCTCTCTCTCTCTCTGCGGCGGACCTTCCCCTTCTCACTGTTTAATCGGCGTAAAAGAGTATTGGACGTCTCCAGGACGCCATCTGTTGGACTGTTCATCTTCCGATTCGAACTTGATTGGAAATCGACCTTTGAGGTAAATCTAGATTTTTAAAAATATTCTTCTTGAAATTTAGTCATTCCACTTGAGATTTTTCTGCTATATAGTAGATCAGGTTTTGCATTGGTAGTTTACGTCTTCTTTTCAATCTATTTCAGATCACTTCCTTTCTTGTCACTTTTAGTGGATCTGATCCTAAATGTATGATATGGGAATATTTGGCTGTATGTGCAAATGTGTTTAGGTCCGGTGGTTTGAGCGAATGAGCGCTTAAAGCCTTCTTATGTAAGTCCAGGGTTAAGCCCTGGCATTATCCTTGTTGAAAGTTTCTTAAGTAAGGAAGTGTATAATCTGTATCTAATCGTGTCAAATTACTCCAAGTGCCTATATGTATCAATTGGTAAGTTACACTTGTGCATTTACCCGTCTTGATAAACTCAATTGCATTTGAATGTAGACTATCGTAAAGTATCTCTATTTGACACTTTTTATAGTTCCAAATGCTACCTAAACTACTAATTCTGCCAGCAAGATACAAAGTGGCAATCTTGGCAACAAAGTTTGTTAATTTCTTGCTTGTTCCCGAGTTTTTACTAATGATGCATAATCCTATCGTCAAGTTTGTCAAGGCATTGATTGTAGGAGGGTTTTATAGAAGCACACTTAGAATAATAAGAGAGAAGATCCAACCACGCGCGACTTAAGGACGAGATGATTTAGTGCTTGACACCTTTTGTAACTTGCGACTCGCGATTCTCTACTTAAGTACGAGATTAGACCAAAGCTGGTATAAGAGAGTAAGCTATTCCTGTTGATGCCCCCCGCAGCTGGAATTCTGAGACATTCTGTCTCGTCACCATGGGACTCCTTCATCTTGTATAACAACAATTATACTTTGGGAGGCAGCAGCTTACCCAAGGTGGCATTGCCAAGCAGGCCATCCCTGTCTTGTTTCTCAATGACTGTACTATATTGGAAGTCTCGAGGAATCCAGCAACAATCACGGTCGAGCTTCACCTTATGCAGTTCTTTTGTAGGTTCTTTCTCCTAGGCCTGCTGTAAATGATTCTGAGAAAGTTGAAATCGATATTCAGGGAAATGGACAAGAAACAAGAAAAGAAATCGTATCTAAGGGCATGTATGGTTAACCAATTTATCTCTGTACTTGAAATGTGAAGCAATCAAAAGCATTGCTGCTGGAATTTTAGTACTCTTAACCCTTTGGTTTGGTTTATGTTGCCACAAGGACGAAGACACAAAGGGGTCAAGGTTCGTCATGACACCCCCCTTTTCTTCAAATGCCCACGGTGCATAATAGACAATGGAAGCAGAAAAGGTTTGGTACCAAAAATGGCTCGTTTCTGTTTTGAAGAGGAAAAAACCTTTGGGTGGTGCTAAATAAACTCCTTACTACCCCTCTGGGACAGACTTATTTCTCCTTATTTTTCTTCCATTTTTTAGTCTTTCAATTTGTTTCTCACACATTGACCTTTTGATATAAGCGGTATTAAGTTGGGTATTATTCTCCACAAAGGTTATTGAATGGGTCATTCATGTGTCATACAAATACAAATGCGAGCATGTGTATCAAGTTTGCTGGTATTCTCCACAAAGACTAATGAATGGGTCAATGATTGGTTATACGAATATTATGCAAGTACACATTTTAATAGCAAAATTAATCTATGCGACAACTAACAGAAAAGAATATCAATTCTGTTTTATTAAGTAAGATATGACGGCAAAAGTCAACCAGAAGAAATGAAATTTTATTTTTCTATAAACATGTTTTTGTGTTTCCCTAATAGGAAATCATGTCTTTATTGCTGCCTCCTAGGTATTTCTTGGCAACCTATGGAATCAGTAGCTGTATATTTTATTATTCAGGACATGACTTGTTTTTCCTTTCCATATTATTTTCATCTATAGTTCTATTGCTTGTTTTTAATTATTATTTCTCATCACGGTTATGGGTCTGAAATTATCGAGCGGCTTTGCTCTATGCTGAACTTTACTCTCAATTAATAGATTACCTTTGTAATTTATCTCATCTCATGGTGCTCAAGTATTTTCATTTGTGACAATTGCAGATTATCAGAAGTTTGGTAGCAGTTGCTTAAATTGATCAACACAAAATATTATTAGCTACACGAGATGATAACCATTCTGGGATCAGAACGTTGTACCAAACCTGTGGTCAGATATGCTGGGAATCATCTTATATTTTGCTAGGCAGAAGACTCAAATTGTTTAGAGCCAAGGATAGAGTAGCATCAGCTTGTGGAGGAGAAAAGGACAGAAATATGATCAATAAATCACTTCTCTTGACCTACCTGTACTTACTAATATACGTTACGCTTTCATCAGGAGTTATATTGTACAACAAGGTAATTATCCTGGAGTAGTCTAGTCAACGCCTTCACCTATTTTTCCTTTTTTCAGATAGTATATCTCAACGAATTTACTCGCATCAACCCATGTATTTCTATTTCTACCATTGGATGGGTACATTAAGCCATCAAATTGCATGGAGGAGGAATTTTTTTCCAACTTATTCTCTCTTATACAGCTTTTGAAACCATGAAGTAGATCACATCTGTTCTAAATTACACAGGACCATACTGTTCGAAGTCTTGTCTCTTTCTACCGTTAGTCCATAGACCATTGCTTCCCATAAGACTGTATTTCATATCTGTCGTCTCCTCCATCATTTTTATCCCTTTCTTGTGTTTAGAGTTATCTCTTTTGCTAAAGAGACCCAAAAATTTCCTCTAAAGGTTGCAGCAATACTTCAGAGACCAATTTATGGTCGTTAGTATAGAGGATAAGATTTAAGTCAAAGACCTCATACCATAGAGATGAACACCCATCGTGTTCTTAACCTCTATTGCTTATGCTTGTATTAGATTGCTATTCAAACTTCTGGAACAAGGTATGAATGGCTCATGTTGGCCTTCCCTACAAACCAATTCAAGTGCAATAAAGCTTGAAAGGAACCTGCGATCTCAAGAAGGCCTTAGGACAATCACTACCAAAATTCCTTCCTGCTTTTCAAGACCGTGGGCTTACCTTCTCCCTTTCATGGATTAGATTCACGTGCATGTGTAGTTAGGTTCATTTTTCAGGTTTCCGTGCATGAGGAGGGCATATTTCACAAGGCATAAATTTTAGACGCTGTCCATCAATGCAAGATGCTCTAGATTGCATTCGTTTCACGCTAATGACTTCAACTTCGAAGTCTAACTTTTTCTTTTCTTTTTTTCTCCTAAGACATAAGATCCATATAAATAGCTCAGTTAAGTTTAGTTGCCTCATTCCTAAAAAGAACAACTGTTTCCGGGAACTTAGTTTTCTAATTCTGTTTGAAACTCTTAACTGTCATATCTTGTGTACCTCATTAGATTCTTAGAAATTAGAACAAGGGTTGTAGGCCCAACGGTTGTGTAGCTGCACTTAGGTGCAGTGAAGTTGTGGGTTCAACTCCTATAGAGAGGATTTTGACACTCTTCTTGAGGGGGTGGCTTGAAATTAGCATAGCTTAGCTTGTTCCCAAAAGAATCCTAAGAAATGGTGTGGCTTGAAGCTTCAAATTGCTGTTATTTCCTAATACTTTAAGCTGTTTCTGCTTTAAAGCAGCATATCTGCATGCTTCACATGTGTAGCTCAAAATCTGCTCATCACAGGCCTGTTGTTTCATACCCTTATAGGTGCTGCACATGCTTGCTCCTTCATAAACTGTGGGGCCTTGATTTGGTGTCTTATTTTTTCGCAGCGGTTTAACTAGTTAAGTTGAAAGCTAGACTGTACTCCCTCCATTTGTTGCTAAAGATATGTGTTATTTTGCTTTGGATATATGTCCTTGCAGTGGGTTCTCTCTCCAAAGTACTTCAATTTTCCATTTCCTATTACGCTGACCATGATTCATATGGGGTTTTCCGGAGCAGTAGCATTCTTGCTTGTTCGTGTTTTCAAGGTATGGCTTCTGGCATAAATTTAGCATATTTTCCTCCTTGTGTGCTCTCCATTTAAAATCTGGGACTATCGATTGTACTATTTTCATAATCGCACTTTAGAACTTTGTGATTACATTTCTAGTTCTATATATATTGATGTAATTTACAACTTATTTGTGTTTTGAGGCTAACTTATTGGATCCTTTTTTCTGATGTATCTGCAGGTTGTATCTCCTGTTAAAATGACATTTGAGATGTAAGGGTTCTTGTTTCATGTTATAAAAGCTATCTAGTTCTTGATTCCTTTCTTGAATATGTGTTTATTCTTCTTTATTGGGTGATGGCAGTTATGCGACATGCGTGATTCCCATAAGTGCCTTCTTTGCTTCAAGTTTGTGGTAAGCATTTAAGAAGTGACGATTATTTGGTGGATCGCAAAAATATTTGATAGTTTTTCCTATTTGAGGCAAGTACGAGGAAATGTGTTTCTGGGTGGTGCTCAGTCACACGTTAGAAAGGGCTACACCGTGACATTTAACAACAATGCAAATGCTTGTGAATGATTTTGCTTTGCATGAGTTACTTCCATTAGCATACAGTGCTTTTGAGTCTGCAACGGCCGTGTTCCTATACTTGTATTCTAGTTTGTTGGTACTGTCTTTTAATGATTGGTAGAAGAAGAAGAAGAAGAAGAATGTTTTATTTCATTTCTTTTCACAGGTTTGGCAACACTGCATACTTGCACATATCTGTGGCCTTCATCCAGATGCTCAAAGCCCTAAGTATGTGATAATTAATTGCAAGTCGTTTCCTCCTTACTGTACACATAGCAGTTCAAAAAAAAAAAAAAAAAACTGTTCCTTACGAAAACCTGATTACGTTTGATATTCTTGATTTCAGTGCCAGTGGCAACATTTCTCATGGCTGTTTTATGTGGCACTGACAAATTAAGGTGGGATGTGTTCTCCAACATGTTGCTGGTCAGTGTCGGAGTTGTCGTTTCCTCATACGGGGAAATACATTTTAATGTAGTGGGTACAGTTTACCAGGTTACAGGCATCTTTGCAGAAGCTCTTAGGCTTGTTTTGACGCAAGTCCTCCTGCAAAAGAAGGGCTTGACTCTGAATCCTATTACCAGCTTATATTACATAGCTCCCTGCAGGTATCCAATTCTATACTTTTGGACATTTTTGGTTTTGAATAGAGAGTGAAGCGTCATTGTATTGTTTAGCCAAATCTTTAATTAAATTGTGGAACATTGAACCATTATGTGAATATTAAATTTGGTGTCCCAAATTTGTTGTCTGTAGGCTGCTGGTGGTATAAGTATTGTCTCATTGCAAGTTTCACTGACCACCAAAAAAAAAAGAAAAAAACATTGTCTCGTTGTCCATTGAGCTGTTGACATTTGTGTAAAATAGTGATTGGATGATATATTTCCACTAAACTAAATCAAGGAACTGATTTTCAACTTCTTTTGATAAATCAGCACAAGGTTGCTGATGCTCTTTCGCTTTACATTGAATCGGTTGAGTATCTTTTTTCTTATTACTTGAATAGTTCACGTGAGCAGCTTTTCAATCCACCTAGTCTACATCCTTAGCACATGTTTACAGTTTTTGAGTTCTTTCCTTTCTCATAGTTCCTGTTTGGACCTGTGCAGTTTCATGTTCCTGTTTGTACCCTGGTATTTCCTGGAGAAGCCTGGGATGGAGGTTTCACAGATCCAGTTCAATTTCTGGATCTTTTTCTCCAATGCTATTTGTGCATTAGCATTGAACTTCTCTATTTTCTTGGTAATCGGTAGAACTGGAGCAGTTACCATTCGAGTTGCTGGTGTTCTGAAAGATTGGATACTGATAGCCCTTTCAACTGTTGTGTTTCCTGAGTCGACCATTACTGGGCTGAATATTATTGGCTATGCAATAGGTATATTTTAATACGGACAAAATACTGCAGAAAAATTGTAATTGCAATCACATTTTCGGATAGCTGAACATTTGGTTTCTGTTTTCTACAGCACTATGTGGTGTCGTGATGTACAACTATTTGAAGGTTAAGGACGTTCGTGCATCTCAACTTCCCCTCGATAGTATCCCAGAAAGAATTGCAAAGGCTAGTTTCTTTAGTTTCTCAGCAGCCTTCTGCTCTGGTTTTGACACTAGATCTCTGTTTGAATGACGATGTTTTTTTTTTTTTTTGATGTTAAATTGTTAAATACAGGACTGGAAGTTAGAGAAGAAATCATCTGACTTGCAGACACCAGATAGTAGCAATGGAGTCACTAGTTCTGCCTCTGATCCAAATTTAGATGAAGAGGCACCTCTAATTCCTTCATCGAGGCTATCGTATATTGGACGTACCCAGCTTAGCAGCCAAGGTGGATGACTATGATCGACTGCATATAGATAGACATCAGAGAAACATTTCTTTGTTAAGTCAAAAGCAAGAAGGAGAAAAAAAAAAGCAGACTTAGCATAGTTTTCCAAAAGATTTTAGCAACCCAGTTGCTAAAATCATGGTGATTTTAGCAAATGAATTTAGCAGGTGCTAAAATCATGGTTTTTAAATAAAAAAAATGAAGTGGTTCCGTGTATCGTTTTTCGATTTTTTTTCCCCACCAAATTAAAGTACTCCTCGTGTACTTTAATTCGGTGTAAAAAATTCAAAAAATAATACACGGAAACACTTAATTTTTTTATTTAAAATACCATGATTTTAGCACCTGCTGAACTCATTTGATTTTAGCAACTGGGTTGCTAAAATCTTTTGGAAAACTATGTTATGCGTATACTGCATAGCTATTAGATTGCGTAGAAATTCATTTGTTGTGGGGGAATCTAGCTTGTCACGCAAAAAGCTGGGGGCATCAAACAAATATGACGTGTTTTATGATTGTTATTTTTTGGGAGATATGTCATCCATAATTTTATTCAAGGATGTTAGACACCAAATTCAGATCTTATTTTGTGCTAATTTAATTGGGTTTCCCCGGGTTCTCTGTCTCCGTATTTTAACAGAATATTTGGAGTTGAAAATGCTTTCGGTCATTGGAGTGATTGTTGTAAACCAGAGCAGGTGGCATCCAAGGTTGCAGTTGAGCACTACATGTCAAACAGACTCCAGTAACACTGGCGAAGACAACTTTTGTTTTTCTGATGGAGAATCGGAGTTGAACAAATCCATTAGTTTCGAACATTTTCTGGTATGCATGCTGCAGCAAGAAGAGATATTAACATGAGAGAGAGAGAGAGAGAGAGAGAGAGAACAAACAGAAAAGCTAAGTACCTGGAAAAAATACACTGAAAATACCCAACCCACACACAAAGTGTGTATCTTTTCCGGGTACGTATCATTACTCGACAACAAAAGCAGTTTGTCCCATCATTTCATCTATGACCATGACACAGAATCAAGCAAACAATACTCCACGCAAACGGAGAATCATGTCATAACCATCACCCATGGAAATGGGGAAAAGCCCCGCAGTAAGTTGAACTTCTGTCTAAACTTAGAAAAGGACCCGTGGGAAAGATGACATGATCATTTGAACAGTTTGCCTCGTAAAATAGTAAGCATTGTCCAAGAAAACTGCCCTTGAGCCAAAATGTACAAAGGGACCAAGCTACTTATATGGGCTGCAATTGCGGAGACGGGGATAGAAGTGGCGGGGACGCGCATGTCACCAGAACCATATTAACACATACACCAATCACAGATTTCTCTTTCAATGATTTCTGTTCACAACATCATGAGTCTCACAGTAGAATTCACAGCATATTATTACTTTCCTATGCATTACAACAGCCTCACAAGGTTTACAGAAAGAACAGTCTCAGCACCCCCCAAAAAAATGCAAAATGAGCAACTGTAAAAACAAGCCTCACGTACGATTTACATAGAATGAAAATCACAAGGTTGATATGCACATCTCATGCAATAAAAGATTTTGATGTGAAGAACCAAGGCCCCACAAATATCATTACTTCCTTTTCCTGTCTGACTTGTGCACAAATATCAGATGAAATGTTCACTAGAAACTTTCCCCACTTTTCAGGGACAATAGTCTCCTTGAGGGAGCTGGAGGAGCCAGTCCGGGGATGTCCCTGATGCTTTTGTTGTTGGGATTCACAATCTAAAAAAGTCAAGTAAATAGTTAGCCAAAAATTTGAGAACATATTTAACTGACCTTAATATAGGTATTGGTCCATGAATAGGCAGGTAACAAGCAAGATGTTAAGTAGATCCTTTAAAATAAGTAAAATAGCTACATCTGACACTCAACAAACAATTAAGGACATGGGGTCTGTGTCCAACATAATATATTTGACATTCACCTAGCAAGGGTTTTTTGTAATTCAAATTTACAATGAACTAAGCGAAAATGCAAAAGAGCTCTCCGGATAGTAAATGCAATTTAAATACTAAAAATTGTGCCCTTTTCAGTCATGACACGATAAAATGGTTACATTCACCACGACAAAAAGGTGATAAGATAATCAACATGTTCTTTATTGAACTTTGTATATCCACGATTTAGCATTATCAAGCATGAACCTGAGCAGAGGGAAGTCTTGTGGAACACCCCTCATGTAGTTTGTTCAAGTCCAACCAATATTCTCGTCAACAGGGGCATGCTGCTCAATGATTCAATTAAAATGCTCTCTCTTCCTGTTCTTTCTTATTAAACGCAGAGGACTTTACAATTTCACCATTTACCCACACACAGAAGAAAGACATCTCATAGGACCTACGAAAGACCAAAAAGCCCAAAGGACTTGCAACAAATTCACCCACCCAAAACTCATATTTTGCACCTTAGCATGATCATATGCACATAGAATGGAACTTTGTGGTTCATCTTCTTGATGCTTGTTTTCCGCCTAATTAATTTTTTCTAATACTCTCCCGGGATGTTAGCTAACAAACGAGGTAGTTAACAGAATATAGAACACTGAGGGCAACAGAGGGAAGAATCAGAGATATTACCTTAACAACAATAATAGCAATCACACCACAGACAATGAGCAAGAGAAAAAGCATGATGCATTTATCCGTCGCCACCTGAAGAACATCTGCGATTTAGTTTGTAGAAGAATAAAATTGAATAAAGTTAGGGAGTTAGAGGCAAACAAATAGCCCACCTGCCTACCAATCTCCTTCACAAGCTGGGAGGCCTTTTTAATAGAAAACTGAATTGTATCCAGCTCATTTACTATTCGACCCATTTGATCAGTCTGTAAACATTCAGGAAATAGAGAAATTGAAAAATGGATCCGGAAAAGAGAATCTTCAGTGGAAATGGGGATGCCAGGTGATGCATACTCACTTGACCCTTCAATGTAACAGCAGTTTGGGTCCCAACTTCAATCGTTTGTCCAACAACCTATGCATCAACTCCAGTTTAGAACACAATAATGCCAATGCAAATCTTCCAAAGTACCAAAATAATAATAATAATGCCAATGCAAATAGCACGTTCTAAAGTCAACAGCTGACCTGTTTGGAGCGTTCAATTGCCTGATCAGTCTCATCCATTCTCCTCACCCCAGCATTAACAAGCTCCTGATTTGACATTGCTACATGACAACATTTTACGAGAAACTGTTTCAACTTTCAAGTGGGGGGCTAGGGCATTGTAAGCTATATTATTATGTACGTTAAGCTATTTGTATGTCCTAGAAAAGACAAAAAGAGAAACAAACAAAGAAGGTAAACAGTTCCATTACGAAATGCCAAAATTTAGAAAAAGAATCAGGTAGTGTTGGAGAAAACATAAAATAAACTCTTTAAACTTTACAACAACAATAACAATGGCAATAACATAACCCATCTAGTCCCCAATCATTGGGGGTATGGGCGGGGGCCGGGGATGATTGGAGACAGACCTAACCTTTGGCAATATTTGCACAGAGTGTCTGCTCTCAAAATACCACTGAAATAGTGGCCCCCCCTAAACCTCCAAGAACCGAGGAGCTACAAGAACGTTTTGTTACAAAACCATGCCCCCAATCAAAGCTGAAAGGCATCAAGAAGGGCAGACCTAGAGACCCAAATCAATTTTTGCGCTCATTACCATGCTTCCTTCATTCATGTCTATTGTCTAGAGCATCTCACTAATGAGAAGAAACACCAATCAAAAACCATTAATAAACGCCGTAATGCTTTCCTCAAACTCTTTAAAATTTGAAAGGAAAAAAAAACATTAATAATAGCTTATACGTTGAAACCAATCAAAAACACCAAAAACGATTACAGAAAATTACAAAAGGTTAACTATCTATCAGTAGGGATAACTGAATCGCAAAAGTCACGTCAAGTAATACAGAAAGGTTTAACTGAAGAATGCTATCCATTCTTATTGGGGTCTGATTTCCGAAAAACAAAAAAAAGGACAAAAATTTGATGAATTTGAAGCATTAAATTCTTAATGGCAGATGATTCTTATGCTAACATCCTAGAAGTTCCAATTTTAGCAAACTTAAGAACAACCAAATATGAAGGAAATGCAGGAACAAACTGAAATAGACACATGGCAATATCAGCAGCAACGGACATGAGACTCATGTTGGAAACAATATGCTATCCAATAATACATGCATACACGAAGAGAGTCCTGATCTCACCTGATGCAACTTGAACATTCTCATCAGCTGTAGGATCACTAGCACCTGCTCCCATATCGAACAGTTCAACCCTCTTATTGCCAAGACTACTCATATACCTGCAAGCCAACAAATAATCAACTTGCAGATGGCGAAAACACAGAAGACAGAGATGACAATGACATATAATCCTAAACTTAGTAACAAAGATAACTTGATGCCAATTAGATTATTCAAGGAGGGACCACTATCTAAAAGGTATGACTTCGTGATCCATTGCTTTGTATCAGGTTTCCGCTTCTTAATGGATGTTGTACCGGTGGTTTGCAAGCAAGGACAAATTTCGTTCCACACAAGTTTAACTACCAATCTTGTCACCAGAAAATTTAGACCCCCCAATAAAAACCGTATCTAAATCACCAATTTTAGCAGGAAAAAAAGCAACCGTCTACTATACACCATATGTGTTAGCAGCAAATCAACGAGGTTAAACTATGCTAATACTATACTGACAAACAACAAAAGAAATTTGAGTTTTTATGTCTTTGTTCCCTTAGCAAATACCAGGGCTATGCGATAACTCCAACCAACAATAACTGCTAAACCTTCATAAATCAACCATGCAGCAATTCAAAAATCATCACTGAACTGCAGAAACTTATGATCTGTAATAGAAAATTACAAATCAAATGAACTTACGTTTTCCTCAGGGTGACATATGAATTCAACTCTTTGATCTGCAATTTAGAAAAAGGAAGCCAGTCACATAACAGAACCTCAGTTCAATTTGAACCTAATAAAGCATATAGGTGGAAACGTAGTGGTAGTGAGTGTGAGTGTGAGTGTGTGTGTGTGTGTGTGAGAGAGAGAGAGAGAGAGAGTTCTCTTCGCTGATAAACCACGAGTCCTAGTGTTCTTGCTTATGCAGGCCATGGAGCAACTTTCCTGTTAATTTGGATTGTGATTGCTACTAAAGAATGTACCTTTGGAACGAGGAAGGGTTTTTACTAAATGTCTTAGGAACAAGGAAAAAAAATTACCACCCAGTGTTATGATATAATCAGCTATAGATGACCCCAAAACAGATAACTGGAACTTTACAAGTGAAATTCTTTAAAGAGCTAGATTTAATGCTAATGATAGAAATGCCCAACACAACCAAATAGCCAACATAAATTAGCAATAAGTATCACCTGTCAAGCTGCTTAAAGTTATGCAGCATATACATGCTTTACAAAGTTGAAGGGCTGATTTGGCGCAGCAGTAAAGCTGTCCCATTGTGGCCTGAAGGTCACGGGTTCAATACTCGGTAATAAACCTTTCTGCTTGCAGGGGTAAACCTGCGTACATTAACCCTTTCCCCAAACGCCGCATATGCGGGAGCTTTGTGCGTACCGAACGCCCCCTTTTTGCACATGTTTTGCAAAGTTAAAACGGAGTCTTAAGATATTTTAAATTTTTAATGTTGCTAAAATAAATGTTAATGATCAAATAGTTGCATTTAATGATCTAATGCTCTTATATACGTGATTCGAGAACGAAAACATAACAGGACAGAATTGGTGCAAATCAGTGGCAATCCAGGAGAGTCTGAAAGAGAAAAACATCTAATAACATTGTCAATCACTGGCAGTTAAAAAAAAAACCTTTGTCAATCACTGGCAATCCAAGGGAGTTAGAATTCAACACGGATTTGAATGTTGGCATTTCCATCTACCTAATGCCATTTCCCTTCACCCCCAAGCCAATTCCCAAGCCCGGTGCTGTTGTTAATGTTAATTCACTAAACTATTGTCGACGAAATTACAAGCAAAGCAGAGCCCAAAGAAAATAAAACTAACAAATGTACCACAATCAGCAAGCAGTAATGAGAAGAAACTAAACATTTCTACAGAATCCCCATTTGACAAAACAAATTCCAGTAGAATTTTCCTGCAATTCACAGATATTTCAAAATCATTAACACCCAACACCAGTAACCGAGAATCTAAAACTGCAATGCCCAAACATGTCAGAAAAATGACAACCTCAGACTACTATTCGCTTGCAGTAGTCCAAACTTGTTTGTTCTTTTCTTTGATATCTCAGCTAACAGAACCCCCACTCATTGATACTGACCGAATAGTAGAAACCATCTCTCAGCGATTCTTTTCTTTGCTATGCTAAAATTTCGTAGAGATTTCAAAACTAAGTATATTTTATAGGGACAAATAAGCAGATAGGCCTAGACAGAACATTTAACAACATTGTCAAAAGGATTGACAGGCCTACGTTGGATTGGACGAAAGATTAGAGAAATAAAAACATAGAGGATGCAACCTGTAACAAATTAAGCTAAATCTTAATTTCCAACCCATCCTGATCGCAGCACCTCAAAATAAAATTGAAGTACTTAGGGGAAAAAATTGCTTCCCACAAACTTACCATGGATTGCTTCTCGTCATTCAGTTGCTTGTGAACCTCTGGAGGATTTCTTGGTTCCTCATCCTTTATTTCACGATCAAACTCTTTAAGTAATCTGAAAAAGCATATTGGAAATGTAAAATCGATCCATAAAATGTAACATAAAAGGAAGTTTAAATAGCTGTCATCCAAGAGGTACTAATTTACAAAACAACAAACGTACAAATACCAACCTATTCCATATCAATATTAACTCCAAGGTCATTCATGTTGACATTGGCCTAATTTCTAGAGGACTATTCTAAAACGTAGAGGCGTTCAAGTGCACCGATGAACAAGTAGTCCTTATTGGTATGATTCTGATTTTAAAAAGAGCCACCATTCCTACTAAGCTCAACTCAGGATCCCGCAAGGAAGAGTTTGATGCATTAATTTCTCATTCCTGTCTTTACCTTCTCTTCTGACCAAACTTGAAGTTTCAGTCCGCAAGAAAACGAATAGAAGTCTATTATTGCACACTTGATATTTCAGAGTCAGTTCATGAATACAACTACAAAACAGAGTAAAGAAAACAGAAGGTGACACAATTCAAACCTTTTACATTCCCTCATTTTCCCTGCAAGTTCCTCCAACTGTTTACTTTGTCTATTGGAGTCTTTGATCTTATCCAGCTTCTGGAAGCCATTTCTGTATATACATAGGAATGATCATCGTTACGGATTCAGTCTTTAAAGTTGTAATGCATTCAGTTATTATACAAGAGGCACGTTCAAATTAAATAGCCAAAAGAGAAAGAACAGCTGAATAGATATGGAAAGATAACCCAAAAGAAACTTGATCAAATCTGACATAGTATCCATAGAAGGATTGGTTAAGACAAGAATGACTGCATTATTTCAAAATTCCTTACAACAATAACAGAACCCATCTAGTCCCCGATCATTGAGGGTATAGGCAGGGGATGATTGGAGACAAACCTAACCTTCGGCAATATGCACAAAGTGGCTGCTCTCAGAATACCACTGAAACAGTGCCCCCCTAAACCTCCAAGAACCGAGGAGCTACAGGGTCATTTTGCCGCAAAATCATGCCCTCAAATCAAAGCCGAAAGGCATCAGGGAGGGCAGGCCTAGAGACCCAAATCAATTTTTGAGCTCATTACAATGCTTCCTTAGACCAACTAATCCAGAAGTCTAAATTAGTAAACCTCATCCAGTCAATTAACTTGCAACCATAACCTTTATACTCTACGAGAGCTATTAATGAAGAGATGAAGATGGAGACTAATCTACAGTTAGGTAGACAGAGTAGTTGTCTGTGATGTGATGGAGAGCCATAGATGGTGCATGCATAGGCATACTAGTGGTTGTGTGGGATGTGGCCATGGGCTCGTGTTCTAAGCTATTTTTTACATTCTCTAACTTATGAGATAAAATGTTGCTTATTTCGAAAAAGAAAAAAAAAACGAACGAAACATGGCGGTCTATCCCCACCAACTTAACCTTACCATCCTTGTTCGAGCCTTGTATTATCTTCATCGTTATGGTTGGGACATAAGGCTCGGTTTGGTTTGGTTTGGTAAAAGCTGCATCAAGATTCTAAGCAACAGAACCAAAACTGAAGGATCATATAATGGATCATATAATATTGTTACACTGACGGACGAAGGCAGACATGGAAATCTGAAGATCCTGAAGGGTCAAGAAACCCCAGATTGGTAGAGATACAAACACGACACTAATTTGGGTTAACAATGTAAGATTGGAGTGTATCTGCCGATGGTATGAAGAAAAGCCCAATTCAATCCAAGATGACAAGCTCTATTGTGCAGGAACCTAAGTGTGTTTTTGTAGATGGCATTTTGAGATGCTCATAAGAATGACAGCAAAAGCTAAAGAAGTTGAGGAGCTTAGTTTTGCTGTTGCTAGATTCAATAGAACCCGATTCAGATCAAGAAAGAAAAGTTCAGATCTTAAAAGTCAACGTGACTAGACTGAAGGCACCTTGGAATAAAATGAAGGTTGAAAAAGAATCAACTGTTGCTGCAAGCCAGCCAATGGACTCCGTGCTGTTGGATATTGTGATGTTTTCTTTTGCTAAGTTATGTCATTCATAGGTTCCAATACTTCCGCCCATTCGAAACAAACCTAAAAACTAATACAAAAGGCCGGAGTGGGGAAAAGCAACTAGAAATCAGATTATCAACAAGTAGTGAAGTGCTCCAGGAGGGAATTTTGGTAAATGCAACGATCCTAATCAAAGGGCAGCATGGGTCGTGCAAGGATTGGTCATTCAAGGGTCATCCACGGTAGTTAGTAGTTCAAGGGTCATCCATGGTAGTTGAAAGGTCAAAGGTCATCATGAATCTAGTACTTGCATAAATATTCATCTATATACATTAAACACATTATGTTATTTCATTGCATGTAGTCTTTGTTGGATTCTATGTATGCATTTATATCTAGGTCCATTCACATGCATTTAATTAGGTTCATTTCACTTAAACTTCTAGGAATTTGAAAGGCCATTGTTTAGCCTATAAAGATGGATGTAATCTATCATATTGGAAAAGAGTTGATTAATGAATTGAGTTTATAAGGCTGAGCCTATTGTGATTGGGGTTTGGGCTATAGTTTTTCTTTGTAGAAACCGCCTAACC
Organism: Vaccinium darrowii; assembly: GCA_020921065.1. Taxonomy (NCBI): domain Eukaryota; kingdom Viridiplantae; phylum Streptophyta; class Magnoliopsida; order Ericales; family Ericaceae; genus Vaccinium; species Vaccinium darrowii. The sequence goes on along the minus strand of CM037151.1, from coordinate 269,694 downwards.
CTTGCAAGGGTGAAACGCCTCTATCTCTTTTTCCCTCTCTTCTTCTTCTCATTCTCTCTCTTCTTCTTTGTGCACTTTCTCCGAAGTTCTATTCTTATTTCCCACCCAAAACCACCACAGTTCCTGTTGTAGGCGGTAGTACTCGAGCGTCCTAAAACCGTCCTACATCAGATGCCTCCTCCACGGAGCCTCTCCAAAGCACATCACTATGAATGTGTCCAAGCATCTCCTACATCTACACACTTAACTTAATTAGGCTCTCATGAGCCTGGCAACCCTACACAAGACCCTAGGTCGGGAGCAGGGCCTGGGTACCCGCTCGGGACCTAAGGAGGTATTGACTTGGAGGCTAGAGCGAAGAGATTGTGAAGACTCATCTCCACGAGGTGAGCTCCATAACCGGCCATAGAGAGAGGGGGGCACGCCTACGTCACCGACACCTGACAGAAGATCTCTGCAACCTCCCGGCTGACACGCTGATGTAGGAGCTTGTATCATACCTACCATGATACAGGCATCCATATATCACCTACTTGTGCCTCTGAGAGTCCAATGGTAAGAACCATAGTTCTGATCATAACACTCAAGGAGAAATTGTATTCCTATACGCATTAATGAGGAAGATACGCTTCCTTGCCCTCCAAGGCTTCAAGGCTCCTATATAAACAGGAGTTTGCAGAGCACTCAATACACAAACATTCAATACCTACCTACCACTCCTACTCTTTGGTTCATTGCTCCATACTGTCGCTCCTCTCTCTATCTCTAAGATTGCCCTAAGCTCCCTCCTCCTCCTCCAACGGTCTCGAGGGTCATTATAGCACCTACCATATCTTCAAAGGGATACCTCAAGTACTCTTCCCATACCTTACACCCACACTTGTCTGCTCAAATTCGCACTATTTTAATTATTAAAGTAACACTCCGACAACATGTTAGTGTAGTGTTTCCTAAACAGGAATTCAGATAGATTGGGTAAGAGACCACATTTAGGGCTCGTGTTATGACTATTTTTAGCTTTGTAAAAAGCAACACTTCTCAAAGTTAAGCAAACTGTTAGAAAACACTAAATCAGTTCTTTTGGAAGATGGCCCCATCTCAATGAACGTTATCATTTAAGAATTCTGAACTACATATCACAAGGACAAGCAAATGGAATCTTGGCTGCAATTCATCCATATGAGTAAATTGTCCAGAGAAAACTTGCCACATCAATGATAAACCTCCTCATCAATCTAGTTTCAAGAATTACTTTGGTTACAATAAGAACTTCCAAACCACTAATTGGCTGTCTCAACCATGGAACATACAACCTTAGTCACATAATCCTTCAAAATACCCCGCACACCCGCTCTCAATTCTCGCATTGCGCTTGCGCTATCAATCCTCGCTCTCATGGATTTAGGCTGGGATGTGTTTTGAACACACAAGCAAATTATGTGACTTGGCCTTCAACCAAGATAGCCAAATAGGCATTAACTTGAGAAACTTGATTTGCTTTTTTGTTGCAACATCAAAAATATTCAAAAATATTCTCCCTTATTGCAAAGTACACAGAAACCAAAAAAAAGGAAACAATCGCTAAACTTGTAAAACCCGTATGCAGTGATTTCTGATTGCAGAATTAAAATAGCAAAAATCAACCATCACCTCCTCATGATTATCCAAAAATGTGGGTGTGTGTTGTGTAAACAATTGTACAGGGAGATGCTGTGTAAACAATTGTATTGGAGAGACGTATGACTGGGGGGGGGGGGGGGGGGGGTTGTGGTTTGTGAACATACGCTAGAGCTCGAAAGTTGTCGCGAATTTCGCCGTGGATCTGTTCCAACTGGGGGCTCATTTGCAACTCCGGCTTCGCCATTATCTCTCTCTCTCTGGATGATGTATATATCTGTTTCGCTGTCTTGCCGGTCAGAAACCCACAATGAAATTCCCACCGGCAAATTAAAGTCACCAAATTCCAACTTCACCACATTGTTCCAATGTAAACTATATAATAAACAAACTCGAATAATACGTCCAACTGCCAATAATTGATAGGACCGAAAGATGGAAAATGGAGAACAATATCGGAGAGAGAGAGCGAGAGAGAGAGAGAGAGAGAGAGAGAGTTTTAGGGTTCTCGACGAGGAAGGAAAAAGGGGAGAGAGACAGACAGAGAGAGAATTGTGGGAGGTATCGCTGTTAGTTAAGTAAAATAAGGATGATTACTCATTACAGGGTAAATACAATTTCTTTACTAATTTCGTTTGGGTAAATTGCACTGACCTCCCCTGAAGGTTTTGACAATATCAGAAACTTCTCTCCAAGTTTCTGAAATAACACTGACGTACTTTGTCAGTGATTGTCTGCTAACTTCCGTTAAGGAGAGTGTTGCTTTTACTTTTCTACCAAACGACTAAAAATCTAAATTCTGAAACTAAACACCAATTTCCACCCCAATTGAAAATTTAAACATTCGTGACCACCGCGACTCCAATCACCACCACTGATCACCCCATCACCACCTACGATACAATTGCACAACTGTACACCAACCCTCCCCTTTCCACCAATCCAATGCAACTGACCTCAAAACCCAGCGACCACGGCAACCCCTCGCAATCTTAATCACTCTTCGTCACTGTCGGCACACTACCACAACAAAAAAACTTTCCACCCAACCACACCCAAAAAGTTGGGAGTTTCAGAGACGAAAAATAGAACAGGAAAACAAAGTAATAGGCTCAACAACGTAATGTCAATCCAAAAAAAAAATTAAAAATAAAAAGGATTAGCATTATGTAAATCAATTCTAGGAAATTCATAATCCTCTTCTACAACTACAGGGATATACTTTCTAATGGAACTATACTAACACTACAATGACAGTAGCCCATATCCTAAACGCTTGAAGAGTTATTCTTAAGATCAATAGATTTGTAGATGAGACTATGGCTAAAGCGCTTTATTTTCTTCTTTAATTTCTGCATAAGACCACGCAAACGTATCATTGAAACAAATCCAAACAATTGTGCATAAGGATGCTTTACAAAAAATATCACCCTCCTTTTCATAAGTCACGGAATCACCAACCGTGCATCTCGACTTATTTTTGAAACATCAATCTCAATGATTACTAGTGGATCAGAAAAATCTCAATATTTACTAACAAGAAGCCCAATTAAAATGGGACAAAGAAAAAATCCCCCATATATTTGACAATAGAATGTGATCTGTCAGAAATCTGAGTAGTAACGTGGCAAAATCGAAGTACATAACTTTTTATAAGCTTTTCTATACTAGAAAACACCATTCTCATTCTCATGCATAGAAAATTAGAAGACATCTCAAGCAAAGCAAGGGGAAATAAGCCGGATGAGACGACTGGTAAATGTAATCCCAGTGGCTGTCAATACAAGGATCCTTCTGGAAACAAGCTCTTAGTCGTGGATTATGTATCTTGGTAGAAATAGGTGTTAGTAGTAATAATTTTTATTGGGTTCTTCTATTGACAGCTCATGGGGCTGACAATTAGTCAAGAAGAAGACAAAAAAAGCACATACATTCCAGTGTTCTTTTTTCCCTTTTCTACACACTTTTAACACATTCATATACACTTTTTCACATGATTTACTACTATTTTTAAACCTTAATGACAGCCTTTTAGACTAATTTTAAATTTTTTCTTTCATTAAGTTGTATCTCTCTCTTCTCTCTCAGTCTCAATATGACATGTTAAGAATAGATACAAATTATTATAAAAACGAGATTATCTTTTCCATTTTATACGGGCTTAAAATCACAAACGGAGCACTAAAAATGAAGGCTGTACAAACAAATGTATTGAATGTTGATGGAGATGCTTAACAAATATCAGAATGATTTTTTTATTGTAAAGATTTAATTTGAGTCATGATTACTTAAGATTTCGTTAAAAATTTTAGCATTGACACGTGTTGTGCAAGTCTTACATGAAGATCATCCCATAATATTTAGAAACAAATTATCAAAACAACTGTACATTTAATTGTGCTAAGATAAGAACATGTAATCATTATTTCAAAATTCATCAGCCTTTTTCGTTGCTTGCCTTTATTGACATCCAAACTAAAAAGATGAAAGCTAGATATCGTTCCACATCCCCTGTAATCATCACCAACATTGTGGCTCTATTCGTGGTATATCATATTTCTTCTCCTTTGCCTTCTACTCTCACATATCACGTTTCTCATATTTCATTAGATGTTAATCTCAATTAAATACTACTCCTTTCTTCAAATTTACTTTCCCTCTTCTGCATTATTGTAAATTTGCAAGCAAATGTGAAGAAGATCGGCCCAAATAATGGTTTTGGGCCACAAGAGTAGTGTCTCTCCCTGATCCCGAAGCTGGCGGCCCACTTAGGAAGGTGCCACTTGCGCGGGAACTCATTCCCACCCAACCCCCGTTTTCTTTCGGATGAGCCCACGTACCAGAAGAACCCCGGACCACAATCCAACCCTAAACCACTCACCAAAGTAGCAACACCAAAACCACGGTTGCATCTCTTTTATGCAACTACTCTACCGATTTTAGAGCTCTCTAATTGGCCTTGACTAATTAGTTGCACGATTTTTAACTATGCTGCAGAGCTGACTAAAGGTGTGACAGAAACTTGATTTGTATCGATTAGTCTCAAAATATGAAAGTTTCGTCGAAAGTGAAACTACCGTGACAACTGAACCGACAAAAAAGAGTATGCGGGTACTCTCACAACTCAACGGAATCTGAATTAGTCATTACGTTGAATGCTCTCCTCCAGTTCATTTTTGGTCTTTCCTATTTGTACTTTGTCATTTTCAGTTGTATTTGTTTGTTACTCAGTAGCGTTTAATTAATGAATTTTATATCTCTTTTTTTTTTTTTTTTTAAAAAGAATCATCTGAAAAACAAAAAAATATATAAAATGCACACAAAATCTTGTGGGCGAGCGTGTGGGCTGGGGGATCTTGTCATTTCGCATTTCCGCCAACTTTGGCTTGGTTAATCCTAACCCTAGTCTAGTTCCGCCCCTGCCCTCAATCCACTCGTACCCCATCCCTTTCTCCCTCTGTTTTTCTCTCTCTAAAAGTTACAGCACTCCGTAAAGAAAAAAGTTCTTTCTATATGTCAGTTTGGCTTTGTGCGTTCCGTTTGCAATTGCTTGGTTATCCAAATTGCATGTTGTTGAGGTGTTTGGTGGTGGTGGGTGGAGGGGAATGGCGGCGAAGATTTACGAGTCGTTTCCGAAGAGGCTGATGGAAGAGGTGCACAGATGGGGTGCTATGAAGCAAACAGGGGTAAGCCTCAGGTACATGATGGAGTTTGGGTCCAGACCCACTCTCCGTAATTTGCTTATTTCTGCTCAATTCCTTCATAAAGAACTCCCAATCAGAATCGCTAGGCGTGCCATTGAACTCGAGTCTCTTCCCTATGGCTTATCTCAAAAGCCCGCTGTTCTCAAGGTACCTTCTTCTTTTCTTTTTCTTGGTTGATTTTTGAATTGGGATACTCCGTGTTTTTGTGTTGCTGCGCGTAGGATAACGGATGTGGTGACTCGTTTTGTGAAGTTAATACCTTTGTGAATTACTCCATTTCTGAACATGCAAATTGAGATGTTAGATTCTATAATTGGAGGAGTGTTTAATATTTTTTATCGTGAGATTAGGCTTTGGCTTTTTACTGTACTAGCTCGAAATGGATGTTCTTTTTCTTTTCCACGTGGTTGAGCTTTGCTTTAGGTTTTCATGTGTCATTATGCCAATTTCTTTTTGAGGATCCAGATAATGAATTGTTAGGGCTTAGTTGTAGCTTACTTAGTTTTAGTTATATGTTTGCATTGGCCTTTTGGATTCATGGTTCAATTTCAATGTTTGAGCCAAGGAGACATCACGTATATTTCTTGTTGATAGGTGCGAGATTGGTATTTGGACTCTTTCCGTGACCTTAGATCCTTTTCTGAGATTAAGGACACTAGTGATGAGTTAGAATTCACACAAATGATTAAGATGATTAAGGTGAGACACAACAATGTTGTTCCCACAATGGCTTTGGGGGTTCAACAATTGAAGAAAAGCTTGGACCCGAAGATTGACTACGAGGATTTGGACGAGATTCATCAGTTCCTTGATCGCTTCTACATGTCAAGAATTGGGATTCGCATGCTTATTGGTTAGTCTCATCTTGCTTACTTCCGCTTGATTTGCTTGAGATGTCTTCTAATTGAACTCTTACTTTCTATGTATGAGAATGGTGTTTATTAGCAATAACAGATTTCTAGTATGGAAAAGTTGCTAAAATGTTTTTGTACTTCAATTTTGCTGCAACTCAGGGCAGCATGTGGCATTGCACGATCCCAACCCTCCTCCTGATTGTGTGGGTTATATACATACAAAAATGTCTCCTGTAGAGGTAGCAAGAATTGCCAGTGAAGATGCCCGTTCAATTTGTTTGCGGGAGTATGGCAGTGCACCTGATGTAAATATCTATGGGGATCCTAATTTTACATTCCCGTAAGCTCTTTCCCTTCTGATTTATCGATTAGTTTAGGAGTCCTTTACTTGGTACTTGGTAGGCACTAAGGAAATTATTCTCGTTCTTCACCTTCTTTAAACCAAAGTTCTTTTTGTTAGCTCATGTTTCCACAAACTAGGAAAATGTTTTTCTGAGCTTTTTGTCTTCTATATGATTATTTTCAATATGCAAGTGGTTATGTTGGCTCTTGGTCGACATTGCGGTTTGTCCACACAATTGATTATAACAAGACTTCATTGTTGTTTCTATCGTTTTGTGTTCTATTTTAATTTGGCATGCTTTCATAACAGGTATGTTCCGCTTCATTTACATCTGATGGTTTTTGAGTTGGTTAAGAACTCCTTACGTGCCGTCCAAGAGCGGTTTATGGACTCGGACAAAGTTGCACCTTCCATTCGGATAATAGTAGCTGATGGTATAGAGGATGTTACAATTAAGGCACGTATCGTATTGTATCTTATCCATTATGTCTTTAGAAACTCTGAACATGCTGTTGGTTGTTTCCCTATCAAGTATTTTAGGTGCATTTGTTATAGTATCTAATGTGAGTTAATTCCACAACTGTGATGTGTTCGGATCGTAGGTCTCAGATGAAGGAGGTGGAATACCAAGAAGTGGTCTTCCTAGGATTTTTACTTATCTGTACAGTACTGCAAAAAATCCCCTAGACGAGCATTCAGATCTTGGAACAGCTAATGTGGCAACAATGGCTGGTTATGGATATGGGCTTCCCATAAGTCGCTTATATGCACGATATTTTGGAGGGGATATGCAAATCATCTCTATGGAAGGATATGGTAAGTTGATTATTGCCCGATGTTGCTCTGTAAAGAAAGGAGTGAAAATAGATTTTTCGTATTTGGACATCCTAAGCTTTAAGTTTTAGAGCGGTTAGTAGTCATATGATATTTATAGGCTGATAGACTCATTGGGTCAAATCAAGTCTCAAATATTTGTGCCTTGTCCTCATTGCTTGCAGAAAGATGGTTTGAAAATTGAAATGAAAGATAAACTGGAATCTAGATAGTTGATGGTAGTCAGGGTTCAAATGGTTGTCTTAGTCAAATCTTTCTTAGTATTGGCACAACAATGTTGGGAATCTCGGCTAGAATTATACGTAAATCCCAATGTATTGAAAGGGTATTGGTAATGTGAGGTGTTTATGTATGCATTAATAGCCTTTTTATTCTCTTATTTAAAAGAAATTTTGATCATATTTCAATTCCACTGTTGTGATTTTCCATTTCTATGTTTTTGTAATTATTAGGTGGTCGATCTATTCTTTACTATTTTGATTCCTCCACCACATTTTGCTGACACATTTATGTGTGCTTTGTCTTTTGCAGGGACAGATGCATATCTTCATTTATCTCGCTTGGGAGATTCACAAGAACCCCTGCCCTGAACGAAGGTTGTGGAGACAAAATAAAACTCGAATTGAGTAATCACAATCAACTTGTGTAAATAGCTAGAACAAGGAGGGGAATTTTAGTTGGATGTTCAGAAAACAATTGTCAATTCTTATTTGTCCATTAATATGTCCGGTTTCCTCATCACTTCTTGTGTTTTACACTTTTCAGTCTTTTCTATTAGTGCAACAATCAGTCAAATGCTGACGGGCACTTGAGCAACAGAAAAGCAGCTAATTTTTTAGAAGAATGCTTGATGTGCCGAAATTTCTCCGATCTGATACTCAATTCTCTCTTTAGAAGAAGGGCAAGGAAACCTAACTGGGCTTTAACGTCTCTTTTTGATTTCAGTTCATTCGCTTTATTATCAGCCGTGTTAGATGCATGAACACAGGAGCCAAGACAAACTGCAATCAAGAAGCATCCAACACTGGGGAATAGAATCTCAGATTTATTGATTTTGTCGTCCAAGAAGTAGTTCAATGTCGTGCTTGTTATAATTAGGACAAGAATACATTTAAACTAATAGTTAATACCACACAATTCATTTACAAAATTAGTCGTGGGAAGAAATGAAGGTTACAGGTCATTCATGTAAAGAAGAGAATACCTATACCAACCGTTGTGCTTGAAGTGATCACCTCAGTCACTGTGTCCCTACAAAGGCTCATGCATATTGACTGACCAGGTTTCCAAGGCTAAGGACCAATCCACCAGGCACCAGCCATTGCAAACAGAACAGAGGGCCAATTGTCCTGCGTCAAACGTCCTTAACAACTCAAAACCTTCTACATGGCAACTGAACCGGATCAATTAATACAAATATGTATATTTAAGTCTGATTGGTACAAGACAGTGGTTGGATCAACATCGATAACTAACAGCTTACTTACTCCGGTTTATACAAGGCACATAACATCATCTCAATGTTTGAAAGCCAACTTGAGAAACGCTGGCAATAAATCTGAACAAAAGACATCTGATGTCCCGATCGCAAGGTGAGATTCTTGATTCCATGAGTACCCTCAGAACACCTTGATTCTTGAAGGTGTTCTCATTGTCAACAAGCACCTAGGGTCAAATATCCGATTCTTGCAACTGCTACAGAACCACCTTTTAGCGCTTCTGACAAGGTAGACTCTAGACCTCATGGTGCACCGAGACAAAGTTGCTGAGCTATATAAAAGCACAGAAACATTCATGGTTCCAACCTCAAAATTAATGAAATCATAATGACACATGCTTCCCTGCTTCAACCATGGAATTCTTTGTATAGTCCTACATCATAGTTAACTAATTACTATTCCATTTTCGTTGTAAACAGATAAGCGTGAGGATAAGGATATACTAATTTTTTTTAAAAAATAAATTATAAGATGGCTTTCATCAAACGCAAGGAAAGTGGCATTTATTAGATAAAAAACTGGCATGACAAAAGCTATATCTACAATACAAGAGAGCGAAGTTTCAAAAACGTTAGGCAAAGTCCTAACTCTACTATGTGCTACGAATAGGATTTGAAGTCTGCTGTAAAGGAGGGATATTGAACTACGGTAAAAGTTGGCGTTTTTACTACTTGAGCTTTACTTACTACTGGAGCTTTACTGGGTGGGTGTTGCTAAGAATGTCGGTTTCATCGCGATTCGGAGGCTTCTCTTTTCTTGTTGAGCACTGTTGGATGCCCTTGATAAGAATAACAAGCTGAGAGTTCCACATATATTAGAGTTTTTGTCTCTGTCATTTCTAAAAAAAGTCATGGCTAAGGTGGAAGGTGCTCTTAGAGTTCCAGAATTGAAAACCACGGGGGTAAAGTCAGTTGGGAGTCTAAAGGCAAACCTGAGGAGGAAGGGGACCTTGGATTCTGACTGGTCAAATGGAATCATGCAGCCATGGTTAAACATCTTTGGGCAGTCTGTCAAAAGTCTGATACCCTTTGGTCCACCGATTATTTACTACTCCTAGTATTTTGATTCCTCCACCACATTTGCTGACACATGTATGTGTGCCTTGTCATTTGCAGGGACAGATGCATGTCTTCATTTATCTCGCTTGGGAGATTCACAAGAACCCCTGCCGGCCTGAACGAAGTTTGTGGAGACAAACTAAAAACTCGAATTGAGTATTACAGTCAACTTGTTTAAATAGCTAGAACAAGGGAAGCGAATTTTCGTTTGTAGTTCAGAAATCGATTGTCAATTCTTATTTGTCCATTAATATGTCCGGTTTCCTCGTCATCTTCTTGTGTTCCACTTTTCTTTTGGTGCAGCAGTCAGTCAAATGCTGACTGGCACTTGAGCAACAGGAAAACAGGTGGAGTAATTTTTCAGAAGAATGCTTCATGTTCCGAAATTTCTACCATCTGTTACTCATTCATCTATCTTTAGAAGAGGGCGAGGAAAAACCTAGAACTGGGCTTTAATATCTCTTTTCAGCTACAGTTATCTTGCTGTTATACCACAAGAGTTGCTCTCTTCGTTCTACTTCCAGGACCCCATCGTATTCTTTGTGGGCCAATTTGTTTTCCCCATATTTGGATTGGGGATCACAGTAGAAATCCGGGTTGCACTCGATCGTCAGGGGTTCATTTGTACAGCCTCTTAGCATAGAAGAAGGATATTCATTTGGTTCACAGACTGAATGGACAGCCATGCGCAATACACTCACTGGTAACCTCCTTGCCTTGTAACTGCAAACACAGCTAGTTCAATAAGAAAGGCATTCATCTGATACATGAATCATGATGAGGGATTTCAGACATTAAATACGTGAAGTCCAACGGTTCATCACCTTTTGTCAGCCGCCATTTGCTTTTGCTCAAATATCGCCAACCTGTGTCAAGAGTTTCCTCAGGTTCCACGCTGAAATCCATAACCCATGGCATCACTGCATGGAATGTGTGGTCCCCCCACCTTCTTCCAGCTAATTTGTTTAAGTCGAGCAGATACTCAAAGTAAACTCTCCCTTCCACCAACGGTTAAAGGCAGAATCAAAGCTTAAATTTGGCATAAAGTCCTCCTAAAGACAGCCCTCAACGCAGCAGCCTACCCTCGAAGTTGGACTAAGGGAGGACTCCTTACTTATTTTACTCAACATAGATTTATTCATGAATTAAAAGAGCTCATTATTATCTAATAAATTGCTAAAAAAAACATTTGAACTTTTTGTTAAAAAATTCATTATCGTTTTACGAACCAGACTATCATTTTGGGACGGAAGAAGTATATGTTCAGGGTAAGTTAGTAAAACTAATAGTATTTTCTCACAAGAATCTTATAAAACTTTTCTTTTAATCAAACACATAGAATCAGTTCAAAAAAAAATCAAACACATAGAAGAAGATATATTTTATTTTCACTTTGTTTTTTTTTTCTTTTTCCTTTCACTTCACTTTTATTGATCTTGGCTTCAATACATCTCAATATTCTGTGTGGAAATATTTCCGACACAAGATGTATTGCAATTATGGCCAAATTTTCGTAGTATCAGGGATAAAAGCTCCTACATTCTTGGCCTTCCCATTATTGGTTAGTTGCATGAAATTTTTTCATCCTTGGCTTCGTAGATTATGCTATCGTTATAGCCGTCTTACTAGTTGTCAGTTGATGGTTAATTATGCACAGAACAATGCAGTGAGTGTCACTGACATACTTGAAGGAGGTTCTGATAATGCAAGATCTGGCCCGTCGAATAGGCAAACATTGGGTCAACATTTAACCATTTTTAAAAATGTCAATGATACTTGGATCCGTGCACTAACTTGTGATCTTTCTTACAGTTTTGAAGACCGGTCTAAATGTAATCCTTGCTTGTAATATTCCCAAGAACAGTCCCATGCTTGAGGTTTTAATCTCTCTCTCACCCTCTCTTGATTAGCGTGCAATGTCTGTTTGTAGAATGGACTTGTATGTGATGTTTTACTTCATAAGTAGTGTTGTTTTACTTCTCAATGCTTCACTAGGGCTATTTGAATGGAGTTGTGGCCCCTTCAATCTGGATCATATGTATGCATCTATATGAGAATTCTTTTTGGACTAAAGCATCTGAAATTTGAAAGGTCAAGAACCCGTAGTCAAAGTTCTTCGGCTAGTAGATGGGGATGAAAAGCCTACAATGGGTTTTATATATGAAGCTATGGATCGAGCCAAACTAGCAATTGAAAAAGATTGTCGATATTACAAGAAGTATGGGAAGATCATCGACAAAAGGTGGGAAATTCAGTTACCTCACGACTTGCATGGGGCAATGAATCATTTTCCAACCACGCGGATGTAATGGAGGGTGTTAAGAAAGTGACACAACGGTTGGAGCCTAATATTGATAGACAAATGAGAGCCATTAATCAAGTAAGTCAACATATTTAATACAAACAAAGTAACAATAGTATCAAAAAATCACATGAAATCCTTACAGTGTAAGTTTTGCAGATTTTATAGTTCCGAGATAAAAAGATTTTTTGGATCCGTGATTGCTCAACGAGCAGTGAGTCATACAAATCCTAGTAATTTTACAAATCACGACATCTTTTCATTTTCTAAAATGTACTTTTTATAGTTAGTTAAATGTTCATTGGGTTTTCTATTTATTGTAGCTGAATGGTGGATCCATTATGGTTCATTTGCCCCTGAAGTTCAAAAAATTGCAGTAATTAAAGTGCTCATTCAAACCACATCAACCTCTAATTGTGAGTGTAACTAGAGTACGTTTAGTCTCATACATACTAAGACAAGGAATCAACTCAAATACTTGAAATTGACCAAACTTGTCTATGTCTACTACAACATGAGGCTAAAAATTAGACGTGCCACAAAGGAGAAACCAAAGGGAGATAGAGAATCAGTTTAATCCACAAAGGAGAAACCAAAGGGAGATAGAGAATCAGTTTACAAGAGAGGGAAACCCCAATATTAGATGGGCAACACAATACTGAATGGTTGAGCGATTCTGATGAGGAGGTTACAAGTCAAGCCAATAACAATCAGAATTCTAGTTCTCCAGCAGATTTTGGTGGTGGTAATGACGCTCTGAGTCCACTTAGCAGCAATCATATTGATACTGACTCACCTCTCGATAGAGGTGCACCAATGCTAGAAGATACGATCTCTGGATCTCGACAGCATAGTTCACCTTATTGAGGGGAAGTAGGGATTAATGCTTTTCGTGATGATGAGGAGGTGGAGGGCGACATAACTTTAGCACAGGCTACGCAACTCAAAAGACGCCCACACCGATCAACTCAGTCTAGTGAGAACTACGATGATCATCCTGTCATTCACCAATTGGGAGAGCTTGGAGTTGGAGGACAAGAATGGAACACTTAACCTTACCCACCCTATCCCATGTACCCTCAAGTTCCTCATGGACATCAACCTTCATACTACCTCCACCGGTCTACTACAATTCACCTCATGTCGCTTGTCCTCCTGCAGCGTAATATGATTACAGACCTTACGGTATATTTGGGTCAGTCATTCCTTATGGTTATGTTAAACATCCTGAAACTTCAAGCGGTGATGGTAATAGCATGGATACTTAGAATTGGGAGCTCCAACTATTGCCACATTGGACAACCACATCAACAAGCCGATAATGATCATGATGGTGATGGTGATGATGTCATTGGGAAACACCACGATCCTCCATGCCATTCTTTTTGGGCATAACTTGTTATTAGGATATAGAAATAAAATGGATGGTTGTGTGGTAGTAATGTAATATTATTGACATGGCAATTAGTATAGTATGGACATATGGTAGTACTTTTATCATTGTAGTATGCATCATGTATGTGTAGTTGCGTACCAGGATACTATTATTATGGAATTTGCATCAAAACTACTTCTCAAAGTCAAATATTTTTTACAAATCTCTAAAAACATTCAATTTTGTCATACATAAGGTTAGAACATATGTGTCAATGGTTTGTTTAGCATTTGCTAGTACTTTGAAAATATTCACAGGTGCGGTTTCCGATTCCTGTTACAAATTTACTGATACACCTGATATCCATTACACACGACCGTGATTTAAAACCACAGTAAGAATGCATTATTCTCTAGTGTGCTACCTAAAGATGTTTGCTAAAGTGTACACCTAAACACATGTAGGGCCCTATTTTATGCGCTAAGACTCAGTTAGCTAGCTAGCTAAGAAAGAATGCACTTTAATGGGCTACCTATATATGTTCATTATCATTTAGTCTTTCATCTCTCTCTCTCTCTCTCTCTCCTTAAAGTCTCTCTCTCCCCCTCTCTCTCCTCTTTCTTTCTCCTTAAGTCTCTCTCTCTCTCAAGTCTTTCCCCAAATTTAGGTAGTTATTTGGGGCACTTTTAGAGAGTGAGGGGTGCCACATATGATTTTAGGGAATCAATTTTTGTGCACTAAGGAGCATTTTTTGAGTTTTTCTTAGTTAACTAAATAGAGCACTTTGGAGTACTCTTTTAGGTAGTGCACTTGATATGCCCTTATATGATTGTGGTGATTCTGGTTATACAAATGGAGCATTGGCATATGTACTCTACAAGTTTAATTACATTAATAACGAAAAGAATCATTATGATAAACAGTCAAGAACCGTCAATGGCAAGCATTGTCCCGATATAAAAATTCAAATTAGAACATAAACAGTTGGTATTTATAGAACAAAGTACAATAATTCATGACTGGTTCGAAATAATCTACTCCAAGCTGATTACAAACAGCCGAGGTTGTTCTGCCTCTCAATGCACCAAAGCACAATACCAAGACCGCTAAGATCTTCCATTGGTCTCTGTCAGCACAAAACATGAGTTTCTTGGTTCAGGATGCCTACTGAAAACATCAGTGTCTTCTTTGCTTAGCACGTTTCCATGAGTGCTTGCCTCTTATCTTCCATTTATCAACCCCAGCAGGACGGTTCTGCTCACTAATTTCTCGAACCTTGCGCTTCCTGCAAAAGGTGGGATCCACAAGATGGGAAAATTAAGCACGAACTAGAGGATTTTCAACAGAAATTACTCACTAGGGAAAAAGGCCTAATAAGTCATTCCCTCGGCCTATGTTCTTTGTTTGGCTTCTTCCCTGTGTTAATGAACCAGCTTACTGGTAAAAAAATGCCTAATCAGCCAAATCTTGTCATTTCTATCACATAGCCTCTCCTTGCTCAAGCAACAAAATTCTAAGAAACTTTCAGGTGCAGTTTACAGTAACAGATATATGATTTAAAAACGTGCTAAGATTTGAAGTTAATCATGCATTTCTTCCTTTCCTTTCTAAGACACCATTCATGCCATCCAGTACCGGCATGTAAATAAATGGCTTTGGATAACAGAAAATGTTGAGTATGCTGCCTCACCTGTACTGCCCAAGGGTTTGATCAGAGAGTAGCTCATCAGCAAGGGAAGTTTTTCTCTCCTTCTTTGTAAGTCTACCTGAGAAGAAGTCTGATGCTGACTCTATGACCGTGCCCACCTAATTAATATTGAAAACGCCAAACGTTAGACCACTTAAACAAGTAAAATTAACCTCAGGCAGCGAAAAGGAAACAATGGACAAAAGTACACAGATGATCATTGGTTGTATGCTTTGCCAAGGACTTGCCTGGAAATACTTGGGAAAAGTTTTTGATTTTGAATCACCCTTCTTGTAGTGCCTCTTCGGATCAATTACACTCCTCAACTGTAAACAATGTAAACGTCAATCCAACTGAAACAGATCCCAAAAAAATGGTAAAATGACCATTGACCATATTCGGAGGGCAAATTCATAAATAATCCAAATCCATGTACAGTAAAAATGTAACCTTGATCAAATTCAGCCAAGTTAAGCTCATAAAGGTAGTTTACTTATCATGTTTTAACAAATGAAAATGAGTAGGACTTAATGAGACCTAGTCAAGATGTATTAAATTTGAAAGTCGATCCAAAGATGATTGTGGAGAATTCAGCAGTGCAAGAGCAGTGTCGTTTAGAACAGGGATCTGCTTATTACAGGAAAACGACACACTGTACTTACAGTAGTTTACTTCACGATGCAAGCAAGAAAGGTTCATTGAAATATTGCTTACAAAATAAATCTCAGCATGAAGCCAACTACTAAGTATTATATTGGGCTATATATGTTATAGCCAGTTGTTACCAAAAATGTGGACTGTTTCATATGGCGAGTGGTATTAGCATGGTAGACAACACTATGGAACATGTAATGCTTCAGCAAGTTTGGACTATGAACAATTCGAACATTACTCAACAAATCTTATATAAATAATTACACAATTAATACAACACGCTGTGCATTTCTACCTTCTCTTTAAGCTTCCATCTATCCATACTGACAATGTAAAAGCGAAAATCTAATGCATGTTTCCTACGTAAGTTGAGCTAGTAATGTGTTACGGCCTACCTGTCTACATCTTTTCTAGTCGAAACTCGAATCTTCCTGAATTTTCTCTCATCGCGTACCATTATATTCTATTTAGTCAAACACTACGGGAAATGTTGGAAAACTTTGGGAATTGCAATGCCGTGAGAACAAAAACGAGTCATGTTCCAGAGTGCATACTAGACTCCCGGGGAGATTAGCAAGAAACTTAACTTCAGTTTCGGTAGGGTTTAATCACAAGATACTAAAGCAGATAAAGCATGCATCTTTCTGCTGATGCAGACCTATTGGAGTAAGTGATGACCTAGCAGGCGCAGGTGAAATCAATACAAGGGCCTGATGAATCCTAATGTCAACGGATGCCCATTTCATTCCCTTATTTCCACCAAAATGCATAAGCTGTGAATAATAAAAGGCAGTGGTTTTCTCATTCCCTTATTTATATCCGCACTGTTTTTTTTTTTTTTTTTTTCCATGAGAAATTAGAGCATTGCCCTTTCACTTGTTCAAATTTCCGTACATCAAAAGACATTATTGTAAGTTCACAAGAATGAAAGACAACAAAGGAGCGCCTGCAAATCATAAAAAAGAGGAGTGCCAAAATCAACCTAACCATCGTGGAATATCAATAAATTAATATCAACCTAACCCGAAAACAAGCTCCAACTGCAAGACGGTGGGTGGTGGCGCAGTAAAATAGTATGTAGAACCAAAACATCATTAGTCAAGGGAAACAAGGAGAGGTCACCTTTAGTAGCTGCATATCTTTCTTCAGCTCCGGGGTGATAGTTGGGGCAGGCATGTCAAACCTAAATTACAACATACACGAAAACCAATAACACATCAACAAAAAGCGCAAAAATTAAAAACACAATTATGGTCTATTAAATTGTGCTCCATTAATTGATACCAATTCTTGCCGGCTGTGTCTTTGACTTGCTTCCTCAGTAATTTGTTCAACTTTTTAGGGTTGTTAGGAGGAAGGAACATGCCATCAACAAGCTCTGTACTTGGCCTATATATCGCAACACTTTCGGGCAAAGGTTGAGATTTAGCAGAACCGTTTTTGGTCAGAGATGGGAGTTGGGGCAGCTTAGGTTCCCATGAAAGGCCGATCAGTGGCTTTCTTTCCGCTGCTTCAGCCATTCTCATCCAATTCACGTAACACTGCCGAGAGAGACAGACAGAGAGGGTTAGGGTTTGGATGTTGCAGTGTGTTGAGAAAACAAACAATGCTGTTGTGGGCTACGGCCCAGAGGTTTTTATGACCCTTACTATTGTCCAACTTGGCTAATTGGAGTAAAATTAAACCTGCTAAGGGCATCCTTATTTTTTTTTTTTTGATAATGGCAAGATATTATAACAGCAGCCATCCGGCACCGATTACAACGACAAGATACAGGATTGAAACCAAATCACTAGTGAGTGAAAAGAGAACGGCAAAAGGCAAACAAGGCCACCGACTCGCAGACACACCTGCCGAAGCAGACCCGACACCTAGGGGACGGAATGATGAGCCCATTTCAGTCACTAAAAGTGGAATCTCTCTGCCTGGGGTGAAGTTTCCGGTGGGTGCAAAGAAGTAGTGGACCCCCTTAAGCCATTAAAATATTTTTCCTCCACACACAGAACGCCACGTGTGCATACCCCCCCCCCCCCCCCCCCCCGT
Organism: Vaccinium darrowii; assembly: GCA_020921065.1. Lineage (NCBI taxonomy): Eukaryota > Viridiplantae > Streptophyta > Magnoliopsida > Ericales > Ericaceae > Vaccinium > Vaccinium darrowii. The sequence continues at coordinate 251,724 of CM037151.1, read as the reverse complement.
TTGCCTCCCCCTTAGGGATGGCAACGGGACGGGTTGGGGCGGGTTTTGATGATCCCTGCCCCGACCCTAAAATTCCCTAACCCACCCTTAACCCGCCCCTAACCCGACCGGGTAATTTATGGGTACCCCCTCCCCCGCCCCTATCGGGTATCGGGTTTATCCGCCCCTATTTTTTTCACATATTAGTTAAGTATATTTTAAACTCCAATTAGTGAGTACAAATGATAAAAGTTCACAAAATAACTTTTACAACTTAATCAAAATCTACTATCTAATGTTGTATTTTAGTTGTAAAAGTAAAATTATAAGAATAAAAATAAAATTTAATGCATATAAGTGAAAAAATATAATTTGATATATACATATAAGAGTGTGTAAATATAGTTATACATATATATATGTATGTCGGGGGGGGGTAATATCGGGGCGGGGTGACCATACCCCTGCCCCTACCCTAACCCTGGCGGGTTTTTCAAAATCACCCCCTGCCCCTACCCGTTACCCAAAAAAATTGTAAAAAACCCTACCCTATCAGGGTGGGGTAGGGCGGGTTCGGAGCGGGGCGGGTTAAATTGCCATCCCTACTCCCCCTCTCTCCTCTGAAGCTCTGACGCAACCAAAAGAAAACAATAATAAAATATAGAAAGGTAAGTGAACAGTAACTTAACAAAGGTGGGGAGTTACTGTAGCTTTGCTACAAGTTTAACAAATTTACCAAATATTTGTTAAGTATGATTTTAAGTGGTTTTGTTGCATTAACTTATCAAATTTAACTTCAAAGTGGGTTTGTTAACCCACATAAAGATGCTCTAACCCCAGCGTCCCGTATTTGTTTGTTCCTTAGAGAAAGCGTGTATTGCGCATATAAAAATAATGTATTTATCAAAATTATTTTTTAAAGAAATTTACACTAATTTTTTCTGCTCAATGAAATCTTCTAAATGGTGTAAATTTTTTTGGAAAGAAATGAATGCTAATACATTAGATTTCACGTGCAAAATGCACAAAAATTCAAAAAGGACAAGCAATTTGGGGCGAAGTGAGTATTTTTTTTTTTTTGGGTGGTACTGTGGGCAAGGGGATCCTGTGTACTACACGGTGAAATGTGCATCATCTAGCCGTTTATTTCAACAATGATTTGAGCTGTGCATTGTCGAAATGAACAGTCGAATGATGCACTACACGATGCAGTGCATTTTGTGCACTGCATCATCCCCATTCCTACCAGGCAGGCTGGTGCTTCATTGGTCGCTTGGGTTTGGGTGGCAAGGAAATTACGAGCAGGAGTTGTGCTAATGACACCCTCTCGAACTTGGTCTTTTTGTGATATTGGGTTGTAGTTTACTAGTTTTGGATGGGGCGGTAATTGCTATGGTTTTTAGTCCCATTTCAGAACCCGTTGTGGGTCTAGAGTTTTTATAATTATGCCCAGGGCAAGGGTTGCTATGCCCAATCACCCACTATGCCCTTTTATAATAGCACAATATGTTGGGATGAAAAGCAAACTTCCTTTTTTTTTTTTTTTTTTATGTTTTCGAACATCAAAATCAACAAGAATGAGAAAAAGAAAACCTCATCTATCAATCTATATTTGCGTATCACCCGATAGGCAAATGCAGTGGACTTGAAAAATGGGGAAATTGCTCTAAAATGAAAGTAGGGGCAACTATTTGCAAAGACATGGTGTACTTTTCCGGAAATTGCTCCCAACATGAAAAGGAAAATTTTAATTGCACATACATGGTACCAATTTTTGTGTGGACCGAAATACCCTTGTCTAAAAAAAAACCTTAAACCAACCCCCTCACTCTCCCTCCTCCTACGCCTGTGTTGCACCGCTCCTACGTCTATGTTGCACCATTCATGGAATATGGTTACACTCTTCAAAAAATTAATTGCACCCGAGTTGGTCCAAACGGGGTTGCAGTGTGTTGTTAGGTCACACTTTTTGAAAATATATTCTTCTTCTTGCACCGTTCCTACATCCGTGTTGCACCATTCATGGAATGTGATTGCATTTTTCAAAAAATTAATTGCACCCGAGTTGGTCTAAACGGGGTTGCAGTGTGTTGTCAGGTCACATTTTTTGAAAATATATTCTTCTCCTTGCACCGTTCCTACGTCTATGTTGCACTATTCATGGAATATGGTTGCACTCTTCAAAAAATTAATTGCACCCGAGCTGGTCCCTAAGAATGAAAAGAAAATGCATCTTGTTTGAGACATTTAACCAAACACCTTGTGTGCGTGATAAGTTTCATAGTTGTTGTCGAGTCTTTTTATAAACTGGAATTACGCGTTGAAGTCAACTCATAAATCAACAAACAACCAATTATGGGAACAAGGAAAAATACAAATCCACGACAAAGGAATATATACATGAATTCGACTTGAGTAATTGATTCAGTAGTGTTGTAGACTTGTAGTTGCTCTGGGGTATTGGGTTCGAGCTAACAAAGCAAAGTCGATACCAGGGTAGGGCAGAATTCTTCTGGACTAACCTACTGACATCCAAGAAAAGCATATGAATTCTTATGGTTTTAGATGGATAATTAGATCACAGAAAGAAATGCATATCGCTCATGCGCTAGATGGGTATATCATATATGCAATGGCGGATGAAGGTGAACACGTGCTCTAGCACTTCCTCTGGAAATGAGTTTGCCATTTTTGCTGGTTATGTCAGATTAGAAATTACTCAGCGAAACAAAGGAGCACTGAGAGAGATGGTTGGAATGGTGGGTTTGACACCATTGACGAGGTTGGGTTTGAGTTCAGTTGGAGGAGAGAGGAATGGGTTTTTTTTTTTGGGAAATCTTACAAGTGAAGGGTATTTGGGTAAAATGCTATTTGTCTTTCCATGTATTTGCAAATGTTTCTCTCCTTATCATGTTTTTCTAATTCCAGAAAAGTACACCATGAGTTTGCAAATAATTGCCCCTACTTCCATTTTAGAGCAATTTCCCCTTGAAAAATCTCCAGAAAATCATTCTTAATTTTCTAGAGTTAGATATGGAACTTGAAAATATAAATTGAGGCGTACCTAATTTATGTTTATTTGGAAATTGAACTTTAATTTTACAAAATACAAAGTAAAGACATTTGCTCATTCATTCAACTATTAGCATATTACTCTTTCCCACTTCCTATTTTGTAGATTTTGTTTCTTAAATGTTACTATCTTTTTATTTTAATGATTGGCGACCACAGTAGTTGTAACGCCCCCAAAATTTGGGCACGTTAATAAATATTACAAACTTTAATAAAGTTTAATCTCAAACTTTAATACAAATAATAATGTCTCCAATTATACTACATAAATAACAACAGGGGTGGTTCTAGGTCGTCGTCTATCCCTGCGCCGGGTCATTCCCCACTCCGGCAACATTTCCTGCTCCATAGGACTGGTCTCCTCGATAGTGGTCCTGTCCATCTAGATAATCTGACATAATACGTCCGAGTCACACAGGCAACATCATGGTATTATGCCAGGGTTACACGAGTGCAACACCGTGAGCAAAGCCCAGTAGTTTACTATGCTAAACTTCTAAGTAGCAATTCTAAAACAATAAGTTCAAAAACAGAATATGATACTTGTGAACAGTAAAATCATGCAGTATATCATGCGAGTCTATGCGGATCAGAGTAATATGCGCAAAAAACAGTACTTCCTTTCTGTCTCTCGATATAGTGTCACGTGTCAGTTTCTCGGAAATAGTTTCTCAATTAATAACTCGAACATAACTCATTATCAATAATGTTCCCAAAAATATCGGTTTCCTCATATCAGTGTCCTTCTTGGCATTCTTCTTCAAATTTCATAGATCTCCCATCACTCGAAAGTTATTAGTCCGTTTAAGCCTCCTTTCAGCTGACGGTACCAACCTTTCCTCTTGAGGTCTCAGTTATCGTGCATCACCGAACTTAACAACCTGTTTGCACGGTCCGTCCACCCCGCGACTCACACGACACAGTCCCGGCCGCTTTGTATCACCGAACTTAACAGCCTGTTTGCAAAGTCCGTTCACCGTGTGTTGTGCACGCTTAGCCCAAACATCCAAGTTCTCTCCGCGAATCGGAAGTGGTGCTCTCGCTGCACTACCGCATCAAAACCGTTCCTCCAAGTTCTCTCCGCGAACTTGAGGTGGCATCCAAATCTCATCTTATCTCATTTCATTTCATTTTTCGAAAAATTTCATTTCTCATTTCAAAACTCATTTTCATTCTCATCTCTATTTTCTCGTCAACAGTTATTCAATTAATGAAACCATGTGTCATAACGTTTCGTGTACGTGCTCATTGTCTCATACTCAAATCATGCCCATGCAAGATTCCATAATTTCTTTCAAAACTCATATTTCCCAATTAAACATTTCTCACATAAAATCATACATATTAATACGCCGACTTTCTCAAAAATGATATTTCCTCAATAAAAATCTTCTCACATAAAATCATGCAATTAATATTTCCTCAAAAATCTTCTCACATAAAATCATGCAATTAATATTTCCTCAAAAATCATTTCACACAAAATCATGCACTTTAATGCACCAACTCTTCCCAAAATAATATTTCCTAATTTCTCTTAACTTTATTCCTCGTAAGAAAAATATCTCATTTCTCTCTTTTCTCTTGTAAAACTATTTTATTTCTTTTCGAAGAAATAAATTAGTCAACTTGCTTTCTCAAAAATAATTTACACAAAATTTCTTTTCTAGAAATTCTTGCCAAAAATACATTTAACTCAACTAGTTATGAACTTTCTAGAAAATATTTTATTTCTCCAAAAAAAAAAAATCCTTTATATTTCTAGAAAAACTTTTTCTCAAATAAAAATAAAACAATTTTTTTTTATCTAGTAACATCTCCACTTTCTTTCTAGAAAAATTTTAAAACAACTCCATTCACTCTTCTTCTTTTCATCAAAATCCACAAAATATACTCACAAATAAATTAGTAAAAATATTTCTAGTAAAACATTTATAAACTTACTCTTCATATTTATCTAGTAAAACTCCATACTTTCTTCCAAAATTTTTTATAAAATAATAGATATTTCTTTCAAGTAAGAAACAAATCCCTCACTAAATAAGGTTAATCTACTTATTTAGGAAAAATCATCTTAAGCAACAACCAATGATTTAATCATCATTAATTAGTTTTTCCAAGAAATATCAACATAATAATACTAGAACTTTGTCTAGAAAAAAATACACATCTTCTAATTATTTCTAATCAACTTCTAATCACTAGATCGCACTAATCCCACTTCTAATTCATGAAGAACTACTCTAATTAGAACCTCATTAACATTCTTGTTAATCTTTCTATATGAAATCCTCTCACTTAAACACTAACACCTTGTTTGGTTGGGTTTTGCAAACCCGGTTTTGAGAACCTTTTTTAAAACTAGGTTTCAAAGTTGGTCTTCTACAAAGAGGCTCAAAAAATCTGGTGGAAGACCTTGGACACACTTTATGATTTGGGTGGGGAAACCAAACAAGACTTGGTTCTCAAAACTAGGTTTTCAAAACCCAACCAAACAAGGCCTAAGTAACATGCTTAGTAACTTAATACATGCACTAATTAACCCAATCAAGCTTCAAATCCATGCTTAGAAAAGTAATTAGAACACCATAATAAAACTAGAAATGACTAATTAGAAGGTTAGTTTAGTAAACTACCTTAGTTTTCGGGTGTAAACCGGAAGCCGAAAAGCAATCCTTTGGTGTAGAACCTCTTAAATCTCCCTCACTTACTTACTAATTAACTTAGTAAGTAGCTAATTAGGACCCTAATAAGTTGGCTAAAATTTAGCCCTCTCCCTCCCTCTTGAAATTTTCGGCACACACCCCCTCTCCTTGGCCGAACCATGCATGTAGGAGGAGTAAATATGTGCATTGAATTGGCACATCGGAAGTACACCACTTGTGTTCTAGGTTTAGGCTAGGGTATAGGCTAGATTCTAGGTTATTCTACACTTGCAAGTTGAACAAATATGGGTATATACAAGGTAACTAACGTGGGAAACAAGGGGTGGGAAAATTATGTCTCTCGTTGTGTAGGTTTTTGCATGGTTACCTTTGTTACGGAGTGTTTTTAGGGCTAAATACGCACAATGTGCATGTGCATGGAGTTATGGCTAAGGGGTAGCCTTAATGGGCTATTAGTAGGGGGAATATTCTTCCTTAAAACATGGAAGCATGTTTCATGGAGACTTGGAGTGCAAGGTCTAGCATAAACAGGTCTAGGTTGTGTAGATTGTACTCAAATGCATGTATTGTGTGGGTATGTATAGGTTTCTCAAAAAATAACAAGGCTTATTCTAACTAATTTTGGGTACAAAACCTTAGATTTAGGAAGCTTCCTCTACCCCTCCCCTTGCTTGTGCAAGTGAACAAGCATTAATACTTGCATGTGCAATTGTACAAACATGCATGCACACACACACACACACACCCCATCACTATCTCTCTCTCTCTACCGATCTCTCTCTCTCTCTCTCTCTCTCTAACTTGGTCAAACACCAAGTTCCAAAGTAAGGAGGTGGCATGACCATGGCGTACCGAGATAGTTGGATGGAGTAAAGGCGGTGGTTGGGGTAGGTTTCGGGTATTAAACACGGTCCCCGGGTGCTACGGTAGTGTAACAGATGTGTTACTCGGTCTCATACTCGTATATACATGGCTAGAATTCTATTTATTCGAATTAAAACGATTAAATACTATTTTAATAGGAAAATATTCCAATAAATCGGAATTTAAAAATAAATAATTAAATTATTTAACGAAATTTTTATTTACGAAAATTCGGGTCGTTACAGTAGTGGACATTATATTATCCATTTTTATGCAAAATGCTTCTTAGGTAACCTCTTTTCAAAAGACAAACCAAAAGTACATGATTAATTCAATGTAAAACTACCTAAATTCAATCATGTTCTTTCTATGAACAAAAATCACATGGGTTAACTTCTCAAAGGTGAGCTTGTTTTGAGATGGCTATATATGCATATTTGTACATCCTTGAACTTGACATTTCTTATGCTGCAATTTTCACTAGCTACAATAGTTATGCAATTCAGACACTAAAAAAATGTTCTCCTCTATTAACAAAAATAAAAAAATGACCAATTGCTACTGGGTAGAAAAAGGGACCTTAATTAACCAACAATTAAAAGTCAACTTCATACCATCAAGTAAATCTATTAAGGTAATGGAATCATGAGATCACTGTCATTGCTTCCATAGTTCTAAGTTTCTAACCGCTTTAAAAAAATAACCAACATAAATTTCTAGCCAGTAAGTCAACAAGTTATGTTCCAAAAGAAAAACAAACAAATGTCAAAATCATCAAAATCCAAAAACTAAAAAGGGAACCAATCAGGTCTGTGGGAGTTTCCTTCCATTCCTCCTCACAAAAACCAAGCATAGCCTTTCCACCAAGGGAATCCATGAGGTAGGTGGGTGTTTTTCCCCCCTTCCACCAAGTGAATCCAACAGGTACTCGAGAATTTTTCTTCCCCCCACTTCTAAAAAACAAACACAACATCTTAAAACACAAGGATCTAAACTTGTGCCCCTGAAAGTTACCGAAAACACTACCAATTCTAAAATTTTACTTTTCTTTAAACCAGAATTCCAAGATTATTAAAAAGAACAATGTCATGTTCCAATTTTGGGAGCCAAATACAACTAATGACCGAATTACATTCCCTGCACATGCAGTCCTTTCCTTAATATAACTTAGAACCAAAAGAACTTGCCTCACTGGGTTAACCAATCACAAACTCACCATTCTACCTGTATTCGCCAAAAAAAAAGAAAATCTTAATATGAGAAGGGAAGGTAGGTTGACTCAACAAGGGAAACCAGATTTTTGGGGGACTCCAAAGACCAATGGTGATTAGTCTGCTGCCATAAACGGATCTACTTCCCCAAGATCAGCAACTAGAGGTTCCAACTCTGTTTCGACCTCATCTTCTCGGGCAAAATATGTAGGAAATGGAAGCAGCGAAGTATCTGGTTTTTTGTAAACAGCATCTTTTATGAACACGAAGTTCCCCTCAGCTCCTGGAACCTGTGAAAGAATAGCTTCTCCATAAACATACACGAAAAAGTTCCAGTTGTTGCCTCCCCAGTTTTATGACTATTGGGAATAGGCAAAAAGAGTACTAGAACTTGAACATAGAAATTGCAGGCATGCGAAGACTTCTATAGATTTGAATAATCTGTGCATCCATTTCGTCATATATTAAACGATTACCACATTTACTTTATAGTGGAGTACCTGCATTGGTTGGCCAACCTCCATCAACTGATCTTTAAAGTAGAAGAGTAGGAAGTTACCAACTAACTTGGTAAACAAATGGCATTCTATGCCGAAGATATGAGATTAAACCTCAACATATCAAGTCCAGTAGAAGTTTATTTGATCGCCGTCGGATATGCTATTGTATATGGTTCTAAAAACCGTTTTTAGAAAATGAAAGTAAAGAGGATAATGAGAGTATTGGAAGGCAAAAGTAAAGGAAGGCTTTGAAATTGTATCGCAATATGGATAACAGAGCAATTAACATGCATGCAATGAGGAATGATTCGGCCCAACTGGAAGTTGGTGATAGAAATCTGGGCACCCAAGGCAAAAAAAGCAGAAGACCAGACTGATTGTCACGTGAACAGTTCACACAGGCAGATTACATTCCTCTTTCATTTTGATTTAAAGCATTCACACATCAAGAAGATCAAAAGAGTATAAGACCATACTTGGCCCTTCACCCACATCAAATTCCTCGCCGGGTCTATTTTGTAAACCCAAACATTCTTAACAGTCCGTTGCTTCCCACCCATGCGCCCAGGCATCTTTTTGCCTCTAATCACCTGTTCACAAAAAAAAAAAAAAAAAAACAACGAATGCATAACATAAATTCACATTAAAACTAGAGTTTATGGAGAAAAGGTTTGAAAAAACTCAGCAAATTGTAAACAAATCACAAGAGTTTGAAGTACAAGGTTCTCAGCAAACCCCAAGTTCATTAACTTGTTACTTAATTGTAATGGTCCACTACCAACATCCTTTATTAACTTCATCGAGTTTTACCTAGCGACCAAGGTAGAGAACATGAATCAAATAGAAAAGCTCTCTAATGCAAACATGCCAACTTCCAAGGAGTTCCAATTTAAGTAATCGATATAAAACACTGCGCAAAATAGGGCTGAAGCTTGTGCAGAGTGAACCAATCAACGGAAACCCATCCACAAATATGTTTTGGGCTTAATATGTTCCTTCAAGACCAGACTTTGGCTGAAAAATGGTCCCTAGGGGCAGGATTAGGCAACGAAAGCCAAATCAAACACATACACTCAAGTCCATATTTGCTGCCATAATACGAAGCAAAAGGGTACCAAATTCCTTTTCAAAGTCAAAATTTGGCTTGGGAAAATAGTAGCACCACTATATCAAGTAAATAGAAGCATGTTTTATCAGTCAACAATATGAAAAATATTTTGGATCATAACTTCAGATTCTGGTTAGATTACAGATTGTAAATTCAAGTAGGAGCACATAAAGCTTTCTATTATAGTAGTTAAATTCTGATTAAGCTACAACAAAGCTGAAACTGTTTGTTGCAATAAACTTGACCAATCTTTTGAACTCAAATATCAATTCAAAATCCTTATGAACGGGGCTTAGTCGGATGAACGAGACGGACCAACTGATGGGTGCACACCCCTAACCACGGGTAGTCCAAATTGGGAGGAACTATTATTAAATTCTCCAAGAACTGATAGCTTTCAAAGGAAAAGAGAAACAAAAATCGACTACCAAACCAAACAAACGTAAAATTATTGCATTAGAAAGCTATGTACAATTACAAGACTAATGAATGCATTATATAGGCTAAGCCTAAAACCCTAATAACATAAAAGGACTAAACTACCCTAAACATAAAAGATAAATAACAATTTAACTGAAACCCTAACAGACGGAAACCCTAAATTATAATTCCTAATTTATAATTCAACCACCCCCCCCCCCCCCCCCCGGCCACATCATGAGTTTGCCAAGGAGATAACAACTGCAAAAAAAACCACTTCAAATCCACTACTGCCAATAAATTACTGCAAATCCACTACTACCAATAAACTACTGCAAATCAACGGTTGCAAATCAAACTGCGAATCAACTACTGCGGTCTGCGGAGGTGCTGAACAATGCAAAGTGGTGCAATACTAGAACATGTGAACACGAAAAAGAACTGATGCTGAACAGATGCAAAGAGGAGGAAGAACCAATGCTGATCAGAGGCCAAATTGCCAATACAAATAGGAGGAAGTAGAGAGAAATTTCGACGATGAACAATATTCGTGAACAGTGACTTCGATGAACAGTACTTTGATCAACAGTGCTCCATGAACAGTTGCGATGAGTGCCCCACGGACAGTGGTGAGGCATAGCTGCCCGCTAGGGAGCGAATATATCATAGGCCTAGATCTTATGACTCTGATACCATAATAGCTTTCAAAAGGAAAAGAGAGAAACAAACATATACTACCAAACCAAACAAACGTAATATTATTGCACATTAGAAAGTTGTGTACAATTACAAGACTAATGAATGGATTATATAGGCTAAGTCTAAAAACCCTAGCAAAACCCTAATAACATAAAAGCACTAAACTACCCCAAACATAAAAGATAAATAGCAATTTAACTGAAACCCTAGCAGATGGAAACCCTAAATTATAATTCCTAATTTATACTTCACACGGACATCATCACATGATGTCATAGCATCTTTTAAAATCCAATCTTCATTACTAGGAATCGGACGAGAACAGCTGCTGAATAATAAAAGAGTGCAAGAAGTTGTGCTTAAGCCAAGGTAATTAAGTTGAGGAAAAACTGGGATCAGGCTTGGGGTCAGATTGGGGTGCTTCTTCGCAGGTCCTAGTGGTACTTGTGTTTGGGCCACCTAAAGCTGACGAATTGCAAGATTAGTATATAAAAAAAGTCTACACGGGAGGTAATTACCTACGCTTTAGGTAGCCTATCTTCACTTGTCATCTTGCACATATACTTCATAAACCTTTCTAAACTAGAACAATGTTTTTTTGTTAGAAAAATCTTACTTCTACGCAAAACTTACACACATTTACATGTGTTTTGCAGGGTCTCCACATACTGCATGTTGTATTACATGGACCCACAAAACAAGTGAGTGTGTTTGTAAGTTGTGTGTGGAACTAGAATGACTTTCTCTGTAAACAGTCCTTGCAGGCAATCACATCAAGATCTTACTTCTCACATGTACGGTATACCAGTGCAAGGGCATCCAAAGAGAATGAGAAGAGTGGGTGGTTAGCACCCAATAATTGAATAGGTTTTACTGTAGACCAACATATGTTATTCTGTACGGTAAATCCATTTTCATTGTACAAGATATTAAGTCCAAGCATATTGGAAAGTCCTTTGCAGCTAGCACAACTCTCGAAGTTTCATAATTGTGTGATGATCGTGGATCCGTGAATTTGACGATGTTAACATTTCTTTGTCCATTGAGCCGACAATAAGCTCTCAACACATTGCAAGCTATGTTCGCAATTGGACCTACTGAAACACCAATTCACTGAGCGAGGAACTTATTTCTTAGATAACCATCACCTAATAATATCTCCATAACAAGAGGAAAATGGTAAAACTACAACTAGGGTACAGCAGCTACTCCTTGGTTTTTTGAGACGACATTGATTCACAACTGCATCTCATAAACTGGCCTCAAAAGCATCTGTTTTTTGCTTTATCCACTAATATCCAAACTGCATAGAATTGCTCACATAGTAACGTATTAGTAATGAAATTCAAATTGAACGAATAATAACTACTCCCTCCGTCCCCATTTATTTGTCCCTTTTGGGAGTTCGTGCCACTTTTCAATTGATTATATCTCATAATATACACTGTTTTACATGATTTCGAAAACATTGTTTTATAGAATTAATTGAGATCTATCGAACAAGATCCATATTGAATATATAAAATTCATTACCGATTAAAAGTTATAGCTAGTTTTTTATCCGGTTAGAATAGGACGAGGGACCAAAATTTGGGGACGGAGGGAGTATATTTGAAAAACTATCCCTGACGCAACCAATACGATTCAGTTTCAAATGAAAGCTCATCAACAAAAGAAGGGCATTACATACCTTCCCAGGATCACCCCCTGGACCAACAGAACCAAGACCTCGATGTGATAATGATGCTCCGTGAGATGCAGGACCTCCCCTCATTCCATGTCTTTTCATTCCACCCTGGAAGTCATACATAAAACGGTAAGTTCCAAGGCAAACCATAAACTTTCTCGCTGCATCAACAGTGATTCCAAATAGCACATGTGATGGACTCAATTCTACATTACCCAAATCAAGTGAGACATGCAAAGCAAAGTATTCAATAGACATCTTCTAACAAGGAAAAGAATGTGGCAACAAAGAAAGCAAGTTGTTCTTATAAAAGAAAGAACTGTTCGTCTACTTTTTGTTCCGAAAATACCCTTGAATGTTACAAAACATGTAGGAAAAAAAACACAATAGCGTCGGAGACCCAGCCACTTCCTTCTCCCGAAACGCCTCAAATCTTCGGATACCAATCGGCAAACCATTTAAACGAACAAAAATCAGTCCATTTCCAAACCTATTTGATGCATTCATCACTGTGGGAAAATGGCCGCACCTGTTAATTTGTTAGCAATGTCAAACATGAATTGGAATGGTACTGCATCGAAGACACAATTTGCAAGTCTCGATGAGAGAAGACACCAAGTCATGCCTTCCAAGTCCTGTTTTCAATTGAGGAACCATCTTTTCCTAACCCACAACCCTTTAGGTTTGACCGTTATTGCTTTCACAATCATTTCTTACATGCAAGTGATTTTCTGTTATCCTACAAATCTCTGTCTCACTACCAATGGAAAAGATCGTTTAAGCGCTAACCTAGAATTGTTACATATTTTACTCCAACCTCTACTAATTTCTGATCTTCAGTTTCTTTGTCTTTCCTCTAATATTAATAGAAGAGAGCATAAAGTGTTTGTGGAAATGCCTCTTGATATTGAATCCTAAAGGCTCCGTAGGTTTTCCCATACTTTTAGTTTCCAAATGTGCCCTCCACCTTTGAAACAATTTAAAAAATATGGCTAGGGAGTTAATGAAAATTTCTCTTTGGCTACAAGTGATAATTTTCATGATTTTTCTAGGCATGTGACAATAATACTTCATTTCTTTAAGTCAAACGAATACTCCATTTCATGTTATACATAGGCCAAAGTTTCATGTATCTACCAATCTATTATTCAAAAGAAATTGCCGAATTGCAACCAATTTCATTGTCATTTGCCAAGACAATGTAAAACAAGCATTAGACGCTGTGATATGACAGTTTTTTTATGATAGGACTAATAGACTAATATTTTATTGGTTCGAACAACCAACAGATACGTCAGGTCCATAAGCTTCCCTTGGCTTGCAGGCATAATTTGTTTTAATTGGATATGATGATTACAATAAAATGACCTCAACGGATGCATATGGTTATTTATATTAAAAAATTCAAGTTTTCCAATTTTATCTTCATACAGCTAGGTGACTATCCATTACTATTTGGCAACTCAATAAAAACGACTATTTGGCAACTCAATAAAAACGACATAAGTCAATACTGATATCCTCTGTCATGAAGAATATGTTTCATCTTTTGTTTTGCAGAGTGTATGGTCATATGAAAGGTATTTTCCATTTTGCAGGATGACCCACTTTGTGAATTGTGATTCTATAATGGAACTTCTTGAAAACTTGAATGCTAGGATTAGTTTATGTTCGATTTTAGTTTATATGTGATTCATTGACTAGATGGATGGATGGATGTAAGAGAAAAAGGAAGCCAAAAAAAAAAAGATGTATGAACAGATGAAGAACCTAATATGTAACAGTACATTAATGGCATATAGACTGTCTTTGGATCATGAATTTGTGGGAGGGAGAGGCCTTCAAACGAAACGATATGAAGATAATGAATGGGAGCAGCTATGGAATTTGATTCCACTATCTATGTCATTACTTTTGGCATGCCATTACTCCCAGTATGTCATTCTGTCAAGCCATGATTTAAATACATCTAAGCTCAGGATGCCATTGTTCTTACTTAGATGTCAATAGCGGTTTTAATGGTAAAGCTGTGATATTTTCTGTTTTTGGTCTAATGACTCCAATTGTTCTGACATAGTCATGCATATGCAAAAGGAAGTTTTCACGTACGAATCTCAGATAGTTTTGGTTTTGCCAGTGGTGCCGAAGATGTTGCTTTGATCGACTGCACACGCTTACCTGGTCGACCATTGAAGAAATTCAGCCTAGGTATGGAGGCTAAACCCATAAAAATACAAATTCTATGACAAATTTGAGAAGCACCAGGGTATCCGCATTGGCTACATGTTTCCTCACGTTGTTGAAGTTCAGGCTTTAGTAGGAATGACACCAGGCAAAGAAAAGACCAATCCAGGTACTAAGCTGAAATTCGTGCAAACCAAGTAAGTGGACCCGTTTGAAGGAATGGATGGTGGACTTAGTAGCTAGCTAAAGTTTAACCCAGTGGTTATTGTATATCTCAGTTGGGTGTGAGCCGTGCCCATGGCCGGACCTGGTTAACATGACTCACGAGAGAGGGAAGGGTGGTGGGAGGATGCCTAGGCTAAGGAATGTAGCCTCATAAAGGGAATATATCAAGGAAGATAATGCAGGAGAAGTCATCGGAAGAGAAATGGGGCTGCCCAGAAAAAGGAACCAGAAAAATTTGGAGTATCATCAAGCCCAAAACGTTGAAAGAATTTAGCGGGGTTGGAGTAGAGAATTTGCTGAAACTAGAGAAGGGAGCCTTGGCTTGTTGTTCTTTACGCACCTCGGTGCCCCTTTTGCCAGGTGAAGAATTTTCCGCTAAAATGATCATGAAATATGACTATTGTGAACACTCTAACAATCATTTTCCCCTTTTTCCCGCTGAAAGTAGGCAATGGAAGGATGATATGTAACATTGCCTGAAAAGTTGGCAGGGATAAGCAGTGGCAGATGCAGGATTCAAATCGCGGGAGACCAAATCATATATATATTCATAAATTAACAACGAAATATCATTTTCATATTTTAATAACACAACTTTGACTCTTTGAGGGGACCTTTCTTCATTGTTTTTACAAACAAAACCTAAAAATATAGTAGAAAAATTAGGATAATTGGGGTGGTGTAGGGCCCGGGCCCCCGCTTGCACCCCCTTAGGTCCGCCCCTAGGGATAGGCATGAGGGCGGGAAAGTTCGGTGCAGATGGTGACCAGATAATGTTAGAAAGGGTTGAAGTTAGGAAACTTCCTCAAAGCACTCTAATTTCCCACACACTCTTCTCGGCCCGTTGAGCACCCATTTGAGAAGAGGGATGTCAATTTGTTGATGGCTTGGATGAATGGTCGCTGGTGATAATGAACAAGGTATCGTTAATGCAAGAGTCTTCAACTCATTAGAGGAGTGAAAACCAGGATTTTCCTTCACTCGCATACATTTAGCTTGTGAAAGAAACATAAATGGACTCGAAATTTTGAATCTGCAACACAGCACAATAAAGGAACGTAGTGCACATGAAATTTCAATTGAGTGCATTACTGTACCAATGTGCTTGATGATGATTCCTTGTCCGTCATCTATATAGTATTCTATATAGTGTACAACTTGATCTACTACTTCCCAGTACTTTTCTGCCACGACATCAGCACTTAGAAGTAATTCTCAGGTTGCACGTAAAGGTTTCCTATGAAATAAGACTGCAAAGGTCTGATTGGGATTCGGTGAAACTTTTTTATCTCATTACTTGCCTTTTTGGTACATAACTATCCTTTAAACCCTGACCAAGGCAGTGTAAAGGTATTTTTCACTAAAACTAAGACAACGATTTAAATTGCCGTGTTCTTGGGACCTGATTAGAAAGTGAATACACGTGTTCGTTGGGCAATTACTGCATGGTTCACTGCATAAATCTTGAAGAATTCAAGGGGCTTCGAGCCTTATATAATCATACGGGATTGGGCATCATTTTGGAAGTCATTCTTAGAAGTCGACAAGTAAATCCAACATCTATTCCAAGTTTTACCGTGGATTAAGTCGACATTCCCTGTTATGGGCAATTTAATTAGGGAAATGCCTTCAACAACTGATCACGTGGAACAAACGTGAACAATAACTAGAAATGAAAAATAATTACCCAAAACTATAACCAAGGATAAAAAAAAAGGAATATAAACTATATGACCTGAAAACCTTTGCCTCTAGTAATTCCAGTGACATCAACATACTGGCCGGGAACAAAATGGCGGACATCAATGGAAAAACCAACAGGAAGAAGAGCGTCCTCTGTCACTGGGAATTCCCTCAATTTCCTCTTCATTGGAACACCCTGAGCTCTAAAATGACCCACTTCTGGTTTGGTCAAATGCTTTTCTTTCTTGTGTCCACAACCAATCTACATAGAACACAGCACCAAACCATACAAAACGTGAATAAACAAAAAACAATATTTAACAAAATCAGATGATTTAATCAATTAAGGCAAGTGAGATTACCTGGAGGGAAACGATTCCTTCTTTTTCAGGGGTCTTGACCTGAGAAACGATGTTATCGTCAACCCAAAGAACGGTTATGGGAACCCTAGCTCCCCATTTATCCCAAAGAGCTCTCATTCCACACTTGACTGCGATGACTCCGGTTCTCTTCGACTTGGCGGTCATCACTCCTGGTTTAGGTTCGATGATTCGAGGCTGTGCTTCGTTGGTGTAGGATTCATCGATTGAAGATAAAGAAGCAGTGGTGAAATTTTTTTTGAAGTGGGAAATGGGTGAAGGTATTGGTGGAGTGAGAGAGAGGAGTCGAAAGCGAGAAATGAGGCCTCTCGATGCCGCCGACATTACAAATACTCCCACCTGAACAAATTAACCACTCACTCCAATTCAATTCAAGATGATGATAACAGAAGAAGGAGATCTAATTCGCAACCTACAATGGGAAAGTAGAGGAGCTCATCCATCAAATGTTTGAGCAAAAAGGGTTTTGATCTTCGCCCATACCAGAACGAGAGAGGAAGGCTTTTGATTTGTGTAGGGTTTTAGCCGAGGGAAACGTTCAAGTAAACTACAGTCCACTGCTTTACGCTGGACATCAAACCTTTTTTTGACACGTGGCAATTTTACAAATTTGCTTATTCGAGCTATTTGGAAGTCTAGTAGTATTTTTATTTTTTATTTTTACATTTTTTAGATATTTATAGTATGATCAGAATAAATTATTAATTTATTGGCGCGTTTGGGAGATGTGTAGTGTTTGGGAACAATCATCGAAACATATTTTGATGGGATTTTTTTACAGAAATTCTATGCGCAAGGAAACTTACATCGAACCGTACACAGAATGTGAGTAATGTGTGATTCAAGTAGTGTTTTGCAAACACGTTTTTAGAAAAAAACACTCACATTGTGTATGATTCCGTGTAAGCTTCCTTGCACTAGCATTTGAAATTAATAAACCCTTCAACCGAAAGTACAACAATGATATGCGCAAAAAAGCTTACACCGAACCATATACAATGTGAGTGCTTTTTTAAAAACGTGTTTGCACGGTGGAAACCCTACTCCATTACTTACTTCCACATTGGAAATAATCAGGGATAGCAACGGGGCGAGTCAGACTCGGATTTATTTTCTCCTTATCCGCCACGTTCGGAAGGTCCTTTCGGGAGTAGAGTCGGATCAAGGAAAATCGGAGAGTCTCTAGGTCGAGAAATAATTGGGTCTCTATTTTATTTTTTTAAAAAAGGAGCATGAAAACAAATATCTCCCCACCCTATTTGTTTATCGGATCGGCAATACCCGCTCAGAACGGGGTGGAGACGGAGCGGACGTAATTGCCATCATTGCGAGTGTCAGAACCATTAAACGTTAACCTTTTCCTTTACAAAAGCCTTTTCTTTTTTGATCATCTAAGAGCAACTTCAGCCCTCACTCAAACCCAAACCCAAACCCAAACTCAGATTCAAAATTTTGAGTAAAAATCGCAAAAACAATTCTCTAGTCATTTACCCGTTTTCATACCAAATCAAAGGAGAACCAAAACCAAACTTAGATTTCTTATAATTATATTCTATTTGGGTGGCGATGGTTGGTTGATGACGGCAGTCGCAGCGCTTTTATGGTGGTGGTCAACTGTTTCTGATTGATGGCAGTGGTAAAAAAAGGTGGACAAGTTCTGATTGATGGCAGTGGACAAGTTTTGACGAAGCCACATCGAAGGTGTTTGAAAGGTATTTGGTTGACTTCATTGCGATGTAGTGGTTACCAGTTATCTACTGGTATTGTTGATGGAGTTACAAATCAACGATGGTAGACGGTGGTGATGAGCGGCAGTACTAGCGGTGATGTTTAAGGATCGCAAAAGAAAGAGTGGCTTGGTTAACGATAGAGGATGGGGAGGGATAGCGTTGTAGCGGTGGACGACGATACGCTATAAAATTTGAGTAAATGACTAAAGATGCTCATATCAAATTGAGCTTTTACTCAAAATTTTACTCGAATCTGACCAAAAATTTACTAATAAGGTTCAGTGATGCTCTAAGAAAGATCTTGAGGATGGCAATTCTACCCAGCCTTTTTTTATCTGCTTTTGTTACCGATCATATTTTAGTGGAAAATTTCAAGAATTGGATTGGATTTGGGAACACTAATTTTAAGAGCAATGTTACAAGCACTAAATAGTTTTCAAACTAGTAGACTAAACATAACAAGTGGTGGCTAAATCATGCGGTAAAACTCTTGGATGCCCCACACTACATCCCGGGATCGAGTTCCATTTCCCCTTCCCCATGTAAGAGATTAAGAAACGAATGACAAAAAAAAAAAAAAGATTAAATGTAGACATGACAACACCATATTCATGCACGCTACAACACATGAGTAGACTTATCCATTAAAAAACTGCCACATCCCCATTTCGTACATTTGTTTGTAACTTTTTAAATGCTTCTAAATTTTTCCCAACTTTAAAATATGTGAAAATAAGATATTGCATTTCTCATTCTCCATTTGAGTTCAAATAAGTTTCAAACTTAACTTTTTATATTCTACCATACTCTCGCTCGACGAACATCATAAAATAGTCTAACATTTTAATTTAAGATTTATAAAGGTTAATTTCAAATAATTCCATAAAAGCATATCAATTTTTTTTAAATGTTCTCATAAATTAGTTATAAGTACATGTATGCTTTAGTTATTTAATAAAAATAAAATAAATCCAGAAATGATGTTGTATTTGACTTGAAATGATCGACTTGTATATTATAGGATGTGAGAATATAGAGATACATTAATAGTTTTTATTTGAAAGATATATTATTGGGCCACTTAGCCAAAAATCTAAAATATTTGACATTTTCATAGGGAAGGATAAGAAACTTTTGCAATCGAATATAAAACAAAAAACATTTGACAGTTTTAAAATGAAGGACAAAGAATTTTTGCAATCGAACATAAAGACAAAAAAAAAAAGTAAAATGTTAATAATTTTTTCAAAGTTCTAATTTTGTACATAAAATTCGAAAAAAATCACCATCCTAGCTCCAACCGACTACCACCCACCTCTGGCCGACCACTTCCGGTGACAAAAAAAATTAGTGAAATGTCACTAATTTTTAAAAGTTTTAATTTTGTTTAAAATTCAAAAAAATCACCATCTTACCACCTACCACCCACTTTTTGGCTGACCATTTCCGGCGATCAAAAAAATTAGTGAAATGTCATTCATTTTTAGAAACTCAAATTTCGTACATAAAATTCAAAAAAATCACCACCTCATCTCCGGCCGACCACCACCCTACCTCTGGCCGACCACTTCTAGCGACCAAAAAAATTAGTGAAATGTCACTAATTTTTAAAAACTCAAATTTCGTAAATAAAATTCAAAAAAATCACCACACCACCTCTGACCGACCCACACCCCACCTCTGGCCAAACACTTCCGGCAACACCACCCCACCTATGGCCAACCACTTCCGGTGACCAAAAAGATTGGTGAAACGTTACTAATTTTTAGAAACTCGAATTTCGTAAATAAAATTCAAAAAAATCACCACTCCACCTCCGGCCGACCACCACCCCACCTCTAGCAGACCACTTCCGACGGCCCAAAAAATTAGTGAGATTTCACTAATTTTTAAAAATCTAATTTTGTACAAAAAATTCAAAAAAAATCAACTCTTGCCTCTTGGCCGACCACCACCCCACCTCTGCCCAACTAGTTCCAGTGACCCAAAAAATTAGTGACATTTCACTAATTTTTAAAGTTCTAATTCTGTACATAAAATTCAAAAAAATCAACTCCTACCTCTCTTACCATCACTCACCTCCAGTAGACCACTCTTGGTAACCCAAAAAATTAGTGAGATTTCACTAATATTTAAAAGTTATAATTAATGAAAATTAGTTCAATTTCTCAATTATCATAAAACTAGTGAAACATTACTAATCTTCACAAGAATTTTGAAATATAGGAAGAAAAGTAACGCTTAGGTAAAGAATCCTAAATCTACACGAATTATGTTTTTAAAACAATGGGCAATTGTCATCTTCTTCCTGAAGGTTTAGGACAAAAGGTTGAATCAACCTCTTTCTTCTTCGTTGTTTCCCTTCGTTTTTACTTTGAAATGCAAAATCACAGATGCAAGATTCAATACTGAGGGAGGGAGGGAGAGAGAGTATGAGTTTTTCCTGCGAACAAAGTGAACAATGAACTAGCATTTGAACCGGAGCGGTTCGAGCAGAGACCATTTCCCTAGATAATTGAGATTATTTGGTGAGTTTTCTTAATAATTGAGAGGTGGGAGGGGCAGAGGTTAGTGCTTTTCTGGATATTCGAGCCAGAGTCGCCATTGCAGAGGAGAGAGAATTCAATATACTGCAATTGGTTGGAGAGAGAGCGAGAGACAGAGGGCGGTTTGAAGTTGAAAATGAAGATTTTTGACGCTATAAGTTTTTGGCGGAGGATTTGTTAAAATGTCTTTTGGCTTATTTGTGAAAGGGTGATGTCCTTATAACAAATAGTAAAAGTAGCGTGTCCGTGGGTTAAAAAGGGTTAAATATGTTGCATTTATAACTAATTTTTCCTATATTTATATTGGGGTTGGATCCGGAGACACAACTTTAAACACAAATATTGACACTCCATCTCAGTCCTTGAAATCAAGGGACGAGATTAGATTACTCTCTCTCCTCCCCCATCTTTGACTAACATTATCTCTCTCCCTCTGCCATCGTCAACCACAGAACCCAATCTCACGCAGGAAAAGGAGAGGTGGATGGGGAGAATCTCGATGGTGTGTGGAGATGGAGATATGGAACCAATGTAAACTCCACACGCGGTACAATTATTGCACAAAACTAGCGAAATTGACTGTTAAAAGGGAAGGGGCCATTGTACAGACTTGAAAAACTTTTAGTAAAAATGGCTACTTGTGAAATTTTCTGTTCCAATTGGAGAAATATCACTGTTGTCTTCACTTAAATTAAAAAATTTGTGGCTTTCAAACAGCGGCGGAGCTATGTGAAGGCCAGTGTGGGCACGAGCTCACACTAGATTTTGGGATTTTTTTTTTTTTGCATTTGCAAAATTAAATATATTATAAGTTCAATTAGAATACTCACTCTGTCCCATTTTAATTGCTCCCTAGGAATATCCGTGCCATTTTTAAACGTTTATATCTTTTTATTTGTAGTATTCTTAAAGTTTTTGAAAATTTTGTGTTATAAAACTAAATGAGATCTATCAAATCAGATTCATGTTGCATATAAAATACATTATATATTGAAAACTATAAGAGTTTTAAAAAGGCACATATAACCGTAGGGAGCAATTAAATTGGGACGGAGGGAGTATCATTTTTTTTTTTTATAAAAGAGAACTTATTTAGTGCCATTACATGGTGTCACAATACCCTTTTTCTCTACATATTCATGTGAGAACTGCGAATCTATACTCAACGTATGTGTCTCACCTAAAAATGTGATGGAAAAGGGTGTTAAATATCGTGACTGGCCAGTGAGTCTGTCTCACCAAAGGCCTCTATCGGTACTTTTTTTTCCCTTCTAATCAAACACAAATATATTTAAGATCTAACATACGCGGAAGCAATCATAAATTATCAGGGCCACTCACTCATTCTGCCAATGGCAACGTGAGTTACATTTTTTCCCTTATTGATTACACGACCACAAGAGCTTAATAATATAGGTACTTAGCCCGTCCTTCTAATTCTGATCACCAGAAAAGGAAAGATTTTAACGACATAGACCACTGCTTGTGTGAGATTATGAATTATCAGAGTTACGTGATCTACCATGGAATTTTAAGAAAAACTTTCTGTCAATAAAGCATAAGTCATAGAATCAGCTTTTCGTGGCTTCAGCTGTAACCAAAATCATGGCATGATCAGTATTATTATTATTATTATTATTATTATTATTATTTTTTGTGGCTTGAACTGTAACCGAAATTCGTAAACAAGCTTGCATATAAACATAACATGCCATAAACAAATACGATGTATCATCCGATGATTTTTGTGCCAGATATGGGGGAGCGACCCTCGATGTGCATAAGTGAATTGATCAATTCAGTTGGACACCTGGCCGTGCCCCTTTCCATTCTCCCTTATAACACTGTTCCCACTGGTATCTTTAACATCCCCCAGATTTCAGGGACATCGTCCGGATGTATCGATAGTACTATTTTTTTCAAAAATTGAGCAAAACATTAGAATTCCATGGTATATTTGCTTAAAAAGAATTTCATATATAAATAATCATAATTTGATAAGAAATAAATTTTTGTGAAAGCCCCCATGTAACAGAGATAATTCATAACTCACTTTGCGTCTGCACCTTACCGTAAATCTATTGGGACGTACCTGGTCCTAGAAGAAAACATTAATAATTTAGAAATACTAAAATCATGATTGAATTATGGGTTTCTAATAATGTTTTAATCATAAACTGTATTACAAGAATTTAGCGTGAGTGAGTGAGTGCGCCTAACTTTTCTTTTCAATTTATAAGATTAGAAAATACTATAGTTGTATTAAGGTTGCCCCCTTTTTCTTTTTTTTTTTTTTTCCTAGCTCGATATGTACGGCTATTAAGCTATGAAATAATTTATAGCAAACATTATCCAAACTTAAAGTTTTGTGAATAAAGACGAATGTGACATCCACAAAACCGGTTTTTTGGATTATTTTTCGTCTTTATTCACAAAACTTTAAGTTTGGCTAATAATTTAATACTTTTGAGATTCCTCTCGTCGAGGCAAGCCAAGAAACCACAAAAAATCGACCGAAAACTAACAAATGCAAAAAAAATATGAATAAGGAAAAAACCGAAAAAACCTCAATTTACCCAAACCAGGCCTAAATGTTGTGGAAAAAGAAGACTAGTGCAAGGTCCCTGAACCCCCTCCATATCTCGTGATGCCCTTTTATTTTTATTTTTAGCAAGTTTTATTGAGGCTCAAGAATAATTCTAGTGTCGGTTTTACCTTAAATGTTACGATGGCGTCATTTTTGTGACTAAAATTTGAGCTCGAGTTTGGTCCGACTACTTAACAAGTTGAGCTGAGCCACTAGATGCATAATAAGCTCGGTTTTTTTTTTTTTAATTTTTTATATTATTATTTTTGTTATAGCCCTAAAGCAAATTTGACAACTTCAAAGGATAAATTATGTACGAAAAATTTTACGAACTCATAAACCGAATCGATCCCGACTGATTTTATTTCCAATCGACATTGTTAATTAATCGAATAAAATTAAGAGTACAATTTTCCTAGGTGTATGTATATGCTTTTCCTTTTCATAAACTTCCTACTGAACTTTCTTTGATTCCACCATGGACCTTTCTTTTTTTCTTTCTACTTCACTGATTTTAAGGAAACATACCAAGGTGCAAGTGTATGCATCGGTTGTTTCTCTCTCTCCTAGTTTTCTTTCCCTCTATTCTTGTTCTTTCTTCTCCTAGTGGGGTGTACGCGTGGGGGGGGGGGGGGGGGGGGGGGGGGGGGGTGGTGGTGGTGGGTATACAAGGGGAGTGAATACTTCTATTTATACTAACAAAGGGTGCTCTAGAACTTAAAAAACGTTTCTTTCCCACTCTCTCTCTCTCTCTAAAAACTCTAACCCTAGCCGCCTACATCTTTTCTTCCTCCTTCCCCTCCCCCCCCATTCTCGGCGGCGGGAGGGGAGGGATCTTCACCCCTCGCTCTCTCTCTCTCTCTCTCTCTCTCTCTCTCTCTCTCTCTCTCTCTCTCTCCCCCCCCCCCCCTCCTTTCCTCCCTCTCTCCCTCCGTTCTCTGTTTTTTTCTCGTTTTTGTGACAGGTTTTTTGCGTTGGCGGTGGGCGTTTTTGGGTTCGGGGTGCTTGCCGGTCATCCCCTCCTCTGCTCACCCCTCTCCGTGTTTCGTCTCTCCTTCTCTCCCCTTTCCGGTTTCTCGATGTTGGACTGCATTGCTGGATGTGCTCCCTTCTTCGCCTAATGGCTCGTCGGACCAGTGCCACGCCGGATTCATTGCTGGATGTTTTCGGTTCTTGGCCTAACGGCTTGTGGTGGGGCGGTGTTACCATTCTTTTGGCGATGTCGTTGGTGAGATTGGTCATTGGTCTGTGGTTGTGGCGTGGTGGGTTTCGCTGATATTGGCTGCGTGGATGGCGGATGGCTTCCTTTTCGGTGCAGAGTATGGTTCGGCGGTGGCGTGGGCTTTGGTCGGACATGATGATTGATGATGGGTGAAGCTGATGGAATGATTGGGTGGGCCTTTTTTGGTGAGGCAGACGAGTCGTTCGCGTTTCGTCTCCCTTTCCGATGGCCGTGGTTGATTACGACAGCGGATGGTGGATGGAGATGACGGCGAGGAAGGACTGGATTGATGTTTAGGGTTTGTTTGGGCTTGACCCAATTGTTGTGGGCTTTTTTCCTTGATTGGTATCTTGCCAACCATGGTTGGGTCTCGGATTAGGCATAGGATTTTACTTAGCAATGTTACTTGTTGACTTTGTTAGGTTCTTGATGCTTGTATCCTTGTTCCTATTTATCTTTGTTTTAAAGATTAATGAAATTTTTGATTATCAAAAAAAAAAAAACTTAACTACACTTTGGCAAATATCTAGTCTTCACTCGGTGAACAGCTTAGGGGGTTTGTTCCTAATGATTACCATGGGGATTAATCCAATCTTAGCGCGCCAACTCGACTAATTCCGGAAGCCCCTTTACTTGGCTACCAAGCACCCACTAAAAGGGTGCCACCTCGCTTAGTTTCCGGAAGGTCTTCACTTGGGCTCCAAGGTTAGTTGCCTCGTGGCGACTTATGTTGCATTCTCGTGTCCCGATGTTGTTAGTAGGGTTGAAATAATGTTCTAAAATGTTCTAGAAAATCAGACACATACCAAAAAAAATACGCTCTTTTATTTTATAGGTGTTAAATCACACAAAAATATATTTTCTAATCCTAACGGGCAGCAGATCACCAAAATTTAATTCTTTTTATCATTTATTAAAAGTTGGGGTGTTACAGTTAGGATACGAAGTGGGGATACCCCAATATTAATCACTTATAAGAATGCAACCTCAATTCACCAATTTTCGCCTCAAAACTATCCTGTGTTACAAAATGATGATTATTATCATAAATGCAAGTCAAGCGAGAATTCTTTTTACATTCGCACTTATTTCTCTTCTTAAATCTATCAATAACTCCTCTCTTTTGTGTTGAAGATAATTCGTTGAGAACTAAAAATTGAATTATTTTACTTATAAAAAACAGGAAATTGTCTAAAACATAAAATTATTTTTGATTTTTCGCCATAGCTATTTTTTTTAATGTAATAGTTAAATAATTTTCAAAATTAGAATATATGTTGAAGAAAAGTTTAAAAGAAAATCAAGGTATGTTCGCTTCTTAAAAAGGAGAGATATTTTTCCCACAACAAAGAGATGTGTATGGATTGATAGGATTGTGCCCTCGCTGATACAGAATTCTGGCTACGCCACTGCTTTCGAAAATTTTTATTCCTATTACACCTTGGTTGTGCAGGAGTTGATTTGATATCTATGTGTTTGCGAGTGGAAGAGAGAGAGAGAGAGAGAGAGAGAGAGAGAGAGAGAGAAAGTATGCGATTGCCAAAGATGGTCGCCGGAGAGGTAGGTGCCTGAGATGGGTGTGCCTAAGATAGGGTTCTGTGGTTAACATTTGCCACGATTCATAGAACTACAAAAAATCGTGCTGCTTCTAGAGCTAAATTCATATTTATCTCTACCAAAATTAAAAAGAATCAAAGTGCCTACCGTAAAAATTTTACTCAAATACATGCAATATGTGCTATTGGATGGTTAAACTAAAATACTTTTTGCAGAAATATTGAAACTAAATTTGAAAACCCTAAATTTTCATAATTAATGTTTATCTTTACCAAAATTAAAAAGAATCAAACAGCCTACCATAAGAATTTTACTCAAATTCATGCAATACATGCTACTGAATGTTTAAACTAAAGTGTTTTTTACGTAAATATTTAAACTAAAGTAGAAAATCCTATACTTCATAAATTTACCACATCACTTAGACATTTTTATGATATCCTATTTAGTGCAATCCATGTATATATGGAATACTTATTATTTTTTAAATTTTCAAATGTAGTTATTTTGATGACCATGACAGTCTCGACTTAATTTTGTGGTCCTTTTAGTCGAGATTGGTCAAAATAGAATGTCTGAATAGTTTGGAATGTGATCAAGTGATGTATGTAGGTAAGATTGTCTTTAAGGTTTAAGCAATAATTATCAGTTTGGGTCTGGGTTCTCAATTCATACAAACAAATGCACACATGAACTTCATTTTACCCTACATCGAATGTCAATGGTTCAAGTCTACTTATTTATTGTTTTGGGTATGGGTTCTTTACAAAAAAAAAAAAAAATGAAGAACAAATTGGTAAGATTCATAATGTAACCCTAAAAAATGAGTTAGGTAAAAAATGATTTATAATGTTCCTAATGTAAACAAAAATATGAATTAGAAGTGTGATAGTTTACATAAATGAAACAAAAACATAAGGTTTCATGCAAAACTACAACATCCAACAAAATGGAGTGTTTGGAATGAAAAACATAAAAGAAGCTGATCGAAAAAGACATAAAACTTAAGTTACAAAGAAAGTGATAACTTTTTTTTGGAGGCGTTCCTCTCTCTTTTCTTTTCTTTTTTTCACATATAAAAAAAGTTCTTTGAAGTGGATGTTTCCAAAAATATATTCACTGAACTTAAAGGCAAAATGTGATTACCTAGTGTTAATTTCATACTAATTTCAACAATCCAATTTCAATTAAAGATTTTCCTGGCGATGAGTGACAATCATAAAAAAAGATATGCAGTGAAAAAAAATGAACGCGGTAAAAAAGTCACCAAGATATATTAAGGAACTCCACATCTTCAAGCCATGCATCTCACGTCCTTCAAACTGAAACCATGAGAGTAGCTAGAAGATCATATTGCATATAAAGGCAAGGGAAATGCTCAATAAGATTTCATGCTAGTTTACGTTAGTTACCTTTGAGTGCGTCTTTGACATACGACAAATGGAATTAACAAAGGCAAGGCCTGCAAAAAAAATTTAAACAATATGCTTAGGAATCAATTTTTGGCTTACCATCAACATAACGTTGGGCATATACATTGGTATGTATACGAAAGTTAGAAGTTGAACCTTGAAGTTCATTATTGGATAGTTTTGTGCTTAAATATCAATCTATACCCTATAACATTGTAGTTAAGCCCCCAAAAGCCTCCAAAGTCCAAACCCACAATCGTAATTTTTTTCTTTTTTTAATTATAAGATAATGACATGGCACTCTATTATTGCAAAGAGTCCAAAAAAGTGACAACCTCTTACCTAACCGCCACCCCATGTACGTTCAAAGATATCTCTTTTATTGTTTTCGAAACAAAACCCATTATTTGAATATAGTGAAATAGAGAGAGCACTAACCAAATTTTTTTTTCCCAAACTCCGAAATATGGTAGCAAATCATGGAATCATTCATGACAGAGGGAATCACATTTTTTCCTAAAAAATTTCAACGTTATTCCTAAAATCATGAATTTGTTTATTTTTATCATAAAAAATCATGAACATATTAGCCATATTATTAGATCTATTATGAACGATCTATATCACAAATTGAGAAAAATATAACTTGTGAAATGTGTGATGGGTTTATGGTAGAAATTTGGTTGGCCTGATCCTCAAAGGAAAGAGGATTCTGATTTCCAAAGTGCTCTATTAAAACAACAAACGAAGTGAAAAAAATTTACCCAAAATCTGAAATGTGCATCAATCAAAATTCTAACCTATGTACGCAAATGTTAACTTCTTTTAACATGCTGACTTTTGTATGAAGTTCTACGAAATCACATATGAAAATATAGCCCAAACAACCTGAAAAATAAAATACCAAAACAATAGACTCACGTCAAATAAAAAAAGGATTTTAAAATTGAAAATACTAACCAATTGGGCCTTCATCAATGTGACAAAGAATAAAAGCGCAAACACTGGGTAAAGAAAATGAAAATGATCGAAAAATCAAATATTATAATACCAAAAAACAGCAAAAGCTTAAAAAGACCATAAATAACTTGAGGGATGCATATACTTGTGGATGGAGCCATTCACAGACTTTCAATGTTCTAGGAGCTTCGGGTGGGGTGGGGAGACAATGGAATGAGAAAATTGATTATAATTTAAGATTTTTCCTTCTTTAAAGTCCTTAAAAACACTAAATTGATTTTTCCTTCTATAATTGTGTTCCGTAGATTTAAAGAAAGAAATTAGTTGATTATGGAAAGGGTAGTCCGAATATTTATGGATACATCAAGATAAGATTCATGTTTTGAAATTCAAAAAAGATTTATGGAATGTAATTATATTTGGTTTGATAATGCTACATTGATTGCTTAACAATTTTTCTCACAATCCAATCAAGCATTGCCACTTGTCGCGCGCGCTCACGGCACTCCTCGCAAAAACCTATCCTGCAATACTATATAAGATATGTTTTTTTTTTTTTTTTGCTATTCGTTAATCTTAATCTACTCTATCCTAGGGGAATTGGGGAGGGGGATGGGTGCTTACGAGAATTGAACCTTGTCCATGCGCATGGAAGTATAAGGGAGACACCAACTGCACTCCACTCCACTTGCCTATATAAGATATGTTAGGATAGACAATTAATCTCTTCGTTTGGTCCATTTCAGATAAAAATTTTGGCTTCGCAATTGTTAGTAGTCCTGCACAAGTGCACATCCATTTATGGAGTATCACCATAACATACAAGTCCTGGGCAATAAAAAACATAACAAAAGCTAGAGATTGAGGAATACAAATCGGGATGGAATTTTTAATCGGAAAAACTGACCGAACCAATTACGTTGTTGTCAATTGGGCCAGTTTTATTGGATTATTTGTTTTGTTTTTATTCAAATTCTTTTTTGCATTTTGTTAGTTTTGTGTCAAGATTTTGTGGTTTTTGAATTTATCTCGATGAGATGAATTAATCTAACAAGTACTATAAAATTATGGTCAAAACTCAATTTTTTTGAATAAAGTAAAAAATAATCCAAGTATTATCGGCTTTATTCAAAAAAATATTTGGTTTGACCATAAATTTATAGTTGTTAGATTCGTCTCATCGAGATAAATCCAGAAACCACAAAATCTTGACGCAAAACTAACAAATGCAAAAAAAGTTGAATAAAGACAACGAAAAAAATTAAAAAACCGGATTAAGTTTTTTTGCCAAATGAAATATTATTTTACCTGTTTTATTTAAATATCTTGTTCCCCAAATTGACACAATACAAACCCTAACCAAAATCGCAAATAACTGCGCAACCATGGCCGGATCGTTATCTCTCTCTCTCTCCTGCCCGTGCGAAAATTAGATCAGATCGCGGACTCTTTCTCTCATCTGCGCGTCCAAAGATTAATCGGATTGCAAGTTTGCAATTAAAAGAAAAAAAACTCCAAAAGGTTTGTTTGTGAATACGAAAATTATGGGTGTACAACAATTGGTCTGCAGCATGACTCTAACATACTGCGGTTATTTTTGTATTCTCATTTTCGATTGCGGGTAAAAATTCAAAAATGCTATACACAAGAAAGTTTACACCGAATCATACACAATTTAAGTGCTTTTCTAAAAACGTGTTTGTAAAATACAATTTCATGTTCTCATATTACTCACATTTTATGTACGATTCGGTGTGAGCTTCCTTGTGCATAGCATTTCGCAGGATAAAAAGAAAGACGAGTGGCCTGCCTTGAGCCACACAACGCCTCACTCGCGGGGAGTAGTCTTCTGTGGCGATAATCTGCTGTCTCGTTTGTCCTTGGGAAATTCGTTCAGACAATGGGGGATTCGGCAGCTCTATCTTCAACAACACTACTACCATCTTCTTCTTCTTCTTCAATTCTTCACTCATCCATATTTCCGAGAACCTGGGCTTCAACATGTCATCAAGATTCAGTTTGGTCATTTCCAGCAATTACGCGGAGGCAGGGCCGCCGTGGAGTCAGAATTTTGAATGCGGCGGGGGCGACACTGCTGGAGCAGCCAGGAGGGAAGACGGTAATGGTGGAACTAGTCGGGGCATTCAATGAGCTGACTGAGAGAATGAATAATAATACCAACAAAGACCTCTTCACCAGTTCTTCCCACATACTACTCTTCAACTCTCTCAAACTCTCTATCCCAATTCTCCAAACACTCCCTCTCTCTCGAGATGGACGCTCTCCTCTCTCCAGGGCCTTATCTCTCGCTCTCCTCCTCGCCGATCTCCAGGTAGGTACCTACTCTCCTCCCTCGATCCCTCACTTATTTTTTGCAACTACCTGCTTTACTATTGCTGCCTCTGAAAACCCTGTTTTACCGTTTACTTTTGTTATTCAATTAGAACTATGCAACCCACATCTCTGTAGCTGTTTTTATACAACTGAAATAAACTTTAAACTGAGTTTTTTTATTCAATCTATTGAGGGATTTGAGGAGTAGAAATGTGAAAAAGAACGCAACTTGAGTTGTGGTGAGGGATCCCTTACTCTCATTTCCCTCTGCGGATAAAATTTTCGGTGCCAAACGGGTACTACGTGGTGTCTAACTTGGTACTTGTAGCGCCCCATCACAACCGTCCATCTCCGCAATCAATGGTCTGGTGTGCACCTGGTATTGCCACGTGGTACCCGCTCGACATTGAAAAATTTCTCCCCTTTGCATAATGCCTCTACACATTCAAGACCACCAAAACTGGGCATCAATTTTCCATTGATCGACCAGAGTTTTTATGCAGCAGACGATCGAGAACTGGAAAATATTTGATAATGTAAATTTTCTGAATCTGGGGACTTGGGAGCAAAAATTTTCATAGGGTTGAGCTCGTTACAGTATGATAGAGAATTGGTTGTTACTTCTGTCTAATTCTTCTTTGAACGATTTGCTACAGATGGACGCAGAGGTTATTTCAGCTGGTATACTGAGAGAAGTTCTGGAAGCAGGTGCTATATCCCTACATGAAGTGAGAAATAGGATAGGTACTGGTACTGCTCATCTACTACATGAAAGTTACCGTGTGAAGAGCATCCCATCAAAAGTAGATGTCTTGGATGAGGATAGTGCTGCTGCATTAAGGAAGTTCTGCTTGACATACTATGATGTCAGGGCCGTGGTTTTAGACCTTGCTCTCAAGCTTGAGACAATGAGACATTTAGATTACCTCCCAAGGTATCAACGGCAATTGTTATCACTTGAGGTTATGATGATACATGCTCCCTTAGCTCATGCCGTCGGGACCAACTCTTTGTCACTGGAACTGGAAGACCTTTCTTTCCGATACTTGTTCCCTTATTCGTACTTTTATCTTGATACTTGGCTACGAAGCCATCAAACAGGAAGTAAACCGATAGTAGAAATATATCGGGAGCACCTGCTTCAATCCTTAAAGTCTGATCCCTTGCTGGCAGACATGGTGGATGGTATCTCAGTCAGTGGTCGCTATAAAATGTCGTTATAGTACTATGAAGAAACTGTTGAAAGATGGCCGCAAGCCGGAAGATGTAAATGATATATTAGGGTTAAGAGTAATTTTGGAGCCAACTTCTGAGGAAAATATGTCTGAAGTGGGTGAGAAAGCATGCTATAGGACACGTGATGTTATCCGATCTTTGTGGAAAGAGACGCCTAACAGGTCAAAAGACTATATTGCCCAACCAAAACCAAATGGGTACAGGAGTTTGCATATGGCAGTTGATGTCAGCGATGAGGGAAGGACTAGACCACCGATGGAGATACAAATTCGGACAACAGAGATGGATATGTTGGCAGCTGGTGGAGTGGCATCTCATTCATTGTACAAGGGCGGTCTTTCTGATCCAGAAGAGGCAAGGCCTCCATTGTGTGATCGAAACTGGATTTCAAATCTTAGTTTGTTCAAGATTTATGGACTTTGATGAACTAGAAGTCAATCTAAATTATCAAGTTCCAGATGTCAATATCAGGAAAATGACATTCAAATTCAACTCACACCCCCTTGTGAGAGGCTGAAAAGAAGAGAAAAAAAAAGGAGGTTAAGAGGCTTAAAGTGGTGTGTCAATTTCATATCCCACACGCGGATAAAAAAAAAAAAAAAAAAACAGAAAATTTCGTATCCCATATAGAAATGTTTAAGCAAATGTAGACAAGCACCCCATCTGAATTTTTTTTCCTGTCTTTTGAACATTGTAGAGACAAAAATTATCGGTCTTTTCCAAATCATTCACGAGCTAAAATTTCCTTTTTGTTTTTGCTATTTTGCCTTTTGTTCTTTTTGTTTTCCAGGGAGGGGGTTTGGCAGGTCGCAAAGAGTTTATCATGTTATGGGGCTGTAGTTTCTTACCTTTGTATTTCAAACGAAGCCTTTTGCTTGACATTGCATTTTGTACTAAACATTTGACTAAGCTTTCGTTTATCTATCGACCCCCAGGCAAAGCGGCTCAAGGCAATTATGATGGCTGCTGCCGAACTTGCAGCAGTGCGTCTTAAAGATATTCCATCCACAAATAGTAAACTTATTGAAATGGATCGCAGAGATCGGGTATTCTGTCTTCTTGACAAGAATGGAGATGGTAAGATCAGCATTGAAGAACTTACAGAAGTGATGGAGGAGCTTGGTGCCCAAGGGGAAGATGCCCGGGAGATGATGCAACTTCTTGATTCAAATAGCGATGGTTCTTTGAGCTCTGATGAATTTGACATGTTTCAAAAACAGGTAAATGCCTTCGCTTATTATTGTGATTGGCTTGACTGTATTGCTTGCATTGCTATTGTTGGTGACCCAGAAACCACGGCTTGTAATAAAACCAGAATCTGCAAGTATATGCCAATCCTGAGGTTCTGTGATAGATGTGGTGGTCTTGGGCTATATTGCCCTTGAGTTTCTGCAACGGACGAGTGGACCAGTTCTTTCTTTTCCTTTCATGATATGATCATCCTCCTTTTTTTTTTTTTTTTTCCGGGAACTTTTGAAAATTGAAATACAAAAGTTAAGATACCACTTCACTTGTTGTCATGTTCCCAAAGTGTGAATAGCCTATTGATTTGCAGTATTGAGATGCAGATTTGGTGATATGGTGTGCTTTTTACAC
Organism: Vaccinium darrowii; assembly: GCA_020921065.1. NCBI lineage: Eukaryota > Viridiplantae > Streptophyta > Magnoliopsida > Ericales > Ericaceae > Vaccinium > Vaccinium darrowii. The sequence continues at coordinate 217,866 of CM037151.1, read as the reverse complement.
GTAAATGGCGTAGTAATGTTAATGACGTTTTTATAAAGTTTATGTGTTGCTTCTTCCGTGAAAAACTACTTACTGAAAGCGTGGTATCCTATCAAAATAGTCCTGGATTTTAATTTATTGTTTTAACTCTTTTTTTTTTGTGTCAACATCTCCCCAGGTTGTATTTATGCGGAACTTGGAGGTTAGAGATGATCAATACAAGATGGTATTAAATGAGAAGCTTCAAATGGCTGATGGTAGTGATTTCATTCACTCATATAGAGAAGAGCGTGGAGACAGCCTCCCGGTAAGTTATTCATTGTGAAATATCAGAAAAGCTAATTGCAGAACTTACTCTGTGTGTGTGTGTGGCATGTAATTCAATATAAGCCCAATGTGAATATGCTAGGTGTTGCATGTAATTAAAACAGCCATAAGCCCAATGTAAATATGCTAGGTGTTGCATATAATTCGAGTCTACCGTGTAAAACTATGTATTCCGCATGGTGACTGGTACATCAACCATATTTTGTATATTGAATCAAGTTATAGTATCGAAGAAGAAAGGTTTGATCTATATAGAGATTGCATTGATGTTATTGTAGTTCCTTTTGTTGTTTTAGAACGTCTGTACCTTGAATATTTGATTGGACATTGTGAGAGGTTCTGCAATAGTTACAGTAATGCACCATGGTTACCCTCTCGAGTCTCGAGTCTTGAATGATATGATCCGAGTCTATTCGGGTTCCATATACTTTTGGTGCGTTTCTAGGAGCAGCTTTATGGTAAAATGCAATACGAGAATTTTGATACTTGCTTATTTTCTCACATCGACAATAGTAATGGCTTTGGATTTAAAGATATTCAGTTGGGCCGTATTCTTTTCCCTGTCATGAGTTCATGAACGTTCCTGTGGATGTAAAGGTTGTAATGGAAAAAGAACCATCGCGATCGTGTCTGAAAGAGGAAACACGTTTCTTTGTTACTCTTTTGTTTTTCCTACCAATTTCCTTGTTTGCCATGAAACACTATAACGCGAAGTCACTAACCCTTGGAAGAGTATTCGGATACCAATCTACTTATATCATCTTTTACTAGGGATGATTCAAGTTGAAAATATAGAAACCTTGGTAAAGTTAAATGGACATCAAATTTCATTTGTACAAGTGCATGGAAACAAACGATAGTGGTATGAATATGTTGTCTTCACAACAACCCACCCCATGTCTCATTACATCCTACGTCAGAAGTACTCGCTGTGCGAAAATAAATATTACAACGGCACAGATTTTACTTGCATGAAAAAATGAAGCCTCGGCAAAAATCGCCTTCTTTACAATTTTAACCAACTAATTAGAAGAACCTCTATTTTGGATGTGATGTCATATCTGTTTTCTGAGATACTGCAATACATCGAGTTTCCTCACAAGCTTGTATGCAATTTCTTGAACATGTCTTCCGGCTTTTGCACTCAACATTTGATTGCTAGGTTCGATTACACGGGTTACGTTGTAGAATCTGCAGCTTAGAATGTGGGGAACGAGAAATGTCTGTAGTTTTAGGTACAAATAGATATACAAGGTGTAACCAAGAATTGAAAGAAGATTTACAGGGACTCCTTATTGTGGATTTAATATAATCATTCTTTACAAAGCTCAAATGTTGGTGTTTCCCAGTTTGAGCAATTCCTGATTCTCAAACTTCCATGTTCATCAGCCCTTGATTTGTTGCGACACCTAGCTCATTTGATAACTTGTTGCATAACTGCAGGAACAGGCACATATGTTAGAAATATGCCTTGCATGCCTGTGTATATAACACACATGCGCTCACGCGCGCGCACACACACACACAGAGAGAGAGAGAGAGAGAGAGAGAGAGAGAGAGAGAGAGAGAGAACCTGTCTATAAACAGTAGCATCTCCATATGATTTTCTTAATTCCACTACATACAAGGATGGGCTTATCTCGAACACCTGCAACAGTTACAGACATCCTGATGAATACGCATGTCGCATGGACAACAATTGGGCCTTCACGTGCAAAGGCACACGGGAGCTAGACTACAAGACCCAAAATACAACAATTTATGTTTATTAAACAGATACACAGATTGTAGTATATTATCGTGCCAAAAAGTGCATAAAGCTTGTAGCAGCCCGTTTGTAAACTTGCTTACTTCTGTCGCAACTGAAAGGCTACCCGGGCTCTTTTGACCTTTATTCTCTCTCATCACCTTGAGCTGAAAAGATACACGCAAGTGAGCCAATTCTCAGAACTTTTAACAGAATTAAGAATTGTCATGGAATTATTTTTGAATCTTACTAGAGACTATTGATAATTTACAAGAAAATCCTTTAAAAGTTAAGCATTCATTTCTTATAAAGTAATCTGTGTGAAAAGAATGCATGGATATTTGCAAGCCCAGAGCTTTCGGAAGAACTAACCCCTCCATTTTTCTTCTGGACCTGAAATCCCATCTGAGTGACGATGTCCTCAATCCTCTCGAGCAATTTTTTGGGGGAATGGTTGGATGTAAACCTGATCTTCCTTTCTGAAATATCCTAAAACAACTCGAACAAAATTCGCAATCAAATTTCCTTGGGGGGGGAAAGGAATACGTGCGTGAACTTCATTCATTACTAACAAAAACCATAAGACTGATATACAATTCCAATATTAGATTCACACCTCTTTCTCAAAGAAGCCAGAGAGATCTAGGCACGAAGACATTCCAATCAGCTGAAACGCGTTGATAAGGGTAGGCAATTCTGCTTTTTGCTCTGCTTCAGTTGGCTACACCATTCATAGAGACTACACAAGGTTAGTTCTGGCAGAAAATCTGCAAAACAATACTCCTACGAACAAGGATTAAAAAACAAAGTTCATACGTCCGCCTCGTGCTTTCTCAAGGCTTCATCATCTATATGCACAGTTTCATCGTCATCATCAGGATTAGCAGGACTATAGTCTTTCTTGAACCAATCGTGTGTTTTTATCTCAGCCATTTTAACCCGAGTGGCTGGGTTGGGATCAAGAATCCTCTTTATTAGGTCTTGGGCTCCTGGGGATAGCCATTTGGGCATTTGAGCATCTCCCTTGAATATCTGAAATTCCATTTGACAAGATTAAAAATTGAAACGACTGAAATGATCCATCTAGGAATACAAACTGACTGAAGACAGATGCTTTTTAACTTTTGCACCTTCTGGTATAGAACTGCAAGATTTCGATCGTCAAAGGGTAGATAGCCAGTTAGAATAACAAACAAGATGACACCACAAGACCAGGTATCAGAGGTGGCACCATCATACCCTCGATTAGAAAGGATCTCAGGGGCAACGTAGTTGGGACTTCCACAGGTTGTATGCAGTAACCCGTCATCCTGATCAATGTTTTACACACACAGTCATTTGAGTTGACTAATTGTTAGTAAAACATACCCTAAAATGTTGGATAAGAAGAGGAAGACCGTGAACTTCTTTGAGCAGTTACATACCCTAAAATGTTGGGGTAACGCGCTAAGGCCAAAGTCCGATATCTTAATGTTTCCTTTTGCATCAACAAGAATGTTCTCTAGCTGCATTATGCATGTACACCAAAAAATGAAACATTTTCACAGGATCCAATTGATATGTAACTAAATGCCTGTACATATTAGTAGCTTGTTTGATATATAGTACTTGATTGCGAGGACCAATATTGCCCCAGAAATCATTATTAAATGCAATTAGATAAGGTACATCAGGAAATGGTTAGGAAATACTAATGGGAAGTATCTACAATAAATAACCTTGAGATCGCGGTGGTAAACACCTTTGTTGTGACAGTAGCTAACTCCGTCAATTAACTGTTGGAAAACTTTCCTTGCTTGAGCCTCTGAGAGTTTGCCTTTTGAGGCCTATAAAACAGAGGAGCTAGCAGGCGTTACACCAATGAATCACAGATGGAAGCTTACAATTATTGGAATAAGACGAAGAAGAAGAGCATACAATTCTGTCAAACAATTCACCACCAGTCACGTATTCTAGGACCATGTAGATCTTGGTTTTGCTTGCTAGGACCTGAATATATATATATGCATAAGTATGAAAATAAATATAGAATAGAAAAAAAAAAAAAAAAGCCCTTAGATACATGAAGGAGGCCTCAGATATTACATATCACAAAGATTTTCAGCAGTAATTGAAAGTTGAGGAACTTTCTTTTTGTTCAGGAAAAGGAAAAACAAAGGCTCATAGAAGGGCATCTGAACCCCAAGGGGTTGGTTTGGTGATCAAGGCTCTGAGACCTGGGGTTTCGAATTAACCTTCCTATATGCTATCAACTGCCAATCCAGTTGGGATATTTTCCGGCTTTAAACAGGCTCGGTAGACAGACTATGGTATTGATCCCAAAAGGTTTGGCTCGGACAGCCTTAATTATCTCAAAGAAAAATAGAAATAAATAATGGCGCATCTTATTTTAGCATCATCGATCAAAATGTCCTCGGTCGCTAGAAAATGTTGAAAACACTTAAAAATATTTAATAAATTGTTATATTTATCAAGTTATTTTGGTGTAGTAGTAATCGGCAATTGTGTTAATCTTATTGTTAGATGGAGAAGGAGTCAATAGTTAATCAATTAGGGGATGACTAGGAAGGAATAGATTTAAGTAGGTAATCAAAGTAGGTGTCAACCTTATCCCACCCCACTATAATAACAACAATAATAATAATATGTTGACAAATGTTCTGTCATGTTCTGAATGTGCATGTAAAATATGGAGGCAAATGTTAAGGTTCCGTACGTCATGTTCCGAATGATATTGCAAATTAGGCTAGGTTTGGCCTAAGTAATAAAGCAGCTTTTTACTATTCCTTTTGTTTGTCCTTATTCATTTTTTTTTTTAGTTTTGCGACCTATTAATCCGTCTCGATGAGAGGAATCGGAAAAGTAAAAAATTTTGACCGAAACTCTTAAATTTTTTGAAAAATACAGAATAAGTCAAAATAAGCAAAAGTTTGACGCAAAACTAAAAAAAAAATAAAAAATGAATAAGGACAAATAAAAAGAATAGTAAAAAAGCTGCTTTACTACTTAGGCCAAACCTAGCCTTAATTCAATTGAGAATTATTCTTCGTTTCAATCAGAATTGCAGCCCCACTCGGGGTCCACCTCCCACGTTCGTTTTCACTATCAAATATTGTTTTCTTTATATTTCACAAATTTGAAAAGATTCTTTTCCGCCCGACGAGATGTTTTGTTTCTTTCTGATTGTCGCGCGTATTATTTGGAAGTATAAAAAGACATCTACATTTGACAAGAATTAACCTTGTGCCAGCGAGGGAGGAGATCGACTAGACCACCACCAATAATAGAGGCGGAAACCAGCTGAAAATCGAGCTTCAGAGAGTTCATGTTTGAATCGAGTCCAAATATTTGAGCTCAATTAGTACTAGTATTTAAGAGTCTCTCTCTCTCTCTCTCTCTCTCTCTCTCTCTATATATATATATATATATATGAGGAACTCTCTAGTCCGGGACTAGAGAGTTCGGAACTCATAGTTCCGGATCAAATTTTCACGATCCGAACCGTCCAATGTGTTCAAAAGGTGTTTTCCAAGGCCCACGCGGGAAATCTTCAAAAAAAAATACCGGGAAGGGCTTGATCCACGCAATTTTGTAAATATGCAGTTTTTGCGAAAAACTGCGTGGATCAAGCCCTTCCCGGTATTTTTTTTTGAAGATTTCCCGCGTGGGCCTTGGAAAACACCTTTTGAACACATTGGACGGCTCGGATCGTCAAAAAAATATCGGGAAGGGCTTCAAAACGCTTCAATCCGGGATTTCCGGGATCCTTGACAGGATCCTCCCCGTATATATATATATATATATGTGAAATTAAGAGTTGATCACAAGGGTGGGTTTATCTAAAGGAGCCAGCCAATCGAAGCTACGACTATGTCAATCTTGACGAGCGCGAAGTGGTTGGTGTTGTATTCGAACATGGGTCACGAAAATACAGCTCAGTTGGAATGCAACCGTAACTACAAACATTGGATTTGGAGTGACAGTTGGAATGAATACTACTCTCTCTCCTTGGAAAAAATAAACAATGAACAATTCGCCGCTATTATGGGATGGGTCATGGGTGGGTGGGTACTTAAACATTAAACAAAGACACACAGAGACTGAGAGAGAGAGAGAGAGAGAGAGAGATATGAATCATCAAAACCCACATCATCTGCCATGCATGTGCAGCTACATCCCCTATTCCCAGAATCCCAGTCCTCAAGCAATATTATTAAGGGAAGGGGTGTTTCTTTTGAGTTTTGACTCCCAATCCCCAAATACGCTAGCTGCTCCGAAAACATGTTACTCCTCCTACTAGATTCCTAGGAGTATAATTCAATCCCACAAATCAGCTTAGCTAGTTACATCCCAACTAAACTACGACTACTATGCTAAAAGATCCAACACCAACAAAATACTCTTCTTTTTATTCTTTGTTGTTATTTCACATTTCTACCCAAGCCATCAAATTGAAACGCACCTCGTGTCATCCGAAATTAATATTCTTACTATTTACTCCTATTTTATTTTATTTTTTTTGGGAGGGAAAAATAAGAGAGCAAAGTAAACTTAGATAAAATTACAACGCACCTCGTGTAATCTGACAACATTTGGATGTTTGAGGAGCTTCAATGTGCCAATCTCCCTCTTTATCTGCAATTTCCAGTGCCATGAAAAAACGAACAAACCGTCATATATTCCATAACCTTTATTTATTTATTTATTTTTTGGGTTGAGAAAGGATGATGATGAACACTTTTTGTACGTCCTACAGTACTCCCCCTCCATTTCAGAGGGGGTAATAAGTAAATTCAAATGTTTTGATATTGTTTGAGAAAACCGAACTCAATTTAAAAATGTGAAGTAGTAGTTGATTAAGAAGGATGATTGCTACATATGACAAATCTCATCTGGCACTATTTTATTAATACTAATATCATACAACTTCATTCTCCAATTGTAGAACTAAAGTAGTCTTTAAGGGATCCAAAAACAGTTGATCAATTGGGTGGGAACTGGGATGACGAGACAACTGGATTAATTTATGGATATACTATAAGAACTTAATAAAGAAAGAAAATACCCAATTAAGGGCCACACCACACTCCCTGTCCAGTTGGCACCTTGACAAGGAGAGGATGAGGGCACCAGAGAGGAAGAAGAAGAAGGATAAGACTGTAATCGGCAGGAATCGAGCCGGGAGTGGCAGTAGTAGGGACGGTAGCCCTTGCAAGGAAAAAAAAAAGACATAAAACATCCATCTACTATTATATAGGAAAAAATAATTTGTAAAAATTTTCCTATATAATTTATATAGGCTCGCTTCCATGTAAGAGAAATTCCTGACTCCGTCTTAGAACAGTAGTAGAGTACAATTCCTGCACAATAGCAACCAATCTCTCTCTCTCTCTCTCTCTCTCTCGGACTTGACAATTTTTCAAAGAGAAATATTGATGAACAAGGTCGACCTCAGACGAAGAATTCATAACAAAAGTTTAATGCTACAAATTAAAGAATGAAAACTATACTAAAAGAAAAGAAAAGAAAGGAATTGGATTGGGACCTGATCGGTGATGTTAAGGTGAATGATAGTGGTCTTGTCTAAGATTTTGAGAGCAAAAGAGTGGCCAGAATCGACGTTCTTGGCGAACTTCACTTTTCCGAAATTGCCTTCCCCAAGGGTCCTACCGATCTCATACTTCCCCAATCGCATTCCCCCGCCGGCCTCCTTAATACTAGGATCAGGGCTAATATTCTTCTTCTTCTTCTTGGACGTTTTCTCAATCTCCTCCCCACAACACCCTACCATCCAAATACAATAACTAACGATGGAGATGGGGTTTTAATTGGTTTCTCTCTCTCTCTCTCTCTCTCTCTCCGGCGAAATCAATTTCAGAGAGGAAGAGGAAGAGGAAGAGGAAGAGGAATAGGAAGAAGAAGAAGAAGAAAAGAAGAGGAGGAGGATATATGACGCGGATGGAATATAAATGGACCAACCGCGGGGTGGGTATCTTCTTGTGAGGACCCCCCCGCATGTACGTGAGTTTTGTCCATTTATACAAACTTTACCCGCATAGGCCAACTCCGTCTCTTTCTTCTTTCCTGCAGGGTCATTGCCCTTTCTCTATTTCCAGGTCTACACATTATCCTAATTGTTAGGATTTCTTAAATAAAAACACAAATAAATGAATTCTAATATGACACGCACTCTATATATCATCCATATTTGCACACTGAATTCTAATATGACACGCAAATTTGTATACTTTATTACATAAATGCCCTTTTTTCTATCTAAATCATTTTTATGACTTGTATTTAAATTATTAATAAATGTTAGGATCATCAAAATGGAGTCGTAGAGGGTCCCACAAAACAAGTAAATTACGGAAAAAGCAAGTTCATTGAATTAGATTTTAGATGATATATATATATATATATATATATATATATTTTTTTTTTTAAAAAATGTAAAGAGAAATTTATAAACGTATTGAGAATAAGCAAACAAACTAATATAAATCTATATCTCATTGACAAAACTATATTTTGGTCATTAGTCACTCATATATGCATGATATGATGGTGTCTACAGCTCAAATTTAGATGGAAGAGTAACGTAAGGGGCTAAGTGATACTAAATGATAGGAATAGATTAAGAAGGGAATGTGTAGAAATTTTTTAACTGAAGAGGATAAAGTGAAAAGGGGTGATTAATTGTTTAAGTGGGTAATATGTAATTAACCATAATCATTACACACATGTGAAATTATTATTATTATTACTCCCTCCGTCCCGCAAAGTTTGTCACTTTCACTATTCCAGCCCTATGAAAAATTGATTATTTCTTTTAATCTGTAATGTTTTATATAAGCAATATGGATCTCGTTTGATAGATTTCAATTAGATCTTTTGAACAAAGTTTTGAAAATTACATAAAACGTTATGAATTGAAAGATATAGGCAATTTAAAAATGGCACGCACTCCCGAAAGTGTCAAACTTTGCGGGACGGAGGGAGTATTATTTACTTTGCCCATGTCATGATACCCTGTTACCTCGGTCCATCCTTTGGTTATCTCGATCGGAGTATTGGGTTTGCTTACACGGAACATCAGGACGGCCAGTTGGCAATTCCAGTGTCTGACTTGGAATTCCTGCCGTAAACATAGAAGGGTGGTGTTAATCTCACCTTGCACGTATCTCACCCTTGTAAGTATCAACTTTGCCAAAACACCAAAAAGGGTTTGGCCCAGTGACAAAGGCTCGAGAACTAGGATTTGTTAATTTTTTTTTGAGGTTAGTTCATATGCAACTTTTTATTCATGTACTGTATTAATTAGACTCCCCGTAAATGGACAATGAAATTTGGCCTACAAAATTAGTCAAAGGTACGTAGTGCATACGTAAGCTAATCAGGACACTTAAATTATCAAACTAGTAAAAACTCTACCAATATTTGGACATTTTCAATTATATATATATATATATATATATATATACAGAACATATCCTGTGAGGGCTCCCTCACAAAAAAAGTGCGGGAAAACAGTTGTGGGCCGTTAGATCCTATGTCCTTCACGCGATCAAACAACTCACAACTGTTTTCCCGCACTTTTTTTTGTGAGGGAGCCCTCATAGGAAACTTCTTGTATATATATATATATATATATATATATATATTCAACGTTTTCTAGTAATAGTTTATGGTACTTGGGTTGGCAATATATAACTTGTGGTCAAATCAAATCCATCCAAATGCCACCCGATTTGAAATAACTTTTCAACTCAACATGGTTGAGGCGCCAGTCAAATTCCTTGTTTACTAGTACTATAGTTTATTAGTTCTGTACTATATGTATTAGATAAGTATTAGATTAGAATACTAGTTCATGTTAATGACTTTTTTACATTTCTTCGTGATCTACAAACCATGTTTAATAAATTAATTAACCCATTTCAACGTGGGACCAGCTTATTTGTGGAAATACTCCGTAATAATTTAGAGAAATGCTACAGACACACAAGTAAACCACACACCCAACCACACAAGACACATGTCGCGCTAAGAACATGACACATGGCAGTGGTCCCAGCACTAATCCGAATAAAAAAAAATGAAAACATCTCTTCTCTCTCCTGCTCTCATCTCTCTCGTCCCCAAACCCAAGTCCCCCCCCACCGCCGCTGCCGCCACCACCACCTAAAGAAACCAATCAAACCCAAAAATCCGACTAGAAGTCGCCTCGCTCTGTCTACTTCTTCAACCCCTTATTCCTCTCTCTCTCTCTCTCTCTCTTCCGAACATAGTTGTATCAAAAGAACAGGATTAATTTCAACATCCTCATAAAACTGGTTTCAGTCGTGAGGGTTTCAAATTTCGATCTTCCCGAGATTCAGGTATTAGTCACCATGGCTGCAAATAGTAATGAAAATCCAGATTTTTGACGTTAAATCTGGTGATACAATTGAAGCAAGTAGCCCTTTTGAACTCGTCCAGAATCATATACTCCATACAGAAAGTTTTCAAGGGAAACGAAAGGGTTGATATAAATGAAAAAATGACTTGTATTCTCTACCTACTGCTTCTTCCATACCATCTCTCCAGACTCATCACTGTCAAAAAGGCTACTGGCCAAATCATCTCAGCTCTCTTTCGGATTTTGAGTTTTGATTCGAAGAAACCCAAAAATCGGTTTGATTTTTGGGTTTGATTGGTTTCTTTAGGTGGTGGTGGTGGCGGCGGCGGCGGCGGTGTGGTGGTGGGGTGGGGCTTGGGTTTGGGGACGAGAGAGATGAGGGCAGGAGAGAGAAAGAGATGTTTTCATTTATTTTTTATTCGGATTAGTGTTGGGCCCACTGCCATGTGTCATGTTCTTAGCGCGACATGTGCCTTGTGTGGTTGGGTGTGTGGTTTACTTGTGTGTCTGTAGCATTTCTCAATAATTTATTAGTACTAGTATAATACTACTACTATGTCGGAGTATTCTCTAACTTCAAAACACCTGCAAACTTGGGGTTTGCTTGCTTGCTGGCTTTATTCTCTCAACTAAACTTTTATTAACTCCCTCTCGGCCCCACCAAAAAAAAAAAAGAAAGAAGGGGAAATTGCTTAAAAATAGAAGTAGGGGCAATTAATTGCAAAGACATGATGTACTTTTCCGGAATTAGAAACACATGGCAAGAAGGAAAACAATTGCAAAGACATGGAAAGACAAACATCATTTGACCCAAATACCCTTCACTTATATTATCTCCCAAAAAACACCCAAACCTTTTCACGCCACCATTCTCTGGTGCTCCAAAATTTGAAAGGGTTACAAAACCCAAAATCACATCTCCTTCGCCCCTTCCTCCTTGCATCTGCCGCCGTCACCGCTACTATTCCACGCCACCATTCTCTGGTGCTCCGATCAAGAAACATCAAACCCTATTCCCGTATTAAAAAAGTCGGCCTGATTCTGCTACCCCTGCTGAGCTAGCGTAGGCGGCGCGTGGTGTTGGGGGTGGAGGAGAATTGGGGGGTCGTCAAAAGATTGAAGCGAAAGCCTCAGATCTTGCGGCAATGGTGTGAAGCTATTATGAAACGGTGACGTATTGGAACCAACTACCGCCGCCGCCGCCGTAGAACCACCCATCAGGAAAAAAAAAAACTTGATTGTGTCAGCTATGGAGTCTGAATCCATCGACGGCGGTAAAAAGCTCGAGTTACTATCATTGTGAGTTGGATTACTATGACTATTACCACTCGCATTATTACCATTACCACCCATTTCAAGCATATGTGGTTCATCCATTAGAGAAGAAGAACCAGCCATATGTGGTTCTCTCTCTCACACACACAAGTTGTTTCAATTTATTGAATTTGGGGTTTTTCGCAAAAAAAATTAGGGTTCCTGAATAAATTGGGTTTGCACTTGATTTCTGATCCTACAATGCAATGCTTACATCAATTATGTTATTTTGCATTTCTGATGCTGTGATGGCGTAGAATTCCTCTGCCAATTTATAATTTTTTATTTTTTATTTTTGGTTTCAGGATATTGAAATCCACAAATTTTGATCAATTGGGGTTTTTGCAAGTATACTGATGAGTGCAAAGTAGTTGTTGAAGAGTGCAACAATTCTCCATTAATAGTTTAACAAAATTGGAAGAAGAGTGCAATAGTCAATACAAATATTTTTCGGAAAGTTTGATTTAAGTAAAAAAACATGCAATATGGGTGCAAAGTAGTTGTAGAGGAGTGCAACAGTCCTCCATTAATAGTTTAACAAAAATGGAAGAAGAGTGCAATAGTCAGTAAAAATATTTTTTAGAAAGTTTGATTTGAGTAAAAAAACATGCAATATGTGTGCAAAGTAGTTGTAGAGGAATGCAACAGTCCTCCATTAAGAGTTCAACAAAAATGGAAGAAGAGTGCAATAGTCAGTAAAAATATTTCCAAAATATTTGAATTGAGTAAAAAACGTGCAATATGGGTGCAAAGCAGTTGTTGAAGAGTGCAACAGTCCTCCATTAAGAGTTCAACAAAAATGGAAGAAGAGTGCAATCGTCAGTAAAAATATTTTCAAAATGTTTGAATTGAGTAAAAAAACGTGCAACATTGGTGCAAAATAGTTGTTGAGGAGTGCAACAATCCACCATTAAGAGTTCAACAAAGGTGGAAGAAGAGTGCAATAGTCAGTAAAAATATTTCTACAAAGTTTGACTTGAGTAAAAAAACGTGCTACATGAGTGCAAAACAGTTATTGATGAGTGCCACAGTTTTCCGTTAAGAGTTCAATAAAAGTAGAAGAAGAGTGCAATAATCAGTAAAAGTGAATGAGAGAGTAAGGGGGTTGGTTTACGGAGAATTTTTTACACCAAGGTATTTTGGTCAACACAAAACTTGGTACCATGTATGTGCAATTAAAATTTTCCTTTTCATGTTTAGAGCAATTTCTGAAAAAGTACACCATGTCATTGCATTTAATTGCCCCTACTTCCATTTTTAAGCAATTCCCCCCCCCCCCCCCCCCCAAAAAAAAAAAAAAAAGAGGAGTACTAATTGAAAGGAAACCGACCAGTACGGGAAGGACCACTGATACCAAAAAAATAAAATACTCTAAAAAATAACTGTCTAAGAGTAGGGTTGGAGTCATAATTTTACCTTTGTGGTGGTCAGCATGTATACTTAAGAAATGAAAAGAAGAACTACCTAAAATATGAATGAATATTTGTCGGATTTAGAACAAATCAAAATAAATACGTACAAAATTTTACACTATAATAGACGATGTTTTGAACTTGCTTTTTTCTTAAAAGAAAATAACAAGTTTCGGAGAGGGAGCTGGGTAATGGTGGAGTCAGGGAGGGGCATCACAATTAATTCCACCCAAAATTGATAGATAGATATCCGAGTAGATCCGCATCTATTGGAACTGTATATGTTTGCACATTACGTACTACTATAATTTATATAACCCCGGTTGTTATTTTGGTTTTTATATTTGAAAAAATGAACAGCATTGAGGACCTTGTTTGGTTTGGTTTCCAAAAATCGGTTTTCTCAATTATTATTCAATTATTACCCCTATTTTTAGATATTATTTTTATTTTTCTCTTTATCTCTCTCCAATCATTAATACCTATTTTTTAATTATTATACCTATTTCTCCCTCTAATTATTACAAAAACCAAAACTCAAAACCAAACCAAACACAACCTGAATGAATTCGTGTAATTTTGTGGTACACAATATTGATCTGCAGCTAGTGAAACTCGAACTCAAACACTAATATATTTACATAAATGTCCTGTGTTTATATACTAGTAGTACCGAATTTCAAATTTTTAATTGGGATTTTGTAGTAAAAAATCGATCGGGACCTAGATCAGTTGCCATGCATATGTCTCCCGCCAAGTGTTGTTTGCATGGGCTTGTTCTTGAAGATAAAGAAAAAAAAAAGATTAAAAAATCTGTTGCCATAGTTAGCTTAGGTAGTGGGGTCAAGCGAGGCCGAGCGGCTGGCCTTTGTATTCTACGTACAGTTATATACTCCATCCGTCCCTAAATTTTGGTCCCTCGTTCAATTCTAACCGGATAAAAAACAAGCTATAACTTTTAATCGGTAATGAATTTTATATTCAATATGGATCTTGTTTGATAGATCTCAATTAATTCTATAAAACAATGTTTTCGAAATCATGTAAAACAATGTATATTACGAGATATAATCAATTAAAAAGTGGCACAAACTCCCAAAAGGGACAAATAAATGGGGACGGTGCTTTGGGTAAAAAACCAAAAACCAAAAACCAAAAAATCACTTTTGTCCTTATTCAAATTTTTTTTGCATTTGTTAGTTTCGCGTCAAGATTTTGTGGTTTCTAGATTCCTCTCGGCGAGACGAATCTAACGAGTATAAATTTATGGTCAAACCAAATATTTTTTTGAATAAAGCCGAAATACTTGGATTATTGGCCAATAATCCACCTATTTTGGCTTTATTCAAACAAAAAATTGAGTTTTGACCATAATTTTATACTTGTTAGATTCGTCTCGTCGAGAGGAATTCAGAAACCACAAAATCTTGATGCGAAACTAACAAATGCAAAAAAAAATTGAATAAGAACAAAAATGGTTTTTTGATTTTTTGGTTTTTGGTTTTTTACCCAAAGCACCTCTATAAAATTAATTATGAGAAGGATGGGTGGGGCTGTGGGGGTGCCGACTTTATTGGAAGTAAGGTTAGGCTGGGGTACGTGGACGTGTCCTTTTTTAGCAATACATATCAGTGTGTGTGACTAATTGACAATGATTGATCCTATATATATATATATATATATATATATATATATATATCCTTTAAAACAAAAACCTAAACCTTTTTTGCTTGGCTGTAATTTAAGTAATTGGACCACCGGCCTCATCACGTGAAATTTCTCATAATTAATTAACTCTACTCATTCACATGCAACTGGTACTAGTAATTGGCTTTCCCAATTATTAAAACAATTGATTGATTTGCTTGATGATCAGTTGTACAAGACAAGCTATACAAATACTCCTATGTAGTACTTATCTCTCTTGTGTGACGCAATCATATGGAGTATCTATTACTGCATAATAATTATATAATTGCACTCTCTACTCTCTCTGGGTAACCCTCCGTATATCTACTGCATGTTTCTTTTTTTTTTTTTGTTACAACGTACTCGATCCTCAATTTTAGGGACTATATATACATCTGTATCGTAATATGTATCCCATGATCTTATGACAAAATGATTGATTATTATTCACCCAACTCAACTTCCGTTTAACTTAGGCGCATATATGGTTATACTTCTCCTTACATCTCTATACAATTTTATATTCAAAGGTTAACTACAGAGAAGTGACGGACGCATCTCTGCGAAATTTACACACATGCACACATTATATTTGTATGTATAAAAAAAAAAACAAGAGTCGTTATTTTTGCACTCCCTTTTTTACCATTTACACGTCTCTTTTTTATGTGCAAAATGCACAATTACCAAAAAAGGTCAAGCAATTTGGGACGGAGAGAATACAATTTTTTTGGTGAGGTATCGGGTGCCAAGTGGAATAATTAATTAAATAACTTTCTTAAGTTTTTGTTATTTAACAGATATTGAAATTGTCTAGATCGAAAAGAAGGGTCAATTCTGAAGAAAAAGGAAGAAATTCAATAATGATGGGGTGGTCACACACGTTTCTTAAATGACCGATTAAAACTAAACTCTTGCTCGATTGGAGAAGCTTACAAGCTAGCTATACTATGTCAATATTGAATATTCAACATCCTCACATACAGTTTCCTACGTACATATAGCAAGAAAAAAGACCCATGTGGAGTCGTTCCAAAGCAAACAATACATTTTCATCTCATCTCAATTTGAATACCATATACGCTATCTGATTTGATCGAGTTATATTTATATATACATCGTGTTGACTTTTAATATAGTCCGTAATTAATTCTTTCTCCTATATTTTTCGTTTACTTTTCAGTTTCCACTGTAGTCTTTTTGGGATGTCTATTCGCGTTATGATGTCTTCTCCTGCTGTAATCTTTATAACCCATTTTCAAAGATTAATAAAATCCTTTTTTGTTGTTCAAAAAAAAAAAAAAAAAACTCTTTCTTCGGTCAAAATTGAAGTGCTGCAAAAATTGTTTGTTAATTTTAGAATATAAGGTGCGTATCCCATACTCATTCCTCCGTGATGCATTGGTGTTCCCGTACGGTGAGCATGCTTGGTTATACGGCTTAAGTCTGATCTACTCTGGGTAACGTCCATATATATATGTATTGCATGGTTTATTTGGATGCAACGTCAATTAGTAGTACTCCCAGGCCTAGCTCGACCCTCAGTTTCAGGGGTATCCTGTCCATGTGTATCGTATTATCGTATTCCATTTTATATATGAGATGATCGAATATTCATCCAATTCAACTTCAGTTTAATTTCCTAGCGGTTGGAAACTTCTCCTTAGATTTGTATAGAAGGTTTTGTAGTTGAGGTTAATTACAGAGAAGTGTCAGACGCAGCTATGCAAAATTTGCCCACATGCACACATTATATTTGTATGTATATATATATAAAAACAAGGGTTGTGATTTTCGCACTCTCATTTTTACCATCCATACTCCTCTTTTGTGTGTGCAGAATGCACAATTGCCAAAAGAAGGTCAAACAGTTTGGGACGGAGAGAATACAATTTTTTGTTAGGAATTGGGTGCCAAGTGGAATGATTAATTAAAATAACCTTCTTAATTTTTTTAATTTATTTTTTGGGTATTTAACAGATATTGAAATTGTCCGGAAAGGAAGGGCAAGGGATCTAAAGAAAAACGTAGAAATCTGGGTTTAGCATATAATAGTATATGTTGGGGTTGTCGTCGCACACGTTTCTTAATTATATGACCAATTAAAACTAATTAAACTCGATCTAACTCAATTGGAGAAGCTTCCAAGCTATACATACATACATACATACATACATACATACATACAACATACTTAATTAATTCTCACGTACATGTATGATGTATAACTTGCAGTCAAAGAAACAGCTAACAGTGTGGAGCGCACGCCAGGGTTCAACACCAATGTGGACTAGTTCCAAAATTGCAGTGCTGATCATATGCTAGTCGGGAATATATATATATATATATACTCCCTCCGTCCCATAAAGTTTGGTCTCTACGAAACTACGTGCAATTTTCAAGCTAAAAAATAACGTGCTTACGAAAATAATTTTTTAGTCAATATGGATCTTGTTTGATAAATCTCATCGAGAACTTTTATACGGTGCAAAAAAAATTAAAAAATTATTTTGGTAAATACATTATTTTTTAGTTTGAAAATTGCAGCGTAATTTCGTAGGGACCAAACTTTATGGGACGGAGGGAGTATATATATATATATATATATACACGCGCGCTATCTGATTTGATCGAGTTATACATCCATGGTGTTGACTTTTACCATAGTCAGTAATTAACTCTTTGCTCCGTCAAAATTGAAGTGCTAGCTAGCTGCAAAAATTGTACGTTTGTTAATTTGTTACTAATAATTAATTTTTAGAATATACTACTTACGTATCCCATATTCATGGTGTGGACGGTTCATTTGTATTTGTGATCTTCACAGATTAATTACCTAGCTTACGCAGTAGTAGTATAATTTTGTGATGTCAACTTGTGGTGGAGATGAGAGAAAATTATTTTGGTTAGTTTACAGAGGCCCAAATTAAGACCAAAAATCATGTAACATGCAGTACTAGTAGATCGTATATGGGACATAAGATGAGAGAAATAATTAACGGAGATTCATAAAAGTGCCAAAACTTTCCAACTCTACTTATTAATTGATTGATTAGTACTAATTGGCATTCGGACAAAACTTTCTGACGCTAGCTACTGATTGATTGCCTAATTAACATTCGCAAATTAAAGTAGGCTGATCATGTAAGAAGAAGAATGCATGCCAGAATTCAAGATTGGAGGTCACGGCGAGACGAGCCGTTTATCATTACGATAGGTGTCAAGTGGAAGATCGTAGTAATGTACGCAGCTGAGGCATCCTAACAGATCGGTAGACTTCAACCTTGTTCCTACATGACCCAATCAATTCGATCAGACACTTGCCATCTATTTTCATTGTTCAACTCTTTGACAACACGAACAAACCATTGTTCTTGACAAGATGAAAAAACCAAAAGCTCTGCCCCGCCTCTCCAAGGGATGGAAGGACAGAGGCCTTTGGTGTCCCCTCCAGTCAAGAATTGGGGCCTCACAATCACTAGCCAATATGCTTTTCTCTCATGCCTTTCTTCGTTCATGCTTCGATATTCTGGTGTCCGGCCTAGGCGTAGAGGAACCACACCATGCATTTAATTAACAATATTTACGTGTTTTTATTCTTGTTATTACGTACCTCGTTAATGGTTGGTTAGCGGCCGGCCTAAATCTGTAGAAAAAAGGAAATAAATAAATAAGGTATGAATATTGAGGAAATTAAAAGGGGTGGAGCTATATATATATATATACACACAACAAATATCCAATAAGGGTTCCCTTAAACTCTACGGCACTAGATTTTTTGTTCGGGATCAAATTTTGACAATCTAAACTGTTAAATATGTTTAAAATGTGCTTTTAAAGTCTAATACGAGGATTTGTAAAAAAAATAAAAAAATCCAAAAAAGCTTCGTCCGAGCAGCTTTTGATAAAAATTTATATGTATGCATGCATGAGATGAGCGTGCGTGCTCCTCCATGTGACTGATCCATGCCAACAGTGACCCCCCGACACCCCGGCCCCTCCCTCAATTCCTCAATCGCCTCTCATTCTCCTCATGTTCCACCCGTCCACTTTACATTATTTGTCCGACCCCTCCCTCTCCAATCAAAACGACAAAACCCAACCCACTAGTGACCTTTTTAACATCTTGTCTTTATATAATTTGTCCCTTCCAAACTGATGATCAAAACTCATGGATCTAACATAACCCATTTACCCATTTTTAATTAACCATATGTGACAGCACATGCTAGGCGTTGTTTTCGTGTTGGTGGCTGGCATGGGTTGATTTTACGGAATTTCCGTTTGCGGTTGATTTTATGGAATTCCCGTTTAAGCAAACGGAAAACAAGGCCTTAGTTTATACTAATATACTACCAGCTTCCGTTAGCCGCTGTTTGTACCAAAAAATGACCACCAATATGAAGGCGCCAGAATCGCGAATATTTTAACCCCAAAAAGGAGAGCAAAACATAATGGAAGTATTTCCTTCGAGCTGTTGAAATTGAAGAGTACGTGGTAGTATATGATATTTTAACCCCAAAAAGGAGAGCAAAACATAATGGAAGTATTTCCTTCGAGCTGTTGAAATTGAAGAGTACGTGGTAGTATATGATATTTTAACCCCAAAAAGGAGAGCAAAACATAATGACCACCAACATAATGCATGATTCGTAGTAGTATATATTAATATGAGCGCATGGAAATTGCGGGGAATTCAGGATCCCCGTTCCTTCCACTTGTTGATGACAAAATTATGAGCCTGAGCCTTGTCTTATTAATTACTAGCAGTTAGCACGGTACCTTTTCATTAAATAAGATATGTATGCGTCCATCGACCGAGTCCCATTTTGTGAACATTGTCCTCACCCGGATCAGTGAAAATTGCATAGGCCTTGTTTGGTTTGGTTTTTAAGAATCCGGTTTTCTCAATTATTATTCAATTATTACCCTTATTTTTAAATATTTTTTTAAATTTTTCTCTCTATCTCTCTCTAATCATTAATACCTATTTTTTTAATTATTATCCCTATTTCTACCCCTAATCATTACAAAAACCAAAACTCAAAACCCAAACCAAACGCAACCATAGAGTACTACATGCGACCAATACATGAATGCAATTTTATTCACCCTCTTTGAAAGAAGGTGAACAAAACCCTCTCTTCTACTGGTTGAATTGGTGTGGGTCCAACTTGTTGCCACCGATTCCTCCAGGGACAGGAGAAACGGGGGGTGGTCAACACCGGGTGGTGTAGAAGATGCGAGGGCGTGTCAGGAGATACGGATCTCCAAGAGAAATGTAGAAAAGTGCCTGAAAATACCAACTTCTTTCAAGCAATTGCGAAACTCGAACTAAAGTTACAACGGTTCGTGGGGGCCTTGAACAAGGACTTCCACAACTGAAGAAAATTACATAGAAGAAGAGAGAGAGGGAGAAGAAGAAGAAGAGGGGAAGAGGTAGAAGATAGACATAGGTAGGAGATAGAAGAAGAATAAGAGGGGATCGATCGACTAACTGCGAGAGTTAGGAGATAATGCTAAATTTACTTTGCTGCTGTGAGCGTTGTTGGTGTTGGAACCTTTGTAATGTTGCACAATGACTTGTATTTATAGGCATCATTTGCCTATGTGGGATTCAAAAGAATTCGGATCCACTAAGCACATCTTCTGCTCACTTTCTTCAGAAATCTTCTCCAAAGCTGCCAAGTGTCCCTTTGACTCAGTCATCCCCTTTTATTTGGTGCTGAAATTAACTCCTAGGCCGCCAAGTGTCCTACTACTTCCATAACTACCACAACATGTGCAAAAAATGTGGGACAACTTGCCATAGCCTCAGCCGTATCTCCTAAAATCTAGGAATTAGTTTACTAACCACTTCCCATAAAAAGTGGTAACTAACTTCTTGAAGGCTTTTATCCCACGTGGCAATAACTACCCACTTTCCTTGATTTAAGCTTCATGCATTTGAAAGAATGTCTGATGCTCTCACATATCGCCACGTGGCAGAAGATATTCGTACCAGAAGATATAGTGCTGACATGGCAGAAGATGTCCGTTCCAGAAGATATCATC
This sequence comes from Vaccinium darrowii, assembly GCA_020921065.1. Lineage (NCBI taxonomy): Eukaryota > Viridiplantae > Streptophyta > Magnoliopsida > Ericales > Ericaceae > Vaccinium > Vaccinium darrowii. The sequence goes on along the minus strand of CM037151.1, from coordinate 196,943 downwards.
AGATTTGGCAGAAGATATCCATGATATCTTCTAGCAATTTGGATGGATCTCCTAGGAGATATTGTGCTTACAAATGTCCCATATGGCCGAAATTAACTATTTGTGATTATATCTAAGTATCACATGTTAATTTTGGCCTCTTGAAAAAAATCATAGGATACACTTTGCTTCCTACAATTTAGGTAACCACCTTATCATTTTCAAAAAGATGCATTATCTCCTAAATTGTAGGGAATTTGGCTTAGGGATAAATCCGAATTCAAATTAAAAATCTTTTTGGCCAAAATTACTGCCACGTGTTAAAAATTAAAAATTATGGTACAAACATTGCCCCTCATAAACTCTATTTTTGAAATAAAATGGAGTTTAAAATATGTTATATAAATAATGATGGGAAAAACGTGGCATCGTTCAACATTTTGGCCTTGCCCCCCTTGACCTCTTTGCCCCCCATTGTGTAAAGTTTATACTTGAAGAACTTTGGGCTTATAAGAGGTCTTTCCATGATACCTTAAGGGGTAGAGATTCATATTTCTTCTAGACAGACCGGTACTCCAGCCTTGATTTTTTCCTTAAGCAAGTGAGGAAGTTTATGATTTTCCTTGACTCTATCCCTCCTTAGCCAATCTCATTCCTTGTCTAGTCCTTTGAAGCTTCCTTTTCTAGGGATTTGACAAGGCATTCTTCGGCTATAGGAGTTTTGAAGGCTTGACTTTGAATTATTGGCAAGAAGTAGGAGGTGTTTTGATCGTCAGGTTCTCCAATTTTCTCTACACTTCGGCCATGGCAAGCCGAACATGTGTAAATACTGAAGACCTCTTTCTTCTGCCATGTGTGTTGGCTGGAGAAAATCTTCTCTTTGTTTCTTGACCACAATTCTTTAAGTCTAGCATTCTTCTTGGGTATTCATTGTCCATGTTCGGTGTAACTTTGAGTCTTCTTATAAGGGAAACTTCTCCTGATGTAAATAGCTTCCACGTCTCACCAAACCTCCTATCTCCTAAGGAGATGGTGTCAGAATCCTCCCAAAAGAGGTAAATATGTAGGAGAAACGAATTACCCTAGCCCCCTTGTTCAACAGAAGTTGAAGCAAATAAAGGGCTCTGTTATCTCCTGAAACCTTAGTCATGGCCGTTACAAGATCTTCTGCCATTTTTGTTGGCTCTGAACTTATTCGGCCTAAGGTGAAGAGGAATTTCAATTTGCACATTCTCATTTCAAAGTTGTGTTGTTGACAAGAGAAACTTGAAAACCCCTTTGGAAGGCTTAAAATGGTGTTGCAAACCGTCCCTTCTGATTTTCCTCTAATAGTGAGCCAATATCTCCTGGAAATAGTCTTGGCTTAAAGCTGAATGGTTTTGGCACTTGAAGAAACTCATTCAGCTCTTCTTTATCCTCTTGAGAATCAGGTTATACAAATTTTTGATATCTCCTGATCCCCTTGTCGAGAAGAAGACTTGATGGTTGTTGCCGAAAATTACGGCCCATAGGCCGTTTGAGCAACAACATTGGGACAAAAAATCTCCTTTATGCCCCCTGTTTCTCCTTAAGGATAATTGACAAGGGAGGTTTGGTATTTCTCCAGATTCATAAATGGGCTTTGGTTTATCTTCTGATGAGCCCAAATTTACTTCTGCCAAAAGATCTTGAATATCTTCTGTCAGATCACATAACTTTGCTGGTGGAGCTTCTAAATCTTCTAACTGGATGACATCATCAAGAGGTGAATTGCCCCCCTCGGCCACAAAGGGCCGAATTATCTTCTGCATCCATGGTAGGAGAACTTGGTTGATGTGTTGATATCTTCTGCGACACCAACAAATGTAGAGGTTACTTTATCACTGAAGAAGGCCCTCATCTCCTTGACGGCCTTGCCAAACTATTTGTTGACTCTTATCTCCTTCAGGAGACTGTTGAAAGGAAGATCCAAATTGCTCTATGCTCCATACGGTTGACCGTTGCGAGGAGGAGAAGGTCTTTGGTCGGGACCAACGCTTTCTTTCACCTCTTTCGGCTTATTCCAAAGCAAAAACTTCTGTCGGCTTAGGCTGCTGCTCCTTAGGAGATATTCTTGAGTCAAGATGCATCCGAAATCTCCTATGGTTTGTGATAAGCCCCAAATGTTGTATATATCCGGGCTTATCTCGCTCGTTGTGATCACACACACGTGCATTTTGTGCCTTTATACGATTGATTTTGCGCGAGTTGTGTTTTTTATGAGTTTCAGAAAATCGGAGCTAAAAGGTGTGTCCAAAGCTCCAAATAATCCCCGGTTGCATCCGGAAGTACCCAAGGTCCCACAATGCCGTGGAGAACAATCGCCGAAGCTTAGAAGTCGATTCAATAAGCTTTGGAAGGTTCAAGGAAGGCCCGGAACAAAAGAACAAGACATTTGGAGTTATGAGCCTCGAGAAAATCTGACCAACCGATAGAAAAAGGCTCATTTCTCTCAAGATACAAAGGCTATGAAGATGAGGTCAATTGGGTTTGAAAGTAGACTCATAGAGCTTTCCAACGGTTCAAGAATCGCCTCATTCCGAGTTCGGACGAAGCCGGGAGGCCAAGGGATCAAGACAAAGAAAATCTCAGAATTTTACTCTTTCAACCGGTAGAAGCTTTTTGCTCAACCGGTTGAAGCTGAACAGAAGGTTTTTCAACCGGTAGAAGCTTTTTGCTCAACCGGTTGAAGCTTCGATTTTCTGCAAATTTGGAGCCCGATCATGAAATATCTTGTGGCACCTTTTTGTGGACTTTTTGGCACCTTCCTTTTATAGAAACTTTTGAGTTGTTGTGAGAGTTTTTAGGATATTATGTAGGGAGAGAAAGGGAAGACTATATGGAGTTCTCTCCTCTCTCCTTCTTGGACACACTTACTCTTTCATTTTTAGTTAGTTTTTGCTCTCACCTCTCTCCTCCATTGGAGAGAGTTTAAGGTCTCTCTCTCTAGTTTTTCTCAAGTAAGCTTTCGTTTCCCGTTTAATTACCGTGTATTAATCTTGTTCCTCGTGATTGGATCTTTCAATATATGTAGTTTATTTCCAAGTTCATCTAGTTTTTAGTTTTGTGATTTTCTAGCTTAATCCTTTGAAAACTCTTGTTCTTAGTGATTGTTTGATAATTTCTCAAGTACTAATATTGTAGGTTAACCTAGGATCTTCATTAAAAATCAGTTTTTAGAGTTGTTAAGCATGTTATTAGTTTTCTTCAAAATTCTAGACTTGTTTTCTAGCATAATGTGTGAGTAGTTAAGTAGGCTTGGTCATGGGGTGATTAACACTCCATGACTCGGGCTAATCCGTTCCTCTCATCTCAAAAGCAAACACTTCTTGTTGATCAAAGAGTTAGGATTAATTTTATGTATCAAAATTTGGATTTGTTAATCTCTTTGATCTCACGTAGCCAAGGGCTTGACCACTTGGCACGTGTGATGCTTAGGGCGATGTCAATCAAAATGTTTGTCTAAATAACACAAGAATCCTAATTTTTGTGAAGCACATTTTCTAGTCAAATGGTTTTAATCTCTAAATCTTCCGTTTGGGAGCATCTAACGGTGTCCCGAGCCGGTTATCAAGAGTCGAACGGTCTAGCCTTAATTGTGGTATTTATGATCCCCTAGACTACGCCTTAGTTTAATTTACCATTTTTAATCTTCCGAGTCGTTCTCGAAGTCGAGAGAATTCCACCAAATCACAAAAGCCAAGTTTGCCGCTTTAAGGCTAAAAACTTCATTCGCAAGTCAACTCTCACGCCGGGTGCGTTCGGTCCCTGTGGATTCGACCCGGTCTTACCGGTTATCATGCTATGCGATACCTAGCCCTACGCTTGGGGCGACACCATCTACGACACAATCCAAGGTCGCAAGCAGTTTGAACCTAAGCGACTCAATAATAGAACCCACACTTCATAGAGGTCCAGGAGATCTTGTCTAAGCATGGCCAGCATCTCCTTGATGGCCTTCGACAAATTCTCCTGATATTCTTTGACCTCCTAAAGAAGGTATTGTTGAAAAACGAATTGAATCTCCTCATGCTCCTGGAAAATGACCGTTATGAGAAATTGGAGATCTTTGGTTAAAACCATTTTTCTCCTTTGTCTCTTTCGGCCTACTCCGGAGTAAAATTCCTGCCGAATTAAGTTGATGCCCCTAAGGAGAAAATCTCCTAAGGGCTGAACTAGAAACGGCTGGCATGTTTGACGAATCGGCGGTTGAACCTCATGAAGGGCCAAGAGATATCATATTCTCTCCGATTAGGGCCATCATATTTTTGATGGCCTTCGTCAAACTTTGTGGAAGTCTATGTGATCTCCTGAAGCGGGCCGACAATGGAATTAGTCGGCCCTAACGACAAATTGGCGATGGATTTGAGGAAGATATCCTGCATTCCAACAGCCACCTCCTGGAGATCTTCTTGAGAGGCTGGAGCAATTTGATCTATGCAACGCCTCCTCCTCCAGGAGAAGTCTTCTTCAGGCGAAGGCTCACCAGTTCTCGTGTCTTTAGCTCCTCCTTTCTTGTCTTTTCCCGCCATCTTGAATCTTCAATTGTTTTATGGGTCCCACCGGGCGTGCCAAAAAATGTTGCCATCGATTCCTCCAGGGACAGGAGAAACGGGGGGTGGTCAACACCGGGTGGTGTAGAAGATGCGAGGGCGTGTCAGGAGATACGGATCTCCAAGAGAAATGTAGAAAAGCGCCTGAAAATACCAACTTCTTTCAAGCAATTGCGAAACTCGAACTAAAGTTACAACGGTTCGTGGGGGCCTTGAACAAGGACTTCCACAACTGAAGAAAATTACATAGAAGAAGAGAGAGAGGGAGAAGAAGAAGAAGAGGGGAAGAGGTAGAAGATAGACATAGGTAGGAGATAGAAGAAGAATAAGAGGGGATCGATCGACTAACTGCGAGAGTTAGGAGATAATGCTAAATTTACTTTGCTGCTGTGAGCGTTGTTGGTGTTGGAACCTTTGTAATGTTGCACAATGACTTGTATTTATAGGCATCATTTGCCTATGTGGGATTCAGAAGAATTCGGATCCACTAAGCACATCTTCTACCCACTTTCTTCAGAAATCTTCTCCAAAGCTGCCAAGTGTCCCTTTGACTCAGTCATCTCCTTTTATTTGGTGCTGAAATTAACTCCTAGGCCGCCAAGTGTCCTACTACTTCCATAACTACCACAACATGTGCAAAAAATGTGGGACAACTTGCCATAGCCTCAGCCGTATCTCCTGAAATCTAGGAATTAGTTTACTAACCACTTCCCATAAAAAGTGGTAACTAACTTCTTGAAGGCTTTTATCCCACGTGGCAATAACTACCCACTTTCCTTGATTTAAGCTTCATGCATTTGAAAGAATGTCTGATGCTCTCACATATCGCCACGTGGCAGAAGATATTCGTACCAGAAGATATAGTGCTGACATGGCAGAAGATGTCCGTTCCAGAAGATATCATCAGATTTGGCAGAAGATATCCATGATATCTTCTAGCAATTTGGATGGATCTCCTAGGAGATATTGTGCTTACAAATGTCCCATATGGTCGAAATTAACTATTTGTGATTATATCTAAGTATCACATGTTAATTTTGGCCTCTTGGAAAAAATCATAGGATACACTTTGCTTCCTACAATTTAGGTAACCACCTTATCATTTTCAAAAAGATGCATTATCTCCTAAATTGTAGGGAATTTGGCTTAGGGATAAATCCGAATTCAAATTAAAAATCTTTTTGGCCAAAATTACTGCCACGTGTTACAAATTAAAAATTATGGTACAAACACAACTACAAAATGATGTCATGCTTACTTCTGCAATACACTTTTGATAAGCATGACATCACTTTGTGGTGTGATCCACATATTTCAACTTATAAAATAGAGGATTTTATTCACCCTCTTTTAAGGATGGTAAACAAAATTGCTCTCCCAATACATGTGTGTCCAAAATATCATTGATCACATGATGATGAATTGTCCAAATCATTGATCACATGATGCAAATAGGGTTTTTAATTAATTAAGTAGTACTGACCCATGCATCAATCTCGTCCAACCACTACTAGGCCCTATCCTACCCTCAATCACAAGTAGTAGTCTAGTACTGGTGGACCTGACTATATATCTATATGTGGTCTTTAATTCTGCCCCCCGTGCTTTGCACGACCCTTCACTGACAGCTACAAAAAATTTCACATAAAAAGTACTAGTACATACACAAAAATTAAAAAAATTTCTCCCTGCGGTATGTTTCATTCATTCTCCACTTGGAATAATGAGATGGTTGGTAGCTGATGGTGCTCTTTGAGTGACGACCTAACAATTTTGTCAACCTAATTTAAGGGCCAAACTAATTGTATCGTCTGGTGATCATAATTTGCACAAGCACTAACTTATTTTTCAATACACCAACCACAATCATTTCATTTCATATTTAAAGAAAGTGCACAACTAACAATTGTCTTAAGGGAAATTCTAAGGGGCGCCGCATGGATGCGCTGTCTATGCGGGTCCTAAACCGCACCTAGGGGTTGCTTAGCATCAAATCACATGTCAATCAGAGCCAACTTTTCCGTAGGTGGTAAAGAATAGCTATTGAAACTGCAAATAACTCCTCCAACTTTCTGAATATTACATAACGTTTTCCTTGTTAGTACATTTCACCCTTAGTCCAAGTATTCCACAAACTTCACCTCTTTCTATATATGATCTCTAAAAACTACATTTTACCCACAACTCCTATTTGCGTTTTAGGCTCATTTATTTATTTATTACTTACTTCGTCCGTGTTTGTTGATCTTTTTTAGGAGTTTGGACCATTTTTTAATTGATTATATTTTTTAATACAGATCTCAAAAAACATGCAACATGGATCTTGTTTGATATAAATCAATTAATTATATTACTCAAAATTTTCAAAATCATGAAAAACATTATAAATTGGAATATATAAACGTCTAAAAAGTGGCACAAGCTCTGAAAAAGGACCAACAAACATGGACGGAGGGAGTATATGACAATTTTCGTCGAATAACTAGATGTTAAATGAGTTGAGCTCCAGCTCATGAATTATAGGGGGTTCGACTCAAGCTGGAGCTAGACCAATTTTGAACGAGTAGAGTTCGAACTTTGCAAAACTCAGCTCAACTCGGCTTGTTTACGCTCCTATTAGTCTATACACTACTTTGAATAAATACCAACATGAGCTTTTTTCTTTAGAAAAATTGAGCTGAAATGGATGAAATAGGATATCTACTTCATTAATTTTGTGTTAAATTGTGTTATTATATATTTCACAAGCTTGTTGGGCTTCAATTTTGATTCGCTACATATGTAGATTAAGCGTAAAAATAACTTGGTCTATGTTGGTGAAATAAATGGCCACACATTATCTTTTGATTGTTTTGAATTCAGTACCGTAAGATAGAACAAAAATTTCTATATCTTTGTGCAGGTAAGTGCGTGAAGTTGATGATAGTTTTCCATTAAATAATTATATAGAGACTTGAAAACAAATTGAGCTACATAGAATTATTTCGGGCCCAAATATTTTGCAGGTATACGGAAGGGGGAAAAAAAAACAGAGAGAAGATGAAGCAGGAAGTAATGGGATAAATGAGAAATAAGAAATACTCCCTCCGTCCCAAATTGTTTGTCATATTCGAATTTCAATGTGATTTTTAAATGCCCATATCTTTCAATCTATAATATTTTTAGTGATTTTAAAAATTGGTATAATAGAATCATTTAAGATCTATCAAATAAGATTCCTATTGCGCCTAGAATACGTTATAAATACCTGCAATCTTGTCTTTGGTGAGTTTGGAAGATATGAACAATTAAAAAATTACTTTAGAATCCGACAAGACTAACAATTTGGGACAGAGAGAGTACTGTTTACACCATATTTATCGCCTATCGATATCAATTAAAAGGTGGCAATGATTATGTGCCCATAATTATGTGTCGATAAGGAAAATTATGTTTTCTTATCGATTTTATTATTTTAGTACTTTTATTATAGTATTTTGTATTTTTATTACGCGTGCAAGACACTTGGCATGCTCCTGCGCATTTGGAAGTTAAAAGAGGAGTAATTTGGACAAGTGGAAGCATGGTGAAAGAGTGCAAGAAAAGATAGGAATAGAAAGAGTGCAAGAGAAGATATGAAGTTATTTTTTTACACATTTTGGTTTCCTATAAGTAGGCTATTTAGCCTTCATTGTAAACTCTCTCAAACAAATCAAAGTCTATCTTTATTTGTCTTTAATTTTTTGAAACTACAATCCATTGAGTTGTAATATTTTATTTTTATTTTCATTTACTTTGATTGCCTTTCAATTCCATGTTCTAGGACTAGATGTAATTTAGAATCCTACTATCGATTCGTTCTTGAAGATCGGTATGCTTTGCATCAACGATTTTCTTCTATGTGTTGATATTCCATTTGAAAATTAACGGAAGTCTCTTTCGTTTGTCTTCAATTATTTTCACCAATTTCGCATTTGATTCGTTGCCATTTTACATCTGATGAAGTCCTGAAATATGGCGAGGAATCACAGATTCGAGCCGCATTGCTTGCCCTTATTTTTATTTTTGACTTTGTTTCCCGAAATCTCTTATCGATTTATGTCGAGGGAAAAATTGGTAAACAAGTACAACAAAGGTTTTAAAATTGTAATTCATGAAAAGAACCTATTTAGCGATAACGGTTTTGGAGCATGTGTCAGATGAAACTTGAATAGGCTACGCGTGAATTGGTTTTGCCTGTCAACTGGGAGTCTGGGACGATGAATAATACTAACGTAATTGTTTATTGTCCTTGATGAACGCGGGTATGCTCCTGTTAGCACGATCCTTGTCTTAATTGTGCGTACTTTAACAGATTCTACTAATATCAAATGAACATTTTGTAGTTGGATTTAGTATTTGAGGGATGCTACTGATCATTTCATATTTGAAGAAAGTGTGTTAAAAAAAAAAAAAAAGCCTGAGTTTTCTTTTTTTGGTTTTTTTTTTTTTTGGCTTATCGAGGGCGTCCGAAACATGTTGTCTCAACTAATCACTTCAAGTACATGCAATCCTTCCGTTCCATATGTACCAGGCCTAAGCCATGGGCCTGGGGTAACTTCAAGAGAAAGTGAGTTACACAATTTCACCGGTCCACCTCTTGAGATTCGAACCTTAATTAGATGGCCTTATTCGTTTTGTAGTTTTAGTTTAGTTTAATTTTGAAAAAAGGTGTAATGAGTGGAGAGAGATAAAGAGAGAAATGAGTGTAATGATTACAAAACAAAACTAAAACAATACTAAAACTATGAAACGAACAAGGCCATGATTTTCTATTTCGAAATTCTATGTTCTGACCCGAATGAGTTAGCAAGAAAAATTGAATCAAAAATCTTAGGAGAGTGCAAATCCCTCTTAGATTAATTTTCTATTTGGAAATTCTATGTTCTGACCCGAATGAGCTAGCAAGAAGAATTGAATCTAAAATCTTAGAAGAGAGCAAATTCCTAAGTTCCAAGCCAACACCGCTTGGCCAACCCCTTTGGGTTGGAAGAACGCTGAGTTAACGGTTGAAAGATGAGCACTTAAAACATTACAAAAACTTCAATTTTTTTGATATATATATGATGTGGACACGCCATCGCCGTTCTTTAAGACTTGGAGTCGTTACCTTGGTTTTATATGAAAAAAGATTTGCTACCTGAGAAACCATTTGTTTCGAAAAATTTGAATGACTTCCATACCTTTGAAAAAGGTTTTGGTCTATCAAAAACAGAGTGATTTGGATTCGGGAGCCAGGTTATGAAAGAGGAAGGTTTTTAAGACATCCCTCTCGCCCGACATGATAATCAGTCTCTACTCAATGTATATGGGATTTAGAAAACATTTTATTGCTTAACTTTGTTCACATAAGGAAGAAGAAACAATAAATAATAGGGATTTTATGCTAACATGTTTATATGTTTATATGAACGATTTATGAGAATGCTAAAATGGCATGAATAGACAAGTTATGTAAGGGCATCCTTATCAGGAACACCAAATTTAACTTCAAAAACACCTTTTACAAATTTAGCAAGTTACTTATCCAAAATTTCCAAAATCAGACTCTCTATTCAAATTTTGCTAGAAAGGTTAGTGAATAGCAAGTTAACAAAGTTGAGGAGTTACTGTAACAAAGCTACAAGTTTAACAAATTTGCAAAAGATTTGTTAAGCCTGATTTTGGAGGATTTTGTTGCATTTCACTCATCAAATTTAGCCTTTAAGGGATTTGATTAGTGAGATATTGATGCTCTAAAAGCAGAACTGGTAAAAGCTAGACAATTACTTTTATACTCAGAACACCGCAAAAAAGCGAGATTACTAATTCATTTTCCAATACCGTACCGTGGTGTTATGTACTCCCTCAGTCCCAATTTAAATGTTCCCTACGGGAGACCGGGCTACTTTGACTTTAAAAAATAAAATACTTTCGAAATTATTTTTTAAATTTTTTTTGCACCGTTCAAAAGATCTGAACAAGTACTTTTGAATGGTGTAAAAATTTTTGAAAAAAATATTTAGAAATACATTTTCTTTTAAAGTCAAAATGACACGACTTTACATAGAGGACATTTGAAATGGGACGGAGGGAGTATATATAACAGTGTTAAGACTTAAGACAGTTGGAAAATGAATTAGAGCTGGGGCATTGTGAGCTTATTGAAGCATAACCTACGGAACCTGGGTTTTCAAAGGCTTTTACAAGACATTTTAGAGTTCCATACAAATCAAAGGCTTTTACAAGACATTTTAGAGTTCCATACAAATCGCCCATAACAAATATTTTGAAATAAAATGTGTACAGAACACCCTGCACCTTTGAGGTATTATTGAACCCGAAGGCCCAGGGGTTCTTGGATTTTGTCTCCCAAGGGGCCATTGTCATACGGCAATGGTCATGGACGTATGGAACTTGCCTGGGATCTTTGCTTTTTTGGTTAAGCTGAATATAAAGGCCAGTTGAGCCCAAAACCAATATGAGGAACTGGTTTGAGCCCAGTGATTTTCCGCAGGATATTGAACCGGAAACTTTGAACAATTATGGACCTTGATTAAACTTGCGAACAATGCTCCTTTACTTGATTTTGAGACTATTGGAAAATGAGATTTTCGGTTGAATTGTGGCAAGGTTCTGAGGCTCAAAATGGGCGGACATTTGGAAATGCTCATATAACCCTATAAGAGGTCCGTTGGGAATGCTCATATTACCCCTTCACCTATTACAATTTTTCACTTTACCACCATAAAAAATCACACAATTGTCCTCTTAATATACTCCGTATTATTTAATACTTATCTCCTTCCACATTGGGCTATCTACATATGAGCCTATGAGAGGTCCGTTGGAAATGCTCATGTTACCCCTTCAACTATTACAATTTTTCACTTTACCACCTCCATTTAAAAAATCACACACATTGTCGTCTTAATAAATTATTTAATACTTATCCCCTTTTGCTACTCTTTTGTCATTTTAACGAGTTTTTTCATGAACCATATCCAGTAGTACAAATAACCTTAAATTTTGCATGTTTAGGTTTGTCCCTCTGATTGACCCAATTGTTCTTCGGGCTACCGTTGCTCGATTAGGCCCAAGCCCACAAGGGGACGGCCTTTTTCTACTGGACAAGGAAAACACAGGTTTGAGAAAGGTCCACATAACACCAACTACCCTCCTTCCCCAAAATGGGATCTAGAGGAAGTCAATTTCCCATCCCAGCTGAATAAAATAAACTGGTATTCATTGTTCGAACAACACCACGAGACTTGTAAAGATCATAACAAACGAAATTAACTTTTGCCTTGGCACCACCCTCAGGCTTAGGCTGAATTTTTCAAATGATTTTAGCAACCCAGTTTCTAAAATCAAATCAAACGAAAAACTCAGTCTTAATCTCAATCCAGCAGGTTAAACAGACGAAATAATTAACTTTGATTTGGAGGTCCAACAAAATAGTATGACTTTATGCAAGGGGCGGAGGGAGAGGGGGTCAAGTATCCACTTGACCCCATTGAGATGTCATTTTCCTATAGGTTAGGTGTAATGTTATTGAGAGCATGTTTGCCCCATGTATATGGTACTTCTTGTCGCAAGAGTTTTGCAAATGCTACAACCTCGTGTCATTACTACACCTGATTTTTTCATACCTTGTTTAACACACACTCTCTCTCTCCCCATGAAAAAAAGGCAGACCAACTCAAGGCAGTGGCGGAGCCACCTTGAGCCACAATGCCCTTTCCTTTTTTGTTTTTGTTTTTTTTTTCCAACAGTAAGGGGTGTTCTCTCCTGATCCGGTCAAAGGCAGACCATCCACTCCAGAACTAGAGGATATATTCAAAAGAAATCTCTCTCTTATGGCCTGGCCCTAAGAGGTTGCCAAGTTTTGAAGATGTCAAGGTTTATAACTCAATATCCATGTTGCCACTTGAGCTACCCCTTGAGGTTTCTTATTTTGCTTGTTTTACTTGCTACTTGAACCTTTAGTCACGTAATCTTTCAAAATGGTTTTCGCTCCCGCTCTCAATTCTCACTCTATGTTCGCGCTCTCAATCCTCGCTCTCACGAATTGTAGTTGTCTGGAAGATTTTTGGAAGATTTTTGGAAGACTCAGACAACGAAACAATTATCATTCCTTAAACAATTCTTTACTTAATAATATTCACTTACTTTTCACAAGGGTAAATAATAAAATAATACTCTACACAAAACTTGAAACTATCATTAATTTCACAAAACCTGAAACTATCATTAATTTATCATGCCGCAAGACGCATGTCACCATCACATCGCCCACCACCATCAATTCGTGGGCGTGTAGGTTATTGAAGCATGGCTATTCTCGGACCTCATGGTTAATTTATAGTGCTCACTCTGATACCTAATCCTGGCTAGGCCACCGTTTCTTGGTTGTATTTAAACATTTTGAATCACTAATCCTCGTGTCGAGTTATTGAATATTGTCCATAGATATATAACACCAATATAGCTAATTAAATAACCGGTTTAATGAGGAAGCGCCAAGTTACTTTTTTAGTGTAGTTTTTTGAGATCTATTATGGACGCGGTTATAAGTTATGAAGATATTATGGAATTTACTGTTTTTTGTTTGTCATTTCAGTGTAGCTTTTAGGGAGTCAAGTGTAATTGAAATTTAATGTCATTAAAGAGAGAAATTTGTCCGTCCACAAGCTTAGTCTACGCAAGCAAGTTTGGGAAGGCATAACATAAATAGAAAAACAAGATTAATGCATAACATAAAGGAGACACAAACACTTGACACGACGCACAACCAAACGTAATTAACCTACGTAGAGAGGAGAATGTCACTTCAGTACTATAAGGGAAAGGAACCAAACATTAACCGGAAATTTAAGGAAAAGCTCAAAATGGAGAGTCACTCAGTACCCACTACTGCAACGTTACAGAGATTTGTTTTAGAGTTCGTCATCCCGAGTAGGTCCTCGGGCGAGGTTATCTTTCATCTCTTTAGATTTCTGCTTTGCAGCTTCATAGTTGGATGCTATCGTATCCTTAGCTTTATTTTTGGCAGTTTCATACCCCTCGTTTGTTTTATCCTTTGCCCAACTCAAGTGCTCCGCTCCTTTCTCCACGGCCGCCTCTCTTGCTTCCTCTACCTTCTGGCACGCCGCCTCGTACGCTTCCTGTGCCTTTTGATATGCCGCCTGTTCCGTCTTCTGAGATGCCTTCTCTTTAGCCTCCAGCAACCTTTGATATGCCTTGTCCCTGGCTTCTAATGCAGCCTGATAAGCCTTCTCCAGGGCTTCCTTGATCTTGGGAGATGATGATGATGTTTCCTTGGCTTCTTCAGCCTTCTCCTTGGCTAATTCCTCTGCTTTTTCCTTGGCTGCTTTCTCTGCTGCAGACTCCTTCACTTCTCGTGCTTTTTCGGTGCTGTATTCTCCAGCTCCTGCGTTATTATTATTATTATTATTATTATTATTATTACTATTATTATTATTATTATATCCAATTGATTGAAACACATTCATCATTTAGGATCTCATGTTGTAAATTAATTAACACTTCAGAAAAGCTAGCTAGCTCTTTTATTTCACCATGTAAATGCATTTACTAGTATAACGAAACTTGAATGGGCGAGGCGAATCGACATATATATAGTTTTACTACAAAATTTTACAGAGAAACTAATACTAATAAAGAAAATTTAAATTACTACAAAATTTTACAGAGAAACTAATACTAATAAATTAAGAAAATTTAAAACTTGGGTAAGGTAGTTGCCCGGCTCGTGATCCGGTCAGTTGTACAAATTAGTAGTAGTAGTGAGTAAGGGGGTTAAAAAATGGAGTACGTACCAGCAATCTTGTCTTTGGTAAGCTTGGCAGCATCGTCGTCGTCGTTGTTGTTGGTCTTGAAACCTAAGCCCTCGGAAAGTTTTTCCTTGGCCCAGCCCGCCCACGACTCTGAAGCAGCCTCCTTTCCAGCCTCTGCTGCCTTCTCTTGTGCCTTTTCGGCTTTCGCCTTCCCCTCCACGTACTCCTCCTCCTCCTCCCCACCACCAGTACCTATGCCGCCGGCGGAGCCACTACTACTTGCGTTAGCAACCAGTACCCAAGCCACTAACAGAAACAATATTAACCCCCATGATCTGAATATTACCATTGTTTGACCCATCTGGATATTGGATATCTATTTTGATCTTGAACGAAACAGTTAATTTCCTGCCCCCTCAGAATTATAGTGGTAATTAAGAAATTAGGATTAGGATCCAGAAAATATTATGCTCTTATAAATAGTCACTACACGAAGCTCCGAGAACAGCTGGCTAGGGGTGAGAGAGTGAGATGATGGGGTTTCGAGGATGAGCAAGCTAAGCCAACAGACAAGTGTCACGCAACGTGGTCAACATGTACGACAGCGGAATTTTGAGCGAGACATGTGTCTCTCTCTTACCACCTCGGTTCTACCACTCCTATATAGATCATCATCCGCAACAACATATTTAAATCTTTGACTTATCTACTATTTTGGTCCCTATAAAATATATCAAATTTCATTTTTGTCCTTATAAATTTAGTTGTGTCAATTTCATCCTTGCTGTAAAAAATTTTGGATCAATGTTACCCTTGCCATCAACTAGGAGACAAAAAATGACAAGTGGCTAACGATCAGGTGATGTGGATTTAAACGTTATTCTAATTATTCTATTAACAACGTATAGTCACCTTTACTAAAAAACTACCCAAATCAAAACCCACCCAACCATTAACCCAAACCCTAAACAAAAAACGCTAGGGACACACTCTTTCAACGACAACCCGACCGCACCATGCACGTAAAAGGTGGGCCCTGCCACTTCACTGAACCACTGATTTCTCTTTCCCGACGATTTCGGGAAAAAGTTTTCATGAGTTCTACAACTCCTCGTGGCTGAAAAGGTGTGTCCCTAGCATTCTTGAACCCCCAAAATACTCCAACCTTTAACCCACATCTAGATCGACCTCGCCACTGCCGTTTCTCCTCTCCATCACTCGTCATCATTGATGCAAACCCAGAAAACTCACCTCCCTAACTTCCCCATACCATCTCTAGTTCCCCCTCCATCTCCATGGATTTACCAAGGCCGCACATCTACACAAGAGATAGAGAGAAGAAGAAGAAGGGAGGGGGTGAATCAAACCACCACAAAGCAGCTGCTCGCCATCCGCACAGATGAAAGCCAACCAATTATGCAGGGTGATGGGTGCTTTTTGATTTTTCGATCTTCGAAGCCGCCACAAATTGAAGTATTGGTTAATTCTCATTTTCACTAGGGAACAAGGCATGAAAAGTCAAAAACCTCTATTTTACAAAGTTTAATTTTGGCGTGATTCTTCCATTTCTTTTATAAATAGTCATTCAGAACCTTCTGTAACATGAACAATGAACCGTCCATGTGATGTGAATATCAATTTTAAATTCATCGTCTGCAATTTCCCTCCCATTTGGGACATGTTCTCTCAGAAATTCAATAATTCTATCCGGTAACTCTACCAAAGAAGCCGACAATTCTTTGAACTTGTGTTTCTCTTCATATTTCATAGTTCCTTTGCAATGGTCTCTCATAACTTTATGCTTTGTTTCATTGGTTTTTTCTTTTTTTCGGCTTAATTGAATCATTTAGGAATTTCTTCTAAAAAAATTGCCATTATAAGGACGATGGAAGGGATGGGGAGACGAGGAGAGGAGGAAAAGATGGGAAGAAGGAGGTAGGTTTTGGGTTTGAATTGGAGTGTATTTGGTTTTAGCCTTCTAGATTTTGTTGTGTAGAGGTTGCTAACAATCCAAGTCGTGCTAGGTGGCGCCAAGTCAACTCCACATCATGCTATCCTTGCATTAGAAAGTTCCATTAGTAAGTTCATGGTAAGGACAACATTGACTTGTGATTTTTATGATAAGGACAAAATTGACACAGTTAAATTTATAGGGACAAAAATTAAACCTACTATATTTAAAGAGGACTAAAAAGGTTGACGAGCCTTAGAGGTGCTTTGGCTTAAAAACCATAATCCAGGTTATTGGATTATTCATTTTGTCCTTATTCAAAAAAAAATTGCATTTATTAGTTTTGCGTCAAGATTTTGTGATTTTTAGATTCTTCTCGACGAGACGAATCTAACAAGTATAAAATTATGATCAAAACTCAAATTATTTTTGATAAATTTATACTTATTAGATTCGTCTCGCCGAGAGGAATTCAGAAACTACAAATTCTTGACGTGAAAGTAACAAATGCAAAAAAAAAAAAAATTAAATAAAGATGAAATGAAAAAACCAAAAAACGAAAATCTACTTTTTATCGTTGGCATAATTTAGTTTGTTTCGGGCCCATGCCATCTTATACATTTGAACATCATTAAGTAACAATTTTGAGTTAATTAAGTAATCATCCTCTTTTTGGACACTACGTAATTTTCCATCCCGCCCACTTTTTGTGGTTATGTTTTCATCCTCTTCATATGTGATTTACCATTATTACCCTTATTATGACATGCACATATATAATGGGATTTTTTAATTTTCATCCTTTTTAAATATGATTTGATTCTCCCATATACAACTCATGATTTAGTTACTGGAATCAAAGGAGATTTTGAAATAGTTGGGCGATTCAAAATAAGTGGAAAGATTTTATATCCATATATAACTGACTTAAGGGATATATGGATATTGATTACCAAGATTAAAAAATATTTTGAAATAGTGAGGGGATTCAAAATGTGTGGGAAGATTTTTTATCCATATATAACAAAATTGAGAAATATCATAAATTGGGGGGTTTTGAAATAGGTAATCTTTCAAATAATCATGGTTAAAATTATTTCCCATCATTTTCCAGTGGTCATGGTAAAACTCACGCAGGGAACAAAATAATTTGTCCTTCATAACAACTTGGGTCACAGTAAAATATTTGTCCACAACAATTTATTCATTCAACAACCAAGTAAATGGTGAAATATGGTAAATTGTTCAGGTTTAAAAAAATAAGGAAACATACAACTTGACAAGCCAACAGAACCATACAATATTTACCATAAAATGTTCATAAGGGGTCATTGAACATTTTACCATATTTTTAAATTGTCATCAAGGTTGTCGCCTTATACAACTTGACAAGCCGACAGAACCATACCATGGCCAAACATAAAAAATATGGTAAAATTCCCAATAATTATGGTAAAAAATCCATAATTACCAAATATAGTCCTCGAACCATACCAAAATAATCTCTTGTATGGTTGGTATTAGGAACTTGTTTAAGTTACTCTCTTTTACTTTATTTCTATGGATTGCCTAAAATTCAAGCATGATATTATTACCTAAAATTAAGGATTTTTTTGAAATGATGGATGATTGAATTGCCTAAAATAAAGGAATTTTTGAAATGGTGTGAGATACAAAATGAGTGAGATTATATTATTCCCAAATATAGTCCTGTGAGATTCCGAAATTTTAAGCATTTTGAAAAAATGGGGGAATGCAAAGTGACAGGGATGATAGTTATCCAATATTTCAGAGGGAGGGTGGACTATTTTGAAAAAGCAGTGGGAATGATAGGGTTTAAGGGTTTACGGCTCTGACATGATTAGAATTGTTACATTGAATCATGGAAAAAAAACTAGTTCGAAACATATTTCAATAATTATGGTAAAAAAACATAACCAAACACTGATAATATGGTAAAAAAATTTACATGATCAATAACACAGATACTTTATAAGGCGTGTTATCGAATCATGGTAAATAACATACCAATCTAAAACAAATATGATAAATTGCATTTCCATAACAGTAACAGTAACATGGCTATTTCAAACAACTTTTTACATGATTCCATGGTAAAAAAAAAAAAAAAACTTGCTTAGCAAATCATGGTAAACGACTTGAATAGGACGTTGACGTCGATTTGGGATGGTGATGGTTAGCATTCTTGATCTTTCGATTTGAGTTGTGGAGTTCGAGTGACGGAAATTGAAATCGAAATTATGGAATTTTAGTATTTGTAACCACAAATTAGGATTGATGAAATTAAAAAAAACAAAAAAACAAAACAAAAAAACCCACAAATTAGTAACCTTTGGCATTAGTGGACTTCGGGTTCCGACGTCGGTGGGTGCAAATTTGGGTCAACGATTTGAACAATGAGTTGGAACTTTCTGGTAGAGACAACGCCAATTTAGTCGAGAGGGAGGATGGTTGACGACGACTTGGAACTGCGAGGATTGAAGGTTTTGGATGACGAATTGGGATTGCTGGGTGAAGATTTGGTCCCGAACCTCTAGAGTTGCTGGGTGAAGAAGTTCAATTTCTTTTCTCGGTTTTAAAATGGTGAGGAATGGATGTTTTGAATTGAGGAAGAACCATGGAGTGATTTTTAGGATTGATAATTATCATCAATTCCCACAATTACGGCTCAAGTCCTGTAAATGTTGATTTCAGTCCAAATTTCTCCACCTATATAGTATACCCACATCTAGTCCTCAAAAAATAGAATTCAGTCCCTAATCTTCTTATTTAAGGGCAATATTGGGTTTATTTAAATTTCAGGATGGAAACATAATTCCAAAAAGAGCCTAGGATGAAACTATAATTTCAAGGTAGTTTGAGGATAATTATTTAAGTGCCTCAACAATTTTTTGTTAATTAATTAAGTAATATTATGATACATTTATTTAACTTGCACACGCATCTCATGTGCCACGCTTTGTGAGGATTCAAAATGTGGGAAGGGCAAATTAATTCAAAATTCGGAACATCAAGAGCAGTGCCACCTCATCAGAAAAAAAAATTGTGATTGCTATATTTGCGTTTAAAGCAGTCCACTTTTTAAAAATAATCTTTCTGTTTTGATATCTATCGATGTCCAATCAAGAAAATTTTTCAAGGGTCTTGCAAGGATACAAAAAAGTACAAGTGGGATCCACAAGTGTACTTTTTGTACCCTTAACGGATGCAATATTGCACTCGTTAGCATTTCCCATTTTTCAAATAGATGTTTTTCTAAACAATGTCTACATTCTACAATATCAGCAATTCATATTATTGAGCACGCAATTGTCTAAATGATTGGATCAGTCATTTATGATTATCTATCCGATTGAGCAAACTTATTACAAGCTTACTCGAAAAAATAATTTAAAATTATTGATTGGTTCGGATTATTTGTGTGAGACCCTAAAATAGGTCCACACAAATGCGAGAGGGAGCTAAAGGCTCCTGGGGCCAAAACGGTGCAGTGGCGTTGCCAACGCCTCGCTACAGACACCCTGCTCCCGCGGTTGACAGATACCATGCTATGCTCTTAGGCTCCGTTTGTTTCGGGCGGAAAACATTTTCTATGGAAAACATTTTCCGGTGTTTGGGTACAACACAAAAAAAAAGTCAATGAAAAACTTTTTCCATAATAAAAAATTCAAAAGGAAAATGAAATAAGAGCCCTTGAAAACGTTTTCTGGATTTAAGGGGTGGAAAACATTTTCCACCATGCTCTCCTCTGCCCCGATGGCCCGATCTTCCCCGATCTAAGAATCACAGATTTCCGACTCCCCGGCACAAGTCCTCTCTCTCTGTCTCACACACACACACACACACACACACCGTCCCTCTCTCTCTTCCATTCTCTCCATCATCAGACCAATCAACTAAAATTTCAACTCTTAAATTTCACGCTCTTCGCAATTGATCGAATATTACACTATCTTTGAGCTCACAGGTTTGATCTGATTTCTCAATTCCACTTCAATTTTCCAGTTCGAAACTCTTTTTGTGATTTCAATTTGCTAGTTAAAAAGGTAATTTAGATTCTTCTGTTTGATTTGATTGGCGTTTCGATCATTCCCTTCAAGTTTTTTTTTTTTTGTGTGGCAATTTTAGGCCTCAATTAACCACCATAGCTCTATGTACATGCATATGTAATTATGTATGTAAACACACATGAATGGTCAGTTCGCATGTATGTATATGCATAACTGATCCAATCTAGGTTGTTTGATGGTAATTCTGGCGCTTTCCGGTCTTCCTAACGAAATCTTGTAGGTGCCGCTGGATTTTCTGAGCTGATGATTAAAAAGAAAGTATGATTCATGTGTATTGGAAGAAACTAGAAAGCATAGATTGATAAACGAAGTTGGTCACCCTAGTACAATAGTATTCTCCATTGGGTGGTCAGGGTTTAAACCTTGACGAAAGGCAAGTAAGGCAAGTAGTGATTAATTTTCAGTTTACGGTAGCTTTTAGATTGGTTGATTTCTTTCTCATTATCGGTATTTCGGGGACAAAATAAAAGCTTGACATACAAGGTTAGCAAGTTCCCTCAATGGCTTGCACTCTCCAAAGGCTTTGACCAAAGTTGTGATGTTCTTTTTGGGGTCTGGCCTAGCAAGTGCAAGTATCATATGCTTGCGAGGATTGCTAAAAAAACTGCATTATCTGCAAAAAGAGAAAATTACCAGCAAAAGGTTTCTCCTTAATCGGTCTTGCAGTTGCGTTTGTATGAATTACGTATGTTATGTTGGTTATGTGTTTGACATAATTTTCTTCCTGAGCAGCTTAATTGGGGGGAGAGAGAGAGAGAGAGAGATGATGATGATGATGATGATGATGATGAACCAGACAAAAGCATCAGGTTAGCAAATTCTTTATGTTATATCTACAAAATAATGGGTTACACTGAAAGGGTCCCCACGTTATGAATATTGTATGTGAAAGTGGACAAGCTCTGAGATTGATTAAATGCCAGACAAACCTATTATGATGACGTGAAATTTGCAGGTTACCGGTGTCATTAAGAGTTTGAAGTTCTGTATTTTTTTGACAATGCTGTGGTTGTGTGGTTAAGTCCTGTCTTGATGCTGTCTTGATACTGGGTAATAGCGGTACTACATCTCTATGTTCGATCTAAGTAATGAATATAAGACTAGCCAATACTTATCCTTTCTATGCTACAACTTGGTACTGCAAATTGACAGCAGTGTACTGTATTGATTGAAAATGGAAGGTGCATGGATTTGGGTCGGCACAACTGGGTTGTACTGCTGCATTTGAGTCGTTGATTGCTCAATCAACAGCTCGGTTTTTATCTTGATACTTATACGATTTGTTCTGTTAATTGCCGAGATCAACGGTTTATGTGATGCACTACAAGTTGCAAGTACTACATCAAACTCGCTCAACATATATGACCGGCCTCTCTAATGATGGTTCAATATCTAAATAACTACTTCCTGTCCCAAATTGTTGGTCAAGTGTTTCTTTGCTGTGGTGTTTATTATCATGTTGTTTGTCAAAGTAATCGGAACAGCCTTAGTAGACGCCGCCAGGTGAGATCATACGATATTCTAACATGGCATTATTGTTGGTTTCTTTGATCCTTCAATACGCTTAAATCAAACTTGGGGTTGGTTTGCAGTGTCTCATTGTTACTGACGACTACGGAAGCCACTGTTGTTGACCTTCAAGGAGAGAAAAACCCTCTTGCAAATCGCATGCCAAATCTTGACGACATGGGTTACTGATTGAGTCGACAAACGCTTTGAAGTTTTGGTAATTGCCGCTGGAAGTTTCAAAGGGAGGAGATTAGTGATGCCATGTAGGCCAATTTTATTGCTAGGAGAAATAGATAGTTTTTTCGGTTGATGAACTATATTTGTCAGGAGTATTTATGCTTGTTAAGACATGTGAGCGGAACATATTCTTTGTTTATTGTTTGAGTTCTTTTGGATTTTGTTTCTATACTACAAGGGTATTTCTGTCATTTGCATAAGGTTATGTTGGATTTTTTTATCCTTTATATAGTATGGGTACCATTTCTATTTTTACAAGGATATTTTGATTAGTTTTTCAATTAGTGATTTTCCATGTCTACCAAACAATGGAAAATGTTTTCTAGAAAATGTTTTTATATCACAACCAAACACTAGAAAGCATTTTCTTTTCTAGAAAAAGTTTTCCATAGAAAAGGTTTTCTAGAAAACATTTTCCGCCTGAAACAAACGGAGCCTTAAAGTCGCTTTGCACTAATAAAATTCTCAACCCATGACTAAACTATGAGAGACGTTTCGAAAATCCTTGCATCATTTTTTTTTTTTTTTTTTGGGGTGCTTCAGAAAATCCTACTATTCCCGATGGTTAGAGAGGCAACCGCAGAAGAAGGAAATGAAGTATTTCCATCTTCACGCAACACATTCCTATTAACAAAACTCAACTTTAAAACTTAACTTGATATTATCCTCCGAGTACAATTGGGGATCTTGCACTAAATATGAAAAACCAGCAATGATGAACCCCTAAATCCGGTAGAATGATAGTAAAAGGGGTCACATTCCTATTGCAAATTGCAATTACAGCTTAGATAAAATAGTAAAAATGCTACTCATATGTCTAAAATAAGACGAAATAAAGGATGATGACAGATTTTGAGACCGCTGAGGCCAGTAAAGGTTGCTAATGAGGATGGTACATTAGAACCAGCCCTGTATCTCCCTTGCAAATTTTCACCAATGACAAAGCAATTACAATAATAGAAGTGTTTCCAAAAATCCGTTGGCAGATTGCAGGACTCACTATATGCAGAAATTGACTAGTCATGGGCTCTATCCAGGAGCAGCCACTCAATGCAAAAAGGCATGCAAAATCTGAGCAAAATTTTGTGCTACATCTAACATTGCATCACTTGTCGTGTCACAGTCTAAATGGGTTTGGAAAAATAAAACAGTAATCACAAAACGAGTTAATACATTCAGACGCGAAGATACCAATCATCTTGCAATTTCCTCATTTCTCCTCTTTGCTTGTCAAACTCGTTTAAGGCTAAGCAATATGATGCATCATCATTCTTCAGTCCCGTCCTGTTCCAAATAAAATCGTACCTCGTCAGTAAAAAAAAAAACCTCCAAATTAGACTGTAATACTCAAATATTTTTTCTGTTTAGGTTTGGGAGAGGGGAAAAAGCGTCAAGAGTTGCAAGGTAATTGTAAATATGAACGTGCTAAATGCATCAATCAAAACTAATGCCCCATCCCTAATACTTAACATAAAGTCAGCATATAAGCATAATATAAACAATGCTTTTCACTAGAATTTGAAGCAAATTGCCTGAGAGGGAAATGGCTTCCCACACAAGCCATAACAAGAGAATTTTTTTTAATCATAAGTGGCTAAGCCATCTCATCAACAATTATTTTCGCAGGGGCACAAATTCCACGGATGAAATAGGGTATAACACAGAGAGTCTACACCATGGATAAAGCAAATATTAAATACTCTAGATGCTAGTGACATAAAAAAAACTTGAGACGCCAAAAGAATGTATATTATATAAAAATACAAACATAAACAGCCAAGATAAGCGCTATACACATTTGCCAAGTGCAAGCAACCCAAAAATTCTGAAGTTTTATCACCTGAATGCTGTACAGTTGGCATTTCCTCTTATTGTGGCCAAGGCCCTTGCACTTGCTACACTGAAGTTGGCGTTTGATTATTTCTACTGATCCAGGTTGCTTCATCTTTGGCCTACCTGGTGGGCGTCTAGTTGGTGGAGGAGTTACTGAGAGTTCTCCCTCTGTCAGTACAGTGTTCAATGGCCTTTCCACATTTGGAACGGGGTGAATCGATTCTGCATATGTAAGGCGGTAACTCTCAGCTGTGAGGTATCGTGAGCAATAATCATATGGGCTCCTACCAAGGCATTCAAAAACAGCAATAGCATGGCAGCAAGGCAACCCAGTAAGTTGCCACATTCTGCAACTACAGTCCCAATGATCAATGTCCACTAAGTCAATGGATTCACCACGGACTTCAAATGTGCTACCATGTGTAGGTAACACTTGAAACGAGCATGATTTTGAGGTCTCATTTTGTAGCTTTTCCTCCATAGATGGTGTTAGCCTTGTTCCCCACTGACCGCAAGCAACTCGCCTTGTATAAAACAACTCCATCATCTTTCCCCGTAAAACATCAACAAACTGAGTTATTGGCAACTCAGTTGCCTCTAACACCCAACTGTAAAAGAGCTCTCCAAAGTTAGATGTCATATGGTTATACCTTGCCCCTCCAAAAAACGCATTTGCCCAGTGATCAGGCTCACTCCTAATGACCCAATTGTAAGCTTCAGGTGAGATAGCCTTTACATTTTCTGTGCAACGTTCGAAAGCTTCAAGTTTAGGAGCATAAGCAGCAGCATAAAAATCTTCAACCATAAGACGCCTTGCTTCATGTGAAAACAGTCCTTTCAAATCTCTATTAAGTTTCTCAGCAAGATATCGCAGACAATACCCATGCTGGCAATTCTCAAATATTTCACGCAATGACTCTCTCAAGCCCTTCTGGAAATCTGCAACAAATGTTATTGGACGAGATGTTGACACAGCAGATTTTAACTCCACTAGAAACCAATGCCAGTTGTCCTCAGTGTCGGCATCTACAACGGCAAAAGCTACTGGAAAGACACCATCATCCCCATCTACACCCATTGCAGCCAATAAGGTCCCTTGGTACTTGGAGTATAGGGTAGTGCAATCAAGGAAAAGGAGCGGGCGGCAACCTTGTTGGAACCCGTATATTGAGGCATGAAATGACACAAAAAGACGATGGAAGCTTGAGTCCTCCTTTGTGGCAAACGTAGCAATGCTACCTGGGTTAGTCTCCATTATCTTCTCACAGAGAAGTGGTACCTGATTATATGCCTCTTTATAAGAACCCTGAAGCTGCTCCCTAGCAATCTCCTTTGCACGCCATGCCTGAGTATAGTTCAGTTGAATCCCATACTCACGTTTGATATCACTGGCAATATCTTTGGGTTTGTAATTTGGAGAAGCTTTCAACTTCTCCTTTATTATATTTCCCACCCAGCCTCTTGTTGCCCTATACCCAGCTTTTACGGAAGCTCCTTCACACGTATGTGTTGAGCTCATTTTCTTAATACACACCAATTGGGTGGTAGCCAACCTGGATGCATATATACGCCATGGGCAACCTTCTGATTTGCATTTTGCAGTTACACGACGATTGTCATTTTTCTTGAATTTGTAAGCAAACCCGTGTGCAATTGAGTATTTATGAAGAGCTTCCCGGAATTCGGTAAAGCTGCGAAACCTTTGGTCCACACCAGTAATCGTATTCTCCCACTGCGTCACGGCTCTACGATCATTTTCACCATCACCATCACCATCGATAACGGCAAGCTCACCACCTAGCGGTATCCTAATATGTGTGTCCATATCAATTGGACCATCAAGATCCATCATCATATCAACAGGGACAGCTGCAGGAACCACTGCTTCTGATGCGGTTGTCCTGCTCGACCTGCATGAACAAGTTCACCATAAGATTCTTACTAATGCAAAGGGAAAAGTCACAGTTTCTCCTCTACGCAATTTAAAATTTTCATTCAGGTTCATAATCACAGCACAATGCCACAAGGTACTGAGCAACATGTTTGTCAGTTAACCTTCAGCAGCTGCATTTGAAGAAACAACAAACATGAATGACTGCTGGAAATCAAGTCACTGTGACAGTGCACATGCGGCATCATGCATCTAAACAAGTGAAGATTAAACATGCCAATGCTAAGTACCTACTGGCAGGCAGATTTGATACATTTGGAGTAACACCTTCCTCTGCCATGACAAAAACGTCCACCTGGTCTGAATCCGTGAAAAAATTAACCATGCGCTTGAGGTCCTTCTCTTTGGAGATTGTAATAAGAGTCTTTTTGTTTGAGGGGAGGAAGTACTTGATTAACATGCTGTCAACACTATAGTGAAAAGTTTCAGCTAGT
This sequence comes from Vaccinium darrowii, assembly GCA_020921065.1. Classification (NCBI taxonomy): domain Eukaryota; kingdom Viridiplantae; phylum Streptophyta; class Magnoliopsida; order Ericales; family Ericaceae; genus Vaccinium; species Vaccinium darrowii. The sequence goes on along the minus strand of CM037151.1, from coordinate 170,590 downwards.
TCCTGCTTGAAATCACTTAACTTTGTTTGCTGATCAAGGTCCATAGCATAGGCCTCCCCACCTTTGTATGTCATAGACCCATCTTTACTGGTCTCAAACTCACCCCATGACTGACAAATAGCAATAATCTTCTTTGTGGCCATGTTGGGCCAAGAAGAATTTTCAAAAATTGATTATATTAAAACCAACTTTTAGAGTGAGAATCAATGAGAGCTGCTGGAAGACACAAATTGAAAGTTGTACAGGAAGAGTGTGTTTAGAACTTCAACCACATAACACATATGACCTGCATTCACAATAAAATAATGACAACGTTAAATCCCTTGCACATGAAGAATGGTAGCATGGATAATTGATTATTCCAACTTCTTCAGGAGAAGAAGAGACATCTACCTAGCAAAGAGAGACGTATGCAGGACAAAGTTATCTCTGTTAATTAAGTGATCGCCATTTTTTTAGGAGCTGCAAATGGTTGCTATAAGGCGATACATAAAGATCAGAGCATCCAAATGACAAATGGTATCAAATCTTCTTTTAGAGTCATGGTAAATAATACCTATTTTACTCCTGGATAAATCAATTTCATGTGAGAGTATAATCCCTAAAAAAATTTCTTTGTTTCTCAAATATGTAATGAGATGTTTCAGAATATGGAATGAGAATATGAGATGTTACAGAATATGGACCCCTCCATGCTAGAAGAACCCAGCTTTAAGGGTAAATGTTTAAACTGTCGGGTAAAATGGTCTGGAACTGAAATACCGAACCATGATGATACGATAAAAAAAGGAAAAGTTTATAAACAACAAAAACATCAAAGTCAAATTTTACCCTTCCCTCCACACCAAATATTAACGCACGCAAATTTTCAACTGGCTTCTAACTGATAAGACTAATGGCTATAGCATTGCTGTGTCATAACAAAACCGAACATCTTTCAAGGAATGTCTGCATAACAGGAAAAAGGTCAGTCATAAATCATGAAGACCTGCAAATTTATGCGCAATAAACTCAACAGATAACAACCCACAATCGCTACTTTCTCTTGAAATATACTTCTAGCCGTAAACAGGGCCTGCATTTCGCGGAAGCTAAGAAAGCCACAATAAAGGGAAGGGTCTACAATGTTTGGAATTATGTTTGTTTAAGCATCTCATCGAAATTACCCATGAAAAACAACAAACAGAGAGAGAGAGAGAGAGAGAGAGAGAGAGAGAGAGAGAGAGAGAACCGCTCTTAATGTTGCCGGAGCCGCCGATCGTAGCCAGAGCTGCTGACCTTTCTTCGATTTAGATTTAAGACTTTGGGGACCTGATCGATATGTATTTGGGATTTTAGGGCTGAGACATGGATATACTCTTTAGTTTTTACACTTTTACCTTCACTTTTTAGTTATCACAATTTTACCCAAAGAACTTCATAGAAATTACTATGTTAGAGAAAATTTCAAGAAAAAAAAACCCTAAACTTACAACTCAATGTGTCATAAACACCTAAATTTTCATTTATTTCAATTAAACTCCTGAATTTTACTGCCGTTATTAAATTGGGCACCCGTTTTCAATTTCTATCCATTGCAAACAGAAAATGCATATGTGGCATCCTTAGACCAAGTGCAACAGCCTCAACAAATTGGCTCCCCTCCCTATTTTACCCAGCCAACTATCAAAAACAAGCTCCAACAGCCTCAACAAATAGGTTGGTAAAATACCCAGGTGAACAGTGCCTCCCTAAATCACCCCATTTTTGGGGAGGCACTATTCACTCCCAAAACATTGTTTAATCATTTTTTCCCTCACACTTCTCTCTCCCTCTTCCCTTTCTCGGCATCACCAGATCTTGGCCGACCGCAGCAACAGTTCGACGGCATCTGGCGACGGCGAGTTCTGGAGGTCTGGGTCGGCCGGCGTTGGGTCGGCCAGAGATGGAGATCTGGGTCGGCCAGAGATGGAGTTCTGGGTTCGCCGGATGGGTTTCGACGGGTTTCGATCTGGGTTCGTTCGACTTGGCCGACGGCGATGGTGAAATCTTCGTTCGACGGCGACGGCGACGGCGAGTTCTTCCGGGATATGAAGGTTCGACGGGATCTGGGGGGTTCGGGGGTTCGACGGGATGGGTATTGTGTATGTATATATGTGTATGTATATATGTGTTAATATATTATATTATTTTGAAAAGTAAAAATCAGTATTTTAATAATAGAGAGGTAGTATAGGTAGTATTGTTGGAGTGTTGAAAGTGACATGGGTAGATAAAGCACTGTTCAGTAATTTATTTGGCTCAAGTTTTGTGGAGCCTTGTTGTGGATGCTCTTATATACCCAGATGGCAACATAATGCTGTGGTGGCAAAATTATTAACCTCCCTCCCACCCCACCCCTCCCCTCCCCTCCCCTCCCCTCCCCTAAAAGATAAAAAAAATGCAAACGCATTCCCTTTGCTACTACTTAGAGCATCAATATCAGGGTTAACAAACCCACTTTTAAGTTAAATGTGGAGAGGAAACACTTAAAAATATGAAAAAACCAGGCTTAACAAATGTTTTGTAAATTTGTAAAACTTTCTACAGTGACGCCACAATTTTGTTAATGCACTGTTCCACTCACTTTCTTTTCTTTATTCATTTTTGCCGTGCGGTTTCTGACTTCCAATGGAGCCGAAGAGAGAGAGAGAGAGGGAGGAGAAAAGTTTTTGAGGAAAAGTTGTACTTCACTGACACAAACAACTCCTCCCCATGTGGGGAGTTAACATTTTAGGGGATTTTTTTTTTTTTTTTTTTATAGATTAGTTTAATATAGTAAAGTTTGGATAGAGAATCTAATTTTTTGAGTTTTTGATAAAGTGGTTTGCTAAATTGTAAAAGGTGTTTTTGTGGTTAAATTTGATTTTTTTTTTGTGCTTCTGATAAAGATGCTCTAATTAGTTCTCCATTCCAGCAAAAATTTCGAACAAAAGTTGTCTCCTAATTGCAAATACATTCCCACTTCTCCATTTCTTAAATCCATTCCCAGCAAAAATTGCAAACACTTGCCTAAACATAAAAAGAAAAGACATGGGTTTATTACCTTTGTTACTACACACCTTATCCCTTCTAATTTCTCTCACCAGTAATTCTCACTAGAAAAACAAAATGACATCTCAGTGAAGAAAAACTGTAATACCTAACTTAATTACTTTAAAAAAAAAAAAAAAAACCTGTTATATGTAGGATTTAGTTTGCTACGAGACAAAAGGAAATTTATGTTGCTGAAAAAATGTGCCCACGTAGATTGTTTTGTAGGATTTAGTTTGCTTGAGCTAGGGACTGGAAAAAGAGAAAATCAAAAGTAGGTACATGAGAAAATGGTGGAAAATGAATACGAAAATTTATGTAAAGTATGGAAGGAAGTGGGCATGACTACTTTAATATTTTGCTTTTTGTTTATAATGAATTGGGGAGTAAATCGTTTAATTATATTATTTCTGATGTATGGTGCCTGAGGAATAAATCATTCAATTATATTATTTATGATGTATAGTGCTTGAGGATTCAGGTCGTTACAAAAACCGTACCGGTGGCGTCCAATTCAAGAATTCTCATCCAGAAACAACATACTCAACTTCTCCTTCTTTTCGAACTCCCAAGGAATCACTATGTGGCCTTCTATTATGTTAAAACAGTGACCTAGTCGCCGTTGGGTTGGGTTTTTTTTTTTTTATTTACCAAAAAAAAAAAAAAACCCCAATCCAACGGCGACTAGGTCACTGTTTAGAGACGTGGGTTGTTAGATCTTGACATGTGTGAAACGGTTATTAGCTAATCGACTTGTTGAAGTGATGATAAAAGGAAGAACAAGGATTTTGCTTTGACATACTCCAATGGAGAAAAGACTGGAGAGACAAAAATTATCATCTAGCTTATGGCCTTAATATCGTATTCGGACACACCGGAAACTTTTAAGTCGAAACTAATTTTACATGTAATCTACCCATCTCTACTTTAGTATCATTCCCATCAGTTTATCGTGTATTCGTGTGTCTACTCGCCTGACTCGAGTTTGATTACACTTCCCTTATTTATCCCAAATTTTAATAGAAATCAAACAAATTTAAACATACTTTCAATAACTATCTTTAAACTGTGGCTTCATTTCGTATTCAGGGTAAAATGGTAAATACAAGCACATCAGCAAAAACAATACGTCACTTTGTTCACTTCACATTTCTATAAAAAAATTCAAAAAGATTCTTTCCCCATCTCTCATCTCTTTAATCATTAATCACATTTCTCTCTCTACTTATACCTCTTTATTAAATCATTATTCTCATTTCTCTCTCTATCTCTCTCCAATTATTACACATCTCTTTAATTGTTATTTTTTTCAAAAACTCATCCAAACACTATCTTAAAAATATTTCTACAAATATTCTTCTCAAAACTCTCAACCAAACACAGCTGTCTTTTAAAAGTAACGATATAAGCCAAACTTGAAGTAGGCAAATAAGGAGGTTTATTGTCTTAACGAAAGGGACTTTCACTGTTACAATTCCAATGAATCAACAAGAATAATCAAACATTAAACTGAACAAAGTTATATATGACGAGATTAAATCTTCCAAAATATAGCTATTCGAAATGAATTGGACACCAGATCTGAAATGCAAGACAAAAATAAGTGAAAGAGTTGTTTATTGGTGCCTTTCATTTTATTCTTCTGCCATTTACAGGCATGTGGTGATGACTGTCACTGTTAATCACTAAATCATTCATTACATTATGGAGTATCTTGGTTGTCTTGGCCCGTACTTCTCCTCACCTTCACTTCTTCACTGATATGTATCCCTGATTTGTACCATCTTTCTTGGTGCCCAAACCTTGACAGGTAGTATTTTTGAAGCTTCTATCCTCTCAGCTTTCCTGCATTTACTCTTCTTTTGGTAGACATGTGTCTTCTATAACTCATCGTATCCACTTGACGCAGTTTCTCTGCACGTGTGTCTAGACCAGGATGTGTATACTTCGTACACATGAGAAGGGGCACGTTCGTTTCTTTTGGACTTCATCAGTATCGTCAAACTGATTTACTCCATGGGACGATGAGGAGACACAAAGGCAATATTGAAGCACAATTACATCAGTGCTTTCAGTCTAATTCACGACTGCAATTGAAGCAATGCAACTCCTACCAAATTTTCCTCATGCAACGGACAGGGTAATTTGCCCAGTGTATGCACAAAGAAATCATTATACATCACCCGGCATTAATGCCTCGTCCTCTTCTTGTTTGGTGATATAACCAAACTTGTAACCAGCTGACTAGCAATTGTGTTGCGAAAATGTAACACACAAGCTATATAGTTCAGGAACTAGACGGCAGAGTAACCATAGACTACTTCAAAACTTCTGTAGATAAAAGACGACACTGAGCGTATTGGGATTTAATTCCCACAATTACAGATAGGTGATAACTTTACTCAATCGAAAGAGAACAACAAACAACATCAACAAAATAAAAAATAAAAAAGAAAACCCGCCCATGCTTACGTTACACCAAACAGCAATTCACCATTGTTTCCACTAAGCTGAATTATTACGCTCTGAATGCTGATACGAGTATGAATCATGAGCAAGTGTCTGCATCAGTGGACAAACAAAACAGAACATATCAGATTGACGCTAAAGCAGGCAATTCACAAAAGAGGGGGGGGGGGGGGGGGGGGGGGGGGGGGGGGGGGGGGAAAGAAAGAGCCCAAATGTGGTAAGATAGTTGATCAGATTCGGAAAAAGAAAAAAAAAGAAAAAGAAGATGTACGAAGTTAATTTCAAGACATCTTTTAACCGAGTCTCAGGGGTCAACTTAGTTCGAGGAAATCCAAAAATGAAGGTTCATTGTTTTCCTGGAAATATGTCTATGTATAGTTCAATGCAAGTGAACAGTAACATCGAAAACCATTTAATACCGAAAACCATTCAGATTCACCTCCTATCTATAAACCAGACAAGATTAATAAGATAAATTTCAGCTCCCAAGTTTGTACAAGGCCTTAGAATCCACCCAAAACAAGAGAGAGAGAGAGAGAGAGAGAGAGATCCTCCCTTCGCCATCACATTCTATCTATGCCATGTTATTACCCCATATAAAGGCCTTTATGTCATCTTCCATTCCCGCAACTATCAACTACTTTTAGCTATCCCGAACTTGCTCGATCTGTTCAATACGACCTTACTGCTACCCGTCTCTGGTTGTCTTTACTCATGATTTGCATTTAAACTTACTTTCACAACCGTGAAGAAATTAGCTGAAGTTGTCATAAGCCCTCTAGGAAGGATTGGTAATGCACAAGGAGCCTAATGATTGCACTAACAAAAAGGCAGTGATAAGAATTCTTTAGCTAGTACTCACTGACAACATAAAATCACACTTATAGTGCATTGCAGAAAAGTAAAGCCACAATAACGTGTATTAAGACTAGAAGTCAATGACAAAACTTCAGTAACCTAAGATATGTATTGAAAAAGCCAATGCCCCAAGGCAGCAAAAAGATATTACCGCCTCTATGCATCAACAGCAATATATAAATCACCCAAAAAGTATAAACATGCCTATATAGAAAATGGGTCCTTCTATTGACAGTCCATTGAGTTGACAATAAGGTAAGAACAAGACAAAAAAACACACACTCTAGTGTACTTTTTTTCACTTTTCTATACACTTTCACATATTCCTATTCACTTTTCACACATTTTAAACTTTAATGACTCCATAGAAAATTAAACATCTTCCCAACGTGAAAATAAAAGAAAGTTGGATAGAAACTAAGCATCATCTCTAGCATATGTTGGTCTCAGTTTAGAATCTTTAGAATGCTACACCACGTATGGAAGGAAGGCAACAATAATAAATAAAACTTTTTGAATACCTGCTCCTGTGAGCGGAAATACATGAAGGGTGTATAATGAAGGAAATTTGAGACCCTTGAGGTATAAATATCAGCATACCTGCAATTCGAAGTGGTTCAAAAACAAACATCCAAAGAAGAATACTAGGTACTGGACAACTGCAGTTTCTGCCACAACCAGAAAGCTAGATAGGATGAAATGAACTACAGATATCAAACGATTCAGAACAGAATCACATACTTCTCGATTTGTCTCATTAAGTGGCTTTTGTCCCATAGACCTGCACGGGAAAGAAAACCCCACCTGACACAAAACGGGTCAGCGGGTCAACTCGAAGTCCTAATGCATCAAACTGCACACACACACCCCGAGTGTAACCTCCAACAAACAAACGTTCCTCAACACTAGTCCACATCCTAGTTCATATTATTTTTGGTATAAAATAGGCAACACATGCATCTTTGCGTATCAGCACGTGTTGATTATCTTATGATATGAGGTGGGATGCATTACTGATGATGTTTCAAACTATAAAAAAGGAAGGATAGAAAAAGAAAGTACCCAACATGCTCCCTTTAATTGCCAACAAAAAGAGGATGACATATTCTGGGACTTGAAGATCCCGACCTCTCATATATGCCGTCTCCGCAACCAAACTGAGCTCTATGAACTCCAAATAAATATTCTCACGTTGAGGCTTTAACTCTATCAAACACTATTATACTGGAGGTAAGAACTTTTTTATGCATGCTTTTGCAACACACATTCAACAAACAAGCCTTTCAACAAGTGCCAAATATAGGGAGGGTGAATAATCATGATGCCCAATTAGAATTCTGGATCAGTTTTGTGTCAATGTGAGATGACTGGGATCAGTTCTGTATATTGGAATTTGGCTGTAGTAAATGAAATCCACCAACCAAAATAGCAAACGTAAACGAAATATCATGATATGTAGGGTCAGCACGTTTTGACCCAGGCAGCATGTATAAAATTCAGCAGTATTCAACTGAATTACCATCACATCAGTTAGTGAGAGTGGGAACTTGTACATTGAGACCAGATGCAAAAGAGGCAAACAATTAAAACCAGTTTTTGAACTTTGACTAACCTTCTGTTGAAGTGCTCTCCATCTGTTTCCAGCAGCGGAGCAATTTTCTGGTCCAGTCTTTGCATTACAATAAGTAGCCTCTGAATGCTTTCCGTGAGTTCTTGATCATCCATATTGGTTGCAGCAAGAGTCTAATATGTGACACAAAATAAATTCATCATGGTTCTAGACTCACCAACCTTATCATTTGTTGTTACATATACAAATCAATTAAAAGTGTAAAAGCATCCAACTTCTAACCAACTGGAAATTACAAGAGAGGCCGTGCAGTATCATATACTAATTTGGATGTAAAAATTAATCAACGTGGGACAACTTGCAATAATCCCCCACACGTTCGACCTCCGACTCCCCGGTGGATACCTAAACAGACGATCTAGATCATAGAAGATTACAAGGAAATAAAGTGCGACAAATGACGGAGAAATCAATCAATCCCAAAAATACCCTAGCTTTGATACCCAAAACAGATTAGCAAAGAATACATAGGCCACCTAGACTTACTATAGCATTGGATGCGATAATTAGCCAAAGCGGAGAAGGTACAACAAAATGAAAGTAGCACAAGCGCCTAACTGACTGAAAAGCAAAAACTCCGTATAGAAGTCAACATTTTCCTTGATAGTGGAGGTCAAGTGCAAGTAAGGGGAATAAGCACTATAAAGATTCTCTATTTTCACATCAATTCCTCTCTGCGCTCAAGTTTAAATCATCCCTACAAGTTTTAGTCCCATTTACTTGGGTTGGGATCGTGGAGTGGTCTTCTCCAATGTTGCAAACATCTCAATGGAAACCCTTTTCTCTGATTTCAAGTGGACATGAAAAGGAAAACGTGAACCGCCACTCTAAAGAGTTTGCTTATGGGCAGGAAAGTCAGCAGAAAAAAGCCCTTACATTGAAAACCTGACGATAGTGATTAGAGGAAAGTTTTCCATTGAACTCCCCTAGGAAGCTACTAAGGCTGGGCACAGATTCTTAACATGCGATGTTGTTATAAAATGGTTATGATCCTATTATTTGTGGTGTTTGTGAGGTAAGAACCACTGATCACAGGACATGTTTTTTGTGCTCTTGAGTTTGGTTGCAGAAACGCAATTCTAGGATCCTCGTGCACATTTGCCAGTTAGCCATAACTTCTAAAAATTAATGCATGTTCACAGAAGACATGACTTTCGGGAAAGTACAGTTCACAAACGACATGTTGTTCGGATTATGATAGCCATTCACTAAATGCCACGCTATTATAGTTCTTTGCAACATGAATTAGACTGTAATTAAAGACAAAGAACTAAACGTTTATACCAGAAACGAGTGATGTGGTTCAGGTTGAAGACACCAAATGACAGTTGCAAGGCCAATAGAAGACAGAAAGATGCTTCATACGAAATTTTATTCAATTGTAAGTGTACAAGTGCAGTCATAATTTCAGTTGAATAAGCTGATGCTATTAGGATAAAGTAAATGGGTCCGTTTTTGGGAAGGACATAGTAAATGGGTCTTTACTTCAATAAGGACATCAACTTTTTTTTTAATGCCAAAAGGACAAATCAACTACACATTCCAAAAATGTCATCACTAGCCAATGAAAGTGCCTAAACTTTCAAACCTAATGAAAGTGCCTAAACCTAAACCCCAGGGTACCCTATGAAAGTGCCTAAAACCCTAGGGTACCCTATGAAGGTGCCTAAAACCCTAGGATACCCTATGAAAGTGCCTAAAATACTAGGGTACCCTATAAAAGTGCCTAAACAGCTAAAACTCTATAATTGGAAAGTGCACCTTAAATTCCTAAACCCAAAATGCCTAAACCCACTATACCCTATCCCAAAGAGCCTAAACTTCCTAAAATTCAACCCTCAAATTGAACCCACCCCTAAAATTGAAGAGAGAGAAATCAATTTTGTCCCATGCCATCAATTTGTCCCACCCGAGAGAGAGAGAGAGAGAGAGAGAGAGAGAGAGAGAGAGAGAGAGAGAGAGACGGGCTGAGGTCTGCCATTGTCGGGCACCTGACAATTGGCAAGTCCACTTTCAACTTTCAAGGAAAACACTTTATTCTCATAAGAATATTGAAGCCATTGTCGGGCATCTGACGGGCTGAGGTCAAAGCATAGTCACTTTATTACTCCACATCCCACATGGCTTGGCATGCGCGGGTTATTACTCTTAATTCATCAAGGGTATTTTTGTCTAATATTGTCCTTGAGCCTTCAAAAATTTCACATCAATGTATTGGAAGCATTAAAATAAATTCAGCTGGACTAAACACCATTTAAAGCCCCAAACTTGGCCTTTAGACCAATTTTCTGAAAGTAAATTTGATAGCCTTCCCTACTGTGGGAGCGAAACCATAATAACCAATTACGAGTAAAAAACCAAGGTCAATTTGATATAAATGACATGGTTAAGTAAACAAGAGACTGTGACACGCTATGATGCACAGACACGGAAACGGAAACGGACACGGACACGGACACGGACACGGGGACACGGCAATTCTAAAAAAATGGGGACACGGACACGGTAGGGGACACGCCACGTGTATATTTATTTATTTATTTATTTAATTATATATTTATTATATATATATATATATATATATATATATATATATATATATATATATATATATATATATATATATATATATATAGATAATATATTTTAAAACTTTCAGGGGTCAAATTGAATTTTTTAAAAACTTTCAGGGATAAAATTGAAATTTTTTAAAACTTATAGGGGTAAAATTGAATTTTTTTAAAACTTTCAGGGGTAAAATTGAATTTTTTTTAAACTTTCAGGGGTAAATTTATTATTACTCAAAAATTAAGGGTAAAAACTGTAATTTATCATATATATATATGAGATCATCTTCCTCAGCTAGTCAGCCGACATTACCATTACAGCTTCAGCCCCAAAAATCAGATCTCAGATCTTCACGAACTGCTGGAAGCTCAGATACGTACGTCGTCTCTCTCTCTCTCTCTCTGTCTCTGTCTCGTTTTCTCTCTCTCTCTCTCTGTCTCGTTTTCTCTCTCTCTCTCTCGTTTTCTCTCTCTCTCTCTCGGCTTCTCTCTCTCTCCCCCCGTGTCCCCCCGTGTCCCCATCCAAAAAAGCACGTTAGCCGTGTCCCATGCCACGTGGCGTGTCGGGACACGTGGCCCCGCCGTGTCCCCGTGTCGGGACACTGCGATACGGCGCCCCAGAGGCGTGTCGGTGCTTTGTAGGTGACACGTGGCTGCGCCAACCAGACACCAACAGAATATAATGCTGAGCAACAAAGACACTGAACAGTTTCAGGAGCCGAAAAATATTGCAAGGGGTAATGCCAAGCAAAGACTTAGGCACTCGACACAAAGAGTCTCCGACCAGTACCATACTTGGCATAAAGAGCATCCGAAGAGCAATCGGCACAAAGAGAGGCCAACCAGAGCGTAGTTGGCAAAATAATTGATCGAGGAGGTATGAGAGCCTTCCTAGACATGTAAACGGAGCCGCTTGAGTTTGACAAGAGCCACACTCATAAGTTCCTTGAGGAAAGCATGACGATATTCAACCATGGTCCACCAATGGGTAACCCATCCTGGGCATAGTAACCAAAGGATCCCAATTGCCAACAGACTACAAAATAGGAGAAGAGACCTCAGGAGAAGGTATGTAGCCTGGTTGAGTTTGATCCATGGGCGGACACAGGGGGGTGCCCAGGCCCATGCACCCCTCCAAATATTTTCACCTATCATACTAGCTTTTTACGCTAATTTGGAAATTTTCTATGGGATTAGCCCCTGCGATTCCCGTAGTTGAAATGTTTTCCGTAAACTCCTATATGCGTGCGGGAAAAAGTCCTTAAAATTTGAAGTTATGAACCATCTTTTGGTCGCATGTATAAAATTATTTGGCAACTATGTATGTACACCCAATTCAGTCTCTTCCAAGTAACAATATATGCTTACGGAATATATTTTCATTATCAATGTAGAAATACATGTGGTTCGGGTTCTTGCTATGTACAAATCTTGCGTCTAACACTGGTTTGATCCCCAAGAACTCTTGCTTCCTCTAGGGTTCTCTCTTTTGCAAGAAAGTAAAAAAAGAGGTCAAAGAAGATTGCGTTGGAGTTCAGACTACTAATGGAGACCTGTGTTCACTATTTTTTCCGGCCACAATGGAACTTGTGCAGCCCCAGGCCTAACAGAAATATTGTAAAACCAAGTTCAGCATTCAAATGACACTAACAAAACCAAGTTCAGAAAATAAGACCTAAATGTGTACAAATTTGAAATTCGTTGCTTCAAATAACCACAAAAATGTGTAACGTGTAATTCATGTAATTAGGTTAAATTAATCCTCTCATGTAATTAGTTCAGTAGTGTAGGGTCATAATGTAATTTTATTTTTTTCCCTCTTGTACAAGTATAGTGTAATGAGAAGAGAACCCTAACTTTTTGCCTCTCAATCGAATTATCTAAGTTTACATGGTATCAGAGCTACGATCCTTTACCGATTGCGTTTTTTCCACGACGCCTGAGTTTTCTCGCATCAATCTTTGATTGCCTGACATCGCTGAGGTTTCTCATGCTGTCCATTGTTTGAGGTTTCCCACGCTGTTCATCTACAGTACTCGACTTCCACAGATCTCTTCAAGTTTTCAACGACAAGTTGTGTTCTTGGCTTTTCTCTTCCAACTACCATTGGTTACCCTCAGGGCAATGATGCTCAGTGTTTTGAGTTGAGGAAGAAACTATGTACATTGGATCAACACCATTGCTCCATCGCTGCGTATTAGTTGGAGTTGTGTGGGGTGTGGCAGGAATTTGATCATTATCAGGGTTTTCAGGTTGTGGTACAGAGGATGCTACTAATTGGTTGAAGAGATTAGAGAAAGAGCGTGTTTATGACTTTCTTGCTGGCCTTGATATGGAGTACGATCCAATTAAAGTGCAAGTGTTGGGCCGTCTCCCGTTTCCGTCTTTGGGTGAAACCTATGGTGCATACTTCTATTTCTGATCGCTCTGCCTTGGTTGCCACTCCTCAGGGTCAATTTGGTTTTAGCAGAGGGTTTGCTCCTACTTCACAGAGTGCTAAGTCACAGTCTAGGGCTAGGGCTAGCAGTGGGTTTATTGATCGTGAGTCACGTCAACACCGGCCATATTAGAAATTTTTGCTGGAAGTTACATGGCCAGCCCCTTTGTTGGTACTGTACATTCTCAAGCCCAGGCCCATGTTTCATAGTCTGCAGTTGCCACCTCACCTAATTCTGGATCTAGTACTAGGGCTCAGGCGTCTTCTGATCATGTTGGTGGTTTTATTCAGGGGGAGATGCAAGCTCTCAGGCGCCTTATGGCTCGGGCTGATTCTCCATCTACTATAGCTTCTTCTGCCACAGCAGCTCCTCCTTCATCCTATTTTGCTCACATAGGTATCCCAGCTAATGCATTTACTGCCTCTTCTGCTATTCCTTGGATTATAGATTTGGCCTTCGGGTGCTTCCAATCATATGACAGGTTGTTCCTCTGTGTTTGATTCTTACTCTACTTGTTCTGGTAAGGATAAGGTCAGAATAGCAGACAGGTCATTCTCTGCTATTTCAGGGAAATGTTTTGTTCACTATTCTCCCTCTATTTCTCTTTCTTCAATTCTACACATTCCAAATTTTGCCACTAACCTTCTGCCCGTTAGTAGTCTTACTCGTTCTGCAAATTGTTCCGTAACCCTTTTTCCTACTCATTGTGTTTTTCAGGAATTGGGTACGGGGAAGGTAATTGGCAGTGGTAAAGCACATGGTAGCCTCTATTTTTTGGAATCTGCGCCTTATCCATCTCATTAATCCTTGTCATGTGGTCTAGCTCTGCAAGCAGATACGAGTTCAGCTCTTTCTATGTTACATCAGTGGTACCGTAGATTGGGTCATCCCTCTTTTGGAATTTTAGCAAAACTTTTTCCTAGTTTAGTTAAATACTGTTTTCAAAGTCAGTTTTTTTGTGAAGCTTGTGAGCTTGGTAAACATAAACGCTCTTTCTATGCACCTATTAATAAAAAGAGCGATTCTCCATTTATGATTATCCATTCTGATGTTTGGGGTCCTTCCCCTATTCCATCACTTAAAGGTTATCGATGGTATGTCACTTTTATTGACAGTTATTCTCGTGTCACTTGGGTGTATTTGCTTAAATCAAAGAGTGAAGTTTTTTCCTGTTTTAAATCTTTTCATGCGATGGTGCGCACTCATTTTAAAATTCTCCGTAATGACAATGGTACTGAGTATATAGATAGGAGTTTTCGAGCATTTCTGGATGAAAATAGTATCCTTTTTCAGACGACTTGTGTTGAGACTCCACAACAAAATGGAGTTGCTGAACGCAAAAATCGTCATCTTACTGAGGTCGCTTGCTCTCTTTTATTCACCAGGAATGTTCCCAAATATTTATGGGGAGAAGCAAACTTATCTTATAAACCGCATGTCATCCAGTGTTCTCCACTTCAAAACTCCTCTTGAGAGTCTCCCTAGCAGTTTTCGTGTAACCACTCTTTCACTAAGAGTTTTTGGTTGTGTGTTTTGTTCATGCACCTTACCCCTCTGGTGGCAAGTTCGGTCCTAAAATTCATAAATGTGTTTTCATTGGGTACTCTCCTACCCAGAAAGGCTATAAATGTTATGATCCTCACTCTAGAAAGTTTTTTGTCTCTATGGATGCCTCTTTTTGGAAAATAGAGTCTTTTTTCTCTCCCTCCACCCCATCTCTTCAGGGGGAGCATGGGCAGGAAGAAAAGTTGTTTTATGGTGAGGGGGAGAAACTGTTTCATAATCATGGTGAGGGAGAGCAGGGAGAGTATGGAGAGGAACCAATATCTACCGAAAGAGCCACACATAATATTGGTGGTGACGAGGGAGAAGGTACATAGCGATTGCAAGGGTCTAACTTAAAGACCTACACTAACAGGAAAAAAGGGAAGTCCTCATATGTGATACCACCCTGTCAATCACAATCGCCTGCTCTAGTTCCGAACTGCTCAGCTGAGTTCATCTGGTAATAACTCTTCTCCCATTAAACCTCCTCTTATTAATTCTCATGATCTTCCTATTGCTCTTCGGAAAGGTGTTAAATCATGTACTCAACATCCCATCTCCCAGTTTGTTTCTTATGATCGTTTATCTCCTTCGTTCCATGCCTTTGTTTCGTCTCTTTCTTCTATATCTATTCCACAAAATTGGCAGATGCATTCATGATACCTAAGTGGAAAGGAGATATGGTAAAGGAGATAACGACTTTGAAAAAGAATGGTACTTGGGAGTTAATGTCACTTCCGGAAGGAAAGAAATCAGTGGGATGCAAATGAGTTTTTACCGTTAAGCAGAATGTTGATGGTACAGTTGAGCAATACAAGGCAAGACTTGTTGCCAAAGGTTTCACTCAAACTTATGGTATTAACTATGAGGAGACGTTTGCTCCAATAGTAAAGATGAACTTTGTGCAAGCTCTACTCTCTTGCACTGCCAATTTGAATTGGCCTCTCTTACAGTTTGATGTGAAGAATGCATTCATCTATGATCAGTTAGAGGAAGAGGTGTATATGGCTATCCCACCAGGTTTTTCATGTCAGACTGACGGAAAGGTGTGTAGATTGAAAAAGGCTCTTTATGGGTTGAAGCAGTCACCTAGAGCTTGGTTTGGTAGGTTTTCAAAGGCTATGTTGAGGTTTGGATAAAAACAAAGCCATGCAGATCATACTATGTTCATCAAGAAAGGTGCTGGTAAGATTGTTGTCCTTATTGTTTATGTTGATGATATAATAATGACATGCAATGATGTGAATGAGATTTTTAATCTCAAGTCCAGTCTGGCTCAAGAATTTGAGATTAAGGATTTAGGGTCACTAAGATGCTTTCTTAGGATGGAAGTGGCAAGGTCTAATAGAGGTATTTTTATTTCCCAATGGAAGTATATACTTGATCTATTGGAGGAAACATGTATGTTGGGTTGTAGACCTGCAGATTCTCCTATTGAGGTAAATCATCAACTTATTAGAGACGTAGGGGAGCGCACTGATAAGGAGAGATATCAGCGACCGATAAGTTGACTGATATACTTTAGCTCACACTAGACCGGATGCTACTTATGCAATGGGCATTGTTAGTCAGTTTATGTAAGTTTATGTATGATCCTCATACTTCACACCTGGATGCAGTTTATTGTATTGTGAGGCATCTCAAATCAGCTCCAGGAAAAGGAATTATGTTCTTTGATCATGGTCACCTGTGGTTGGAGGCATTTACTGATGCTGACTGGGCTGGTTCTGTGGATGATAGACACTCTACTTCTAGCTATTGCACTTTCCTTGGGGGAAATTTGGTTACTTGGCTAAGTAAGAATCAATCAGTGGTTGCCAATCCAGCGTAGAAGTTGAGTATAGAGCTATGGCTCACGGTGTTTGCGAGCTCTTGTGGCTTCAAACCTTGTTACATGATTTGGGAATTTCTGATAGTGGTCCTATGAAACTCTATTGTGACAATAAAGCTGCCATAAACATTGCTCACAATCCTGTTCAACATGACAGAACGAAGCATATAGAGATTGACAGGCACTTCATCAAGGAAAATTTGGGCGAGGGATTGATATATATGCCTTTTGTGCGATTCGAAAATCAATTAGCTGACATTTTCGCAAAAGGGCTTGGTAGCAAGAGTTTCCACCCCATTGTGTTCAAGTTGGGCTTGATTGATATCTTCGCACCAACTTGAATGGGAGTGTTAAGTTGTGGGTGTAACATGTAATTCATGTAATTAGGTTAAATTAATCCTCTCATATAATTAGTTCAGTAGTGTAGGGTCATAATATAATTTACCTCTTTTTCCTCTTGTATAACGCAATGAGAAGAGAACCTTAACTTTTTGCCTCTCAATCGAATTATAGGATTAAGGCAGGGATGATTGGATATGATACACATTGCCAAATGCAAGAACTATGTCCCTAGAGAGCAGAATGCAACAAGATGCATACAATAGTGGGGAGGGGGCAGACCTATATAACCTTTAAAAAAAAACGCAGAAAAGACCTTGTTAGAACTTGTCCCACATTGGTTAATTATAACCTCCAAAGCTAGTATATGAGTGTGGGCAGACTTTCCACTCATTGCCAATTGGTTTTGAGTTGGATGTTTTAACATGGTATCAGAGCTAGGCAAGACTCTATATCATTGATGGTTGGTTCCCCTTCGTTTGTCGTTGATAGTTGTCGTATCTGTTGAATCGTTTGTTTACCTCTCCACGTGCGGGTCAGGGGTCGCACGTGCGAGAAAGTGTTATAGCTTGTCCCACATTGGTTAATTATATCCTCTAAAGCTAGTATAAGAGCCAGGACAATTGGTTAATTATAACCTCCAAAGCTAGTATAGGTCTGTTGAAGCATCCAACTCAAAACCAATTGGCAAAGAGTGGAGAGGCCGCCCAAGCATGTACTAATTTGGGAGGTTATAATTAACCAATGTAGGACAAACTTAATACTCCCCACGTGTGCGACCCCTGACTCGCATGTGGAGAGTTAAACAACAGATCCCTGACACTGGGATCATAACGAAACTAGGTGCACTACAGGCACGAAGAATAGGGCAATCAACCAAGGGAGTCTTATCCAAAACCCTCCGAAAGCCTAAACTCTGTTATCATGTTAAAGCATCCAACTCAAAACCAATTCGCAATGAGCGGAGAGGCCGCCCAGGCTCATTTACTAGTTTTGGAGGTTATAATTAACCAATGTAGGACAAGCTCTAACAGAACCATAACAGATAGTTGCAAACTTACCTGTGCAGGACGCCCCTTGGTTCTCCTCTGCAAAGCCAGACGAAGTTGGTTAAAGAGATCGCCAACTACTTCCTTCTGATTGATAAGCTCCACCAGTGTAGCTCGATGACCTCGACCGCGAATCAAAGCACTATACTGCAGCATCAGAATTCCCACAATAAAGAAAAACACCAATTATTCACCGAGGGAAAAGTGTTCTATGTCGAGTAACATTCATCATTGCTTTAAACCTTATGCGGAGTGCTCTCTAGCTTAGGTTGGAGATTGTATAATTTTCATGCAACTTGTAGATCTGCACTATGCTTACTAATGCTACACATTTCTCAATCTCGGTAATGATTTGGACATCCACAAAAATCAATTAAAGAAGGGATAATTGTAATACAGTAAGAGCTAACCTCTTCTTCCAATTCTCGACAAATCAAAGCTGTCCGCCATCGCAGATGAACTTTGGATTGACTTACATCTGTATATATATGGTCACCAACATACAATATCTCATCACCATGAAGGTTCAGGGAATTCTCAACCATCTGAGCGCTGCCCCCAGAGTACAAGCCACCTGCAGGAGGTAAGACAATGGACAATCAAGTTACAACTTAGAGAACACAATATATACATATGCAAAATATATGATCAAGAACAATGTCATCCACCGAAAAGGACACATATGCTGGTTGTTACTTCAAAGTTGAAATGCATCTAGCAGCCATAAAAACTGCTGGCTGCCATTAACAAGGACTGAAACAACTTGGCCTGGTGACCTGTCTCAGGTCACCCGCCACCCCAAGTTACACTGGTACGGACTGTACGGTGGTACCTGGCAAGGCCACCAAGCCCAAACAAGATGTCCAGCCCCAGCTTGATGTATTTAGCTCCTATTATGCTTCAGTAGTCTGCTTTGCATACATTCTATATTCTATAATCTTCAGTGCTCTAACGTAAAGAAATCGATGCGTAACAGCCTAACATAATCATGGTGCCAACGCTTTGCAAAACTGTGATCGTTGGAACCGATGCTGACCAACTTAGAGTTCTTCCTTGAATACTTGAAGTCACATTACCCAAAAACCTATACTTACAGAATCCCACTTCTATTTCATGGAGAGAGAAGGTTATGTCTCTGTGTGTACATTTTAGCATTACATTTGACTGAAGGATCAGATAATTCATCCAAGAATTAGAGGAACAAAGACGAAGAGTTCTAACCTGCCCCCAACCAAACCAAACCAAACCGAGTCTTATGTCCCTATCAATTGGGGTCGGCTACAAGAATCCTTTTTTCCATTGAGCTCTGTCAAGGGCTACTTGTTTAATTAGTCTCAGTAGACTCATATCTTAGCGCACTACAACATCCAATGTCAATTTGGGTCTTCCCCTCCCCGTAGTGCTACTACCCAAAACTATCCTATCAACTCTCTTTATTACTGCATCTACAAGTCTACGGCAGATACATCCAAATCACCTTAATCTATTTTCTCTCAACTTCTCTACAGGTACAACGCCTACCATCTCACAAATAGTTTCATTTCTAATCCTGTCCCTTCTAGTCTAGCCAAACATCGATCTCAGCATTCTCATTTCAGCTACTCTCATATTGCTCACTTGTAGTTTCTTGAAAGGCCAACATTCTGTTCCGTAAAGCATCGCCGATCTTATGGCAGTTCCATAAAAACGAGTGGCAACTTTGAAGAGAGCTTTACAGAAGGATAGAGTTTGACATTTTTAGAGACCAAAATAAGAAGCCCAAGCCCCAAATTTGAGTTTGCCTCACGATGCTCACATTTACTTATCATGAGGTGCCCCCAACATGAGAATTTATTCAGTCATTTCTCTTCCCTCAAATCTTACTTTAGTTAAGTCGTTGATTGGACCATAGAGAACTTAATTCACCAACCAATGTTACAAAGCCAACCAAAGGGGAAAAAAATGCTCAGACGAGAAGACACACAAAGATGATCATTTTAACTCCTTCAGTACTAATACACATGAGAACGGGAACCAAGCAAATGAGCTAAGGTGCTATGCATGAACTACCTGGATGAGCCTTGAAACATGGACGCATTAGACCTTCACCTGTCACCACTTCATACATCGGGTGTGACATTTGGAAGAATTCTGGCTTCCTTGCTGAGACTATAACCTACCAAGAGCAAGAACTCGGGATGATACTAATATATCTTTTGAGGCTTTCAAAAACCAACATTTAAGACAGATGGGACTGAAACATTCGCAGGTTTAAGAGTAAAAAAACGACGTATTAAAAGGATTCCATCCTCTAATCTCACAAGGAAGAGAACCGCCCCCTAAACCTTTGTGTACACGATATATGTAATAACCCGAAATTTCGTAGATAAAAATTTCGATTTATTAATTCGATTAGTTATTTTTAATATCGCTAAATGAAATAATTTATTATTTAGTTTAAATAATTTGAATGAAACTAGATCTAGTTTGTTTATTTCCTTTTATTTATTTTTCCGCGCCGTAAAATCAACGCGTGCACACCGAGTATTTCACTACATCGCATCCGGAAGACCTACTAATTCTCCAACTCCTATGTTGTCCTATTTTGACTAGCCTTAGCCTATTTAAAACCCTAATTAGACATGTGTTCAATTTTGTCTTCCTACCAATTTTGACTTTACTAAACCTAATTTGTATTTTTTTTTTAATTAATGAGAAGAAAGAAAATTTGACTACTTAACAAGGTAGGCTACTTACCCAATTACAATCTTCTATAAATAGCTCACTCACCTTGCTTCATTTCTCACACCAAAATCTCCCAACTTCTCCACTTTGTGCTTTCTAGTGTTCTTGAATGAGTTCTTGAGTGTTCTTCTTGAAACTCATCCTAAACCACCACACTCCACCACTCTCGACCACCCCTAGATCTTAGAAAGGTAGAATAAGTTAGCTAGAAAGTGTTTCGAGCGAAGGTCGACTAGTCGTTACGCCGCCTGGAATTCAACTAGCTTATCGGCTTCCGACTAATCATCGGAATTAAGGTAGATACTTTATCTTAACTTTAGATTAGTATTTACTAGTTCATATTAAGGAGGTTATTATTTTGCTTAAACATGCCTAATTATGATTAAACGTGATTATGTTGGTGATTAGTGATTTTATGAACAATTAGACTTTGAAAATCACACTTAGTCGTTACTATGCACGATTTAAAATTTATTTATCAAAATGCACCGTTATAATGCCCGATGGACTTTTGGAAACCTAAAATATCCAGTTATAATGCCCGAATGAAAATCGACTTTTCAAATTTACGCCGTTATGCTGCCCAATTGATTTTTGGAAAATAGCCGACTAAACTTTTCTTAAAGCGACTTCAAAGTGTTTTGACTGTACTTGGACTGTTGAGATTAACCCAAGGCTAACACCCTTGAGGGTCTGTCAAAAAAGATATGCCTAGCGCTGTCTAAGAAAGGAATGGTGCCAGTAACTGCATTCGTGCGGCCATCCAGCCTGGGACTCTCCTGGTTATCTCATTTGTCTAAGGAAAGTCACCAACGAGATTTTATACCTAAAGTAACACGGTTATCGGGAAATATTTTTTTAACGAAAAGTTTATCGTGAAACGATTTCTAAACGAAAGATTTTTTTTTTTAATATGGCATGTGCATGTTTTCCGAGACGATACGACACGACACGTTTTTCAAGAAAATGATCGATTGTTTTTACAAGAAGAAATAGAGATGAGAATGAAAATGATGCTGTAATTAAAATACTGCCATTGGAGTCCCGCCTCAGTTCCCCGGTGTGAACTGGTGGTCAAAGCTCAATGGAACTATACTATAAACAATACTGCCATTAGAGTCCCCGCCTCAGTTCCCCGGTGTGAACTGGTGGTCAAAGCTCAATGGAACTATACTATAAACAATACTGCCATTAGAGTCCCGCCTCAGTTCCCCGGTGTGAACTGGTGGTCAAAGCTCAATGGAACTATACTATAAACAATACTGCCATTGGAGTCCCGCCTCAGTTCCCCGGGGTGAACTGGTGGTCAAAGCTCAATGGAACTATACGGTAGTGCTGTTTGAAGTTTCTCCTCAAATTCCGCGGGTGAATTTGACGGTTAGAACTTACTCAGTACAACACATAGCAAGCGGACCTCATAAACAGACTGGTGGGGATTCAGTGATATGGGTAGCCGGGACTATGTCGTGTGTGACGCGGAGTTAGCGGACCTCATACTGCAGGAGTCAGTTTATGGGTGGCCGACCCTTCGAACGGAAAGGTTGGTGACCGTTAGAAAGGGGTTGTAGAACGGGCCAATAACTTTCGAGAGATGTAAGATGTTGACATGGTTGAAATTTGAAGAAGAATGCTGTTATGAGAAAATGATATGAGATACTGACACTGTACTCTGATTTTGTTTAAAGAAACGAGATACTGATACTGTACTCTGATTTTTATTAAAAGAAACGAGATACTGATACTGTACTCTGATTTTTATTAAAAGAAACGAGATACTGATACTATACTCTGATTTTTCTTAAAAGAAACGAGATACTGATTTTATTAAAGCTGCACTCTGATTTGATCTGATTTGATATTGATGCATTGACACGCATGAACCTACTGTTTTGAGAAATGATTTTCAACTATTTACTTGCCACCTACAATATTGTTCTAGAATTGCTAGTTTAAAGTTGGGGTAAGGTATCTATTGAGCGTCCTCGCTCACGGTTTGCCCTGGCATAATACCACGATGTTGCTTCGCAACTCTGCGTATTATGCTAGATTATCACGTTGGACAGGTGGACCTCTATGGAGAACACGGAGCCGGAGGAGCTGCCGAGATGGAGATCCACCAGGCGGAGAGATTTGCGGAGTCATAGAGTTCACCCGGTCTACCTTTTTGTAATCTGTGAAGGATAGATCATCTATATGTATTTTTGGTTATTATTATTACCGTTTAAGACCGACTTTCTTTACTAAACCTAATTTGTATTTTTTTTTTAATTAATGAGAAGAAAGAAAATTTGACTACTTAACAAGGTAGGCTACTTACCCAATTACAATCTTCTATAAATAGCTCACTCACCTTGCTTCATTTCTCACACCAAAATCTCCCAACTTCTCCACTTTGTGCTTTCTAGTGTTCTTGAATGAGTTCTTGAGTGTTCTTCTTGAAACTCATCCTAAACCACCACACTCCACCACTCTCGACCACCCCTAGATCTTAGAAAGGTAGAATAAATTAGCTAGAAAGTGTTTGAGCGGAGGTCGACTAGTCGTTACGCCGCCGGAATTCAACTAGCTTATCGGCTTCCGACTAATCATCGGAATTAAGGTAGATACTTTATCTTAACTTTAGATTAGTATTTACTAGTTCATATTAAGGAGGTTATTATTTTGCTTAAACATGCCTAATTATGATTAAACGTGATTATGTTGGTGATTAGTGATTTTATGAACAATTAGACTTTGAAAATCACACTTAGTCGTTACTATGCACGATTTAAAATTTATTTATCAAAATGCACCGTTATAATGCCCGATGGACTTTTGGTGTAACGACCCGCCCCGGATCAGCACTTCGGCGGGTCCCAAACCCGACCTGGCAAAGGACCCTGTACGTGATCACGACCGCACCATGGGACTAGCAGTGGACACCACCTAAAAACAACCTGCAAACTGGAACCCGAAACGGGTTCCAGGAGAGTGTGTGAGACATAGATATAATTCAAACAACTTATCGTTCAATTCTCATAAGAATTACGCGTACATGACACAACACACAACCCAACCCGTCACACAACCTCGACACTCAATTACAACCCACCGATTCCCACGCTTTCGCTGCACAACTCTGAGACACAACCGCGACACACAGTCTACCTCAACTCTCAGCCCATCCTGACACACATTCACGATACACAGTGTAGCCCTACACACAACCAATCCTGACTCACAATCACCGCACACGGTCTATCCCCGACACCCGGCCAACCCTGTCACACAACTAACCCCGACACGCTATCTCGTCACACAACCACCATTCTCGATACACAACCTCATCACACAACCTGGCTCGGCACACAACCAGTCTCGACACACATCCACTTCACACAACCTTACCCGATACGCAACCTCATCACTCTACCAGACTCGGCACACATCCAAACTCGGCACATAGCCACAATAACAATATATAACAAGATTAAGCAGAAACGCGTAAATAACTCGGCACACAGCCAATTTCGGCACACAGCCAATTATCGGCACACAGCCACGGCACACAGCCAATATCGGCACACAGCCTCGACACACAGTCAATATCGGCACACAGCCAGATTCGGCACACAGCCACGGCACACAGCCAATTATCGGCACACAGCCACGGCACACAGCCACGGCACAGTAGAACCACTTACCCCTGCAACAACATCAAACCTTCGCCATCGCTCTGCCTCACATCTGAACATCAACAACAAACAAACAACAACAATATGTTCCATTCACGAAAATGTTAGATAACCTCACACGTAATCACCCGACAAATACAAGCCGACACCCTGGGTCCACTGCTAAACCACCCTCACACAACACCTCATAACCTAGGGTATCTCTAGCCCAAACACCCACTCGATCCCATGTAAGACCTACTACAATGCTCTGATACCAACTTTTCAAACACAAACTCATATACTCCTGACATACACGAATTCTTCACATAAAAACCCAATTCCAACTTCTAATTCTGATCTTAAAAACACCCAATAAACACATATAATCAAGATTGAATCAATCCTCCTTAACATAAAAACATAAAGCTTACCTTCACACGAGTTTTCCCCAATTTCCCGGATCTCTCCTTCTCCTCCTCCCCCTCCTCTTCTTCTTCTTCTTCTTCTTCTTCTTCTTCGTCCTACGGTCTCCCTCTCTCTCTTTCTCCCAACTGATTGCTCTCCCTCTCTCCTCAATCATCAGACACAAATAGGAAAAGAAAGAAAATATCTAGGCACAATTACACTCCACCCCCTCCAACTATCAATTCTATTCACTTAAGCCCAAAACTCATAATCACTCTAAAATGCGGATTAAAATATAACACCCGGAACGGGTGTTACATTTGGAAACCTAAAATATCCAGTTATAATGCCCGAATGAAAATCGACTTTTCAAATTTACGCAGTTATAATGCCGACCGATTTTCTGAAGAAAAGAGCTTTTCAAATGAAATGAGATTTTCCAGGATTATTGAATAAATATTTTTAATCTATTCAGACTAACAAATAGAATCTATGACTAGAATGTCTAGTCAGGCTTTTTCTTGGTTTAGCCCAAACCAAGTGGCGATTCGACGAACGAATCTTAAAACACGCCAAACGGATTCAACTACTAGAGTTTTCTAGTAGGGTATTTTCTTGGTTTAGACAAACCAAGTGACGGTTCTACGAACTAATCTTAAAACACGCCAGCAAAACGAGAATGAATCCTTATGTTTTGATTTAAATTCTCGGAAGAAAGAATTTGTTTGTCTTTAAGTAACACGGTTATCATGAAATGTTTTTGAACGAGAAGTTTATCGTGAAACGATTTCTAAACGGAAGATTTTTATGTAATATGACGTGTACGTTTTTCGAGACGATACGACACGACACGTTTTTCAAGAAAGTGATCGAATGTTTTTAAATGGAAGAAATAGAGATGAGAATGAAAATGTTGATGTGATGAAAGTTGAGATGTTGATGCTGTTGGAGTCCCGCCTCAGTTCCCCGGTGTGAACTGGTGGTCAAAGCTCAATGGAACTATACTATAAACAATACTGCCATTGGAGTCCCGCCTCAGTTCCCCGGGGTGAACTGGTGGTCAAAGCTCAATGGAACTATACGGTAGTGCTGTTTGAAGTTTCTCCTCAAATTCCGCGGGTGAATTTGACGGTTAGAACTTACTCAGTACAACACATAGCAAGCGGACCTCATAAACAGACTGGTGGGGATTCAGTGATATGGGTAGCCGGGACTATGTCGTGTGTGACGCGGAGTTAGCGGACCTCATACTGCAGGAGTCAGTTTATGGGTGGCCGACCCTTCGAACGGAAAGGTTGGTGACCGTTAGAAAGGGGTTGTAGAACGGGCCAATAACTTTCGAGAGATGTAAGATGTTGACATGGTTGAAATTTGAAGAAGAATGCTGTTATGAGAAAATGATATGAGATACTGACACTGTACTCTGATTTTGTTTAAAGAAACGAGATACTGATACTGTACTCTGATTTTTATTAAAAGAAACGAGATACTGATACTGTACTCTGATTTTTATTAAAAGAAACGAGATACTGATACTATACTCTGATTTTTCTTAAAAGAAACGAGATACTGATTTTATTAAAGCTGCACTCTGATTTGATCTGATTTGATATTGATGCATTGACACGCATGAACCTACTGTTTTGAGAAATGATTTTCAACTATTTACTTGCCACCTACAATATTGTTCTAGAATTGCTAGTTTAAAGTTGGGGTAAGGTATCTATTGAGCGTCCTCGCTCACGGTTTGCCCTGGCATAATACCACGATGTTGCTTCGCAACTCTGCGTATTATGCTAGATTATCACGTTGGACAGGTGGACCTCTATGGAGAACACGGAGCCGGAGGAGCTGCCGAGATGGAGATCCACCAGGCGGAGAGATTTGCGGAGTCATAGAGTCCACCCGGTCTACCTTTTTGTAATCTGTGAAGGATAGATCATCTATATGTATTTTTGGTTATTATTATTACCGTTTAAGACCGACTTTAAATTGTAATAATAATCCATAACGTATCCCAAAAATGCGGGGCGTTACAATATAGGACAGATGAGATATTTCTCATCCGTTTTCAAGGACGAGGAGATTCTTAATCCAAGATTGCCACATTTTGTTTTGGTATGAGAGGCAAAAATATTTGATTCAAATTCAATGCAAGAAGGGAATACTCAACAGAGATAATGCAAAGGTCCTCAATCCACCACATACTCGAAAAGGAGTAGATAAAGTGATAGATTTATGGTAGGCATAAACTGGAGTATACTTACCATATCAAATAGATCTCGCCAGCCCATCTCATTGGGAAGAAATCTATCAAACGAGTGCTGCATCATTTTGTCAGTGTAGTGATAATCTGAGTTGGTAATGAGCAAGAGTCTTTTACCAGCCTGATGCAACAGAATCCACAAACCAACACAAACAAATTGAACATCATTAGCTGCGTAGCTAGAAAGGATGGTCAAATGATATAATTGTTAAATACTAAACTTACCTCCTTTTGATCCAAAAGTGCCAAAGGTAACTCCGGATCGGGCTCTACAAACTGTTCAGGCTTGGACATTATCTCATTCTGTAGAGATGCAACTAATTTGTTGGTAAATTGTAAAACACAACACAAACTTAAATAACCACAAGATCCAAAAAAGTCTACCTTAAGCTGACCTTCTACGTGTGCTCTGAAGAGGGCTTTTCTAACCGCCTGAAACCAGTGGCAGGAGTTTATTAAAAAATGATGAGCGTATAATGCTACTGTTCCAAATAGAATTCATTAAGATGCATTGCCTTGTAAAGCCCTTTATAATCAAGCGGACCAAGATCTGGATCGATAGCTCCCTCATCCAATTTGTCAACCATCTGAAGGTAAAAAAAAAAATGCTTAATATATGTAGTACCTACTGTTTTACCAATGTCACAGACCAAAAACCTCATAACGTTAGAAATATAGCAGCAAAAAGACGATTGTACAGCATTGGATGTCAAACTGGTACAAGAGGAAGCCCTTTATAAATGCGTAAGTCCGTACATGTGCAATAATGACAAAAGTGAAGTTAAGTCAGAGTGTGTCTGCTTTATGTGCTCAAGGTGTTGACAATCAAGGAATACACGTCATGCAACTGACATATCCTATCTTTTAACACTACTCATGCAACTGATAGACCAAGCAATAACATTAGTAATTGCAAAAGTGAAGACAAGTTTAAATAGGTTATTGTGTCTAAGAATAAGGCAAGTATTAATGATAGTCTAGTAGCATTTCAGCTACCAACCAAAGCGCACACAATCACCCAGAGAGGGAGAAAGATTGTATAGCCAGTTCAAAGACCGAAAAAATATATACACAAAGAAGCATAACAAAACCAATCAGGACCTCAAGAGAAAAATATTACAGTAAGGATAGCATGCTTATAGAGCCGCTTGAACGAATGAGTAAACTACCTGCATATAAGCCACGGCTTCTGAAACTGAGAACAGCGTATTAAGGAACTCCCACCGATTCTCCTTCCGCAGATCCACCAGTTCCCTCCCATACATCTCACTTCCACACGTATAAAGTAACACGCACAATGAAAATATTACCACGTGTGCCACAAAAATTTCCAAAATGTTAAGAAAATGTAGGTTACACATATTTTCATACACCTGACTGCTGGGGCAATCTATGATAAAAAGCATCATCCGTGATAAACATGCCAGGAGTGTGAACTATTTGACATTCACCTCAAACAATTGCTATCGACTTTCTTTTCATGAGATTCAATAAGGTCATTTGAATCGACAAATGGAGTAGATTGCATGTCCACCAATCAACAATGTTCTCTCAATGCCCCAATTAGGTAACTCGGATTGCTTCACCCAACATATCAGAGCAGATATAAGATTCAAAAGATACCTCACAGCTCGATTAGATAGCATTCGTGTGCCATGCATAGCCCTCTTCACGTATCCAAATCGATCAGCCTTGACCAAGTTGCCCTTCTCTTTATGTATAACAAGGCCTCTTATTACCTAACAAAAGAATGGAGCAGTATGACCCTCAAAAACAACTAAGATCTATTCAATTTCACAATGTTCACCAAGCTATCAACCCAGATAAAGACATCACCAAGTCTGGGTCAAAAGCAAGTCCACCAACAGGAAAACCCATGTTCTTTAGGTTATCCATGCAATAGTCATAAGCCCGTCCTTCCCACGCCTGCAATATAGTAAAGCCATTTCATGCATGGCGCACCATAAGAGTAACAAATCAAATCTGAAGCAGCTTATTAAGTACATCAATAGTAGCAGTAAAACTGCACAG
Source organism: Vaccinium darrowii (assembly GCA_020921065.1). Taxonomy (NCBI): domain Eukaryota; kingdom Viridiplantae; phylum Streptophyta; class Magnoliopsida; order Ericales; family Ericaceae; genus Vaccinium; species Vaccinium darrowii. Next base: position 141,731 of record CM037151.1, on the reverse strand, counting down.
GCATGACAGTACAAATTCACCCTCAAGCTAAGGTGCTTGTCTGCTTGATAATATCATGCAAAATTGAAAATGCCATATAGAACCCTTTATGTGCATACCAGTTGGCACGAATATGAATCCATTCCTAAGGTATTTTCCATTGAATTTTGTGCATAACCAGAGTTAACGAAGTATAATAGATCCCATGTGAACAAAATGATGGAGTACGCAATTTTTTGTCCTGTTGCCAGCTTTGCTAATCCCCTCCCTCAATATCATGGCAGGGACTTAGTAACATGCTTAGATATTTGGTAACTACATCAAACTGATTACTATACAAGAGGAGGCTGGAGGGTAAAATGGGCAGCCTCCATAGCTGAAGGAATGAACCAATGGAATCAAGACATTAATAACCATTACAGTTAATGACTGCAGAATAGTAGACATGATGATTACCATCACGTTGTAATGCATCAAGGTGTAGTCCATGTCGTATCCAATTGCACTGATTGACCGGAAATTCAATGTCCGGCTACAAAATATGCCACGTGGAGAATTCCTAGAAGAAAATGGACTCTGCAAAACAATCCTAATCTCATGAGATATAAAAAAGAAACAACTCTAATGGCATAGGAATGAGAAGGCTTGCCATGAGAAAAAAAGAAAGAAAGAAAGGAATTAAGGTCAATTCAGTAGATCCCTATAAGAGATTAATAGAACTATTTAGGCATCGATAAACTGCAAAGGATAAATGACTGTGGTAAGGATGATAGAAAACATATGCATTTCAAGTCTGATGCAAAATGCTCTAATTTATGCGGAGTCTTCTCATTTCAAGTTCATATTGTAACCACGTCCGCTGTAGAAATCAAATGCGTTAGACTATCTCCATAATTATATGAGAGGTTAATCTTCAGTCAGTAAAGGGTCAAAACGGGAAAAGTTGAGCCAAGAATATGCAGTAAAGTTAGCTAAGAGACGTTGAAGGAATGAAGTGTTCAGTTGGAAGTACCCTGGTTACAGTAATAGAGAGCGTGATGAGTGATAACTGACTGTACTGAGTGGACAAAAATTTCGTGTGAATTATATTCAGCTTCAAACACAAGCAAAATCATCCAAACGGCATCGACAAATAGAAGAGGTTAATATTACTGCACCGATATCCCCAAGTCGTTGAGCAAGTCCTCTGCTTCTTGAGCTTCCATCCTTGCCACCTCCTCAATTGGACCCTCCAAGCTTGCTTGACCATCAATTCCTACAGTTGAAAAAGACGAAAATAATTTAAACAAAAGAGCAGTGTATGGGCTATGTTAGCCAGTCGTGCTACTTCTCACTAGGCAAAACAACCAAAATTTAAGAAAAATGGAGAAGTGAAGGTAAAGGAATTTGTTGGCAGAACTCAAAAGCAAAGAAAGGATATACTTGCTAATTTTCAGATGAGCAGAATAAACCAAAGAGATAGTTCCCGAGCACATAATCAATCCCCAACACCAGACTAGTAAACATCATTGTAATTGACTCGAGGGATTTTGGATATCCTCATTCTTCGTGGGGAAATCCAAAGTTATATATATTTATCTCTTTATATGTACCTTTTTATTAACTTGTTAATCTAATTGTTTCTTTTGATTAGCAAATAGCAAAACTGAATCGCACATAGTTCTGATAGACACACACATTTACAATGCAGAGAGAGGGGGAGAAGAGAGAGAACCGGATTTGAGATGCAAGTCGCCTTTGGTGCTCTGACCGAGAAAATCAACATTGTGTTTAGAGGAGGTAACTGAGAAGACATCCCCTCCGGCTATGGAGGAGCATCGAGGGATCATCTGTGGATGATAAAGTTGAAAAAGATGGAAATAACCAAAAAAAAATAACAGAGTATGGACTATGTTGGCCAGTCGTGCTACTTCTCATTAGGCGAAACAAGCAAAATGTAAGAAAAATGGAGAAGTGAAGGTAAGGAATTTGTTGGCAAAAGCAAAGAAAGGATATACTTGCTAATTTCCAGATGAGAAGGATGAACCAAAGATAGTTCCCAGGCTGATAATCAATTTCAAATGCAAGCCTAGTAAATATCACTATAATTGGCTCATATCATATGATTACATGGGCTAAATAGAATCCCCTAACCTTGGTTTCTTCGCCCAAGAGAAATCCCAAAAGTCACATCAAGGGATTTTGGATATCCTAACTCTTCGTGGTGAAATCCAAAGTTAAGTTTATTTATCACTTTATATGTACTTTTTTATTAACTTGTTAATATAATTATTTCTTTCGATTAGAAAATAACAAAATTGGATATCACACATAGTTCTGACAGACATGCACAGAGAGGGGGAGAAGAGAGAGAACCAAAATTGAGATGCAAGTCGCCTTTGGTGCTCTGACGGAGATAATCAGCTTCGTGTTTAGAGGAGGAGTAGGTAACTGAGAAGACATCCCCTCCAGCTACGGAGGAGCATCGGGGGATCATCGGCTGATGATAAAGTTGAAAAAGACAGAAATAACTAAAAGAAAACAGAGTATGGACTACGTTAGCCAGTTGTGCCACTTCTCATTAGGCGAAGTAAGGAATTCGTTGGCATAAACAAAGAAAGGATCTACTTGCTAAATTTCAGATGAGTTGAATAAACCAAAGATAGTTCCCCAGCAAATAATCAATTCCAAACGCAAGCCTAGTAAACATCACTGTAATTGACTCATATCATATGATTATATGGGCTAAATAGAATTTCCTAAACTTGGTTTCTTCACCCACAAAGAGAAATCCCAAACATCACATCAAGGGATTTTGGATATCCTTACTCTATAGTTTTTTACGAACTTGTGAATCTAATTGTTTGTTTAGGTAAACAAATACTAGCAAATTGAATTGCACATAGTTCTGAATTTGACCCACAAATTAAAAATCCTGGCAACACACACATTTTACATTCACACACACAGAGAGTGAGAGAGAGACAAAACCAGAATTGAGAAGCAAGTCTCCTTTGGTGCTCTGACCGAGATAATCAACGTCGTGTTTAGAGGAGGAGGAGGAGGTAACTGAGAAGACATCCCCTCCGGCTAGGGAGGAGCATCGGGGGATCATCTGCGGATGATATCTAATAATAAGATCGATATTAGTATTACTAGTCTTCAATTTTCTGTTGTTGGTATTATGAGGAGGAGGAATGAGGAGGAGGAGGAGGTTGGGTCTCAGAAGAATGGGGTTCCTGGTACTACAGGTTGAGGAGGAGGCCGCCATTCCAATTCAATTCAATTGAAAAGAAAAACAATGAATGGCGAAGAGGTGCCTCTCCCACTCCCACTCCCACTCCCGCGCAGTATAAGCAAGCACTAAATGATCCTGAATGAAAGAAGAAAACCACCCACACCACGCCACACCGGACCCCCAAACTTCAGGCCCGGAAGCAAAAGTGGCCGGACTATAACAACGCCGACGACAACGACCAAGAACTACTCTCTCCGGTCGACCTCCTTTTTTTAGGAGGGTACCGTTTGGAAGTCAGGGAAAGGCACAGAGAAAAGAAGAGAACTAGGGAGAAAATTGAAGAGAGAATGGGAGCAAACTTAGATAGAAATTTGATTATGTTCTCTCTCTTCTTTAAGAACCGAACAAAAGAAGAGAAACTTTTTTAGTTATCTTTTCCTTTCCATTTTTTCCCCAACAACCAAACAGAGCATTTCCCTCCCTCCTCCGATGGCAAAAATATCTCTCCCTTTTTCCAGTCTCAGGATGGTTCCAAGTGCAATTATTGGCGTCGTTGAACCCCACCACCACCCAAAAAAAAAAAAAAGAAGGGAAAATTGCTTAAAAATGAAAGTAGGGGTAAGTATTTACATAAACATTGTGTACTTTTCTGGAATTAGAAAAACATGGTAAGGATAAAAACATTTGCAAATACATGGAAAGACAAATAGAATTTGACCGAAATACCCGTCCCAAAAAAATACCCAATCGTTTCAAAACCCCTCAAACCCAAATCACTTTCTCTCATCGTCTCAAACAAAACCCTTTTGCGATCATCTCTCCCTCCCGATATCTCATCTCTCCCTCTCGACATCTCCTTCTCGAATCCCACCTTCTCCCTTTGCACATCTCCGACGTGAGAGAGCTTGCCTCCAACGCCTCCTCCCTCTTCCATCACCTCATGCTCCTCGCTCAACCCAAATGTAGATCTTCAGAACGAAACTTGTTATGTGCATGCCGGTTCAGATCCGATTGGTGGTACAAATACTCATTTTCACTTATGGGTATTGATTTTCTGGTGACTGTTACTCTCTCTCTCTCTATATATATATATATATGTGTGTGTGTGTGTGTGTGTGTGTGTGTACTAGACGCCATGTGCGAATCGTGTTATGCAAAACAAGGAAACAAGAAATTTTGAATTGAGATTAATCTGTAATGTAGTATTGTATGTGTGCGTGTATACTCAAAGAGTTGCTTACTGTGATGATTGAAGTGCTTCCTTCGTGCCATTGTTCGGCCAAACGCTACAGGCTTGATTGTTTGTACTTCATAATTGTCCATGTCACAAAGGAAAATTCTACAAGGGGAACAAATTTGACCATATGTGGTTAGAAAGTTGCATGATTTTCAACGGTCTTTTTTTCTTTTGCTACAGGATGCACGCGACATCATTAGTTCTTTCTTAATTGAAACTGTACTTGCACTAAAAGAAGTATCACACATTATCTGCTTGGAAGTTTAGGTTGACAAAGCATGGTTCAAAATACTTTGTTTGTACTTTACATTCTGCTGATTTTCTAGTGAGTTCTTTATTGGTACAACAGAATTCAGTGTCATGATGCGCTTTTGGTCATTGTTTTTCTCGTAATCTAGTTTCTTTAGTGTTCCTAGATGTAACTGAACAGGCCTGTTATACTGCAATTCTCCTCTATAAAGTCGGCAGTATTTTTTATGCTTCTCTTTACACTAGCATAATAGGAATATTGATACCAACACCCTTAACCATTGTACTTCTTAACTATGAGACATGGAGCAGTAATGCGCTCCCTAATTGGCCAATTGTTGGGTAGATGTAGACTAATATCTGCTTGTCATGATTCATGTTCAATTCATAATGCATCCTATGGAATGACTCTGAATTTAGGTCACTCATTTAGTATGTTTATAGCTGAAAATCTGGGATATATGAGTTAATGTGGCCATTGTGATCTCTGTTGTGTGTGGCTAGTTAAATGGTGTGATTAAGTGCATGTGTTATATTCTAAAAGTTTAATCCTTTGATTGTAGGTAATCATGCCATTTTCTAAGCAAACATTCGGAGAAATGTACTAAAGCCACGACGGTTGTCAGAAAATGAAAATCCTATACCCGATGAGACAGGGCCTTTAGAAAATGCTGTAGAATTGGACCTCGACGGTCGTCCACAAAAGCGTCCACGAAATTCCGAACCCGATGAGGAGTATAATGACAATGGTTTTCCTATTTTTATGTGAGTACATAAACGAAATTTAACTCTCATATGATAATGGATAATTACTATTGCATAATTGCATATTTGTAATTCCCAATTTTTGATATAATGCAGGAAAGATTTTGGATGGGGTGTCAAGCAAGCCATGGGGGAACTAGAATATGTGAAGCTCTTCCCTTGTCCGGAAGTGGTAATCATGATATTTATTTTTTCAATCTTCACATTGGTCTTGTGTAGCATTTATTTGTACTTTAGGTAACTAACTTTTTCTCCTTTGTCTAAACAGTTGATGTACAGGGCTCGGGAAGTTTGGCAAGATGAGGTACCGAATTGGAAAAAAAAATTATGGCAAAAGGGCAGCCGAAGAGCGCCAGAAACTTCCCCCTCTTCTGAGGAAGATGAAGACGGACAGTAAACAAGTGCATGTATGAAAACATGACAACTCTTTCATACGTGTTTTCTAGTCCCCTATTGCCGTGATTGCTGACACTACTTTATTTTTTATTCTTATAGACAAAGTTTAGGACTCGTTCTCTCCAAAACAACTTGTGGAGTTGAATTCCCAATTGACGCAATCACAAAGGAAAGCACTAAAGAAGTGTAATCCATTCCACAAACTTCTAGTGTTGAAATGTGCAACTCTGCAAAGAGATTTTATCATGAAGTTGGCCGACCGCTTTAATCCCGACAACCGAACCTTGGAATTTAAGAATGGTCGTGTCTGCCCTATAACGGAGGAAGATGTCGCAAGGGTTTCGGGATTGCCGATTGGAGATATACCCGAGCCGAATGTGTGTGAAGGCATACACAGAGACAAGATGAATGAGTACTTTAAAGAATTTAAAGGTATAAAATTGAGCGCGTTGCAAGATGTGGTGTTGAAGAAGAAATCTGATAACAAATTCCAAACGGCTTACATGTTTGTTTTGGGATGTTTCTTGTGTCCCACACAAAAGGATGTTGTTGGAAGTCGGTTGTTTCCGGGTGTGGTCACGGACGAAATGGAGAAGATAAAGAGGTACAAGTGGCCTGAATTTGTCCTCAATTGGTTGGTCGAAGAAATAAGAAATTATAAGATAAGAGCATCGAAAGACCCTTCTTGCAGTGCCCAGGGTGTTGGCGGAGCTTTTGTTCATATGGATGGTGTGTAAATTTTTTCCTCCTTTAATTATTTTTAAGTATACTCATTTCAATATTTTGTCTTGAAAGATAATGTCATTTGTACTCACTTTGCAGATAATATACTTTCATCATTTTCCGATGAATGTTGAGATCAGCAGCGAAGAAAGTGACCTTCCCATTGGCTTATGGACGAAGGAGTTGATTGATGAGCGGATAGGAGTTGAATCGGAGGACAAACCTACTAAGGAGTCTGTGTACTAAGAGTACACAGAAGAATAAGGTGATGTATCTCGGAATTGGCGTACTTTTCTAAATATTTTCAACTCTGTAATTGTCCATCACACAATCTCAGTTAAAAGAATATACCATTTATAGGCACCCATTAAAGCATACCTGTGACATCCCGACTTTTTCTTCTTATTATTATTATTTTAAAAAAAGTATATAAATAAATTTGATGCGAATAATCGATTCTTTTATTTTTCTCTTTTAAATGACTTTCTAATAAATGAATAAAAATACTTTTTATTTCAAACTTCTTTTTTTTTTTTTGGCTACTGATCTAATATTTTGTATTATATTAATTTTTCGCTATATATACATATAGATATAATTATTAGTGCGTGGGAGAATTTTATGGGTAGTGGGAGAGTGGGCTTTATTATTTGCATATAAATTAGATAGTCTTTTATTGTTAAAGTAGGGTTTTATAAGTTGTAAACTGCAGATATATGAGAGAGAGGGATAGAGAGAACGCACAACGGCGGTTGAATTAAGGTCAGTACACTTCTTCGTTGATGTAGAAATCTTCTGTATTTTCCTTTTATTAGTCGACATTAGGTACATGGAATACTCGGGGCTGAATTCATAAAAGCCGAGGTCGGTTATTGAGTGCATACTCGAGAGACGTGTGGCGGTGTGTGCTTCTGTACGTGTTATTCTCCTAGTGTGGGTTTGATTGGGGGGACTTGGCTGGAGTAATGAATATGGGGTCTTAGTTTGATCTAGTTAACAATTGTTTATACGTTTACTACTAGCATGGGGTTAGTTTTATATTAAATAGTTCGGACAATAGGCTATTTTATTAGTTATCATATGATTGATTATGGTTTTTGCACACTTTAATTCAGATTAGCAAGTACTTCGAGCATCGCATTTTAGGGTCTATCATTTCGATCGAGGTGAGTGGTTAAGCATGTGATCCCTTCTTTTGGATTCCTCTTGAGCCTATCAATTTCTTGACAAATTCTTTTGTTCGTTGTGATGGATAAATGCTACCTTATTCGTGGAATATTTATTGACAATTGACGTACCCTTTGGCATACAAGGTTAATTGAAATACTTGCTGTGATTGGTTAATATAAATCTTCATGTTTGCTCTTTCCGTGATATCTCCAAAATGCCGTTCTTTTGTGTTTGGGACCATGTATATATTTGTGAAAGTCCAAGGAAAAGTCCCAGGCGCCATCCTACGGTGACTTTGGCCACTAGAGAAAAGACTTGTGAAATACCCTGTGACTCTAGTGCTCAACGGATAGGGAAAAGACTTGTGAAATACCCTGTGACCCTATTTCGGATCGGCTTAGGGAAAAGACTCAGGCGCCATCCTGGGGTGACTCTAAGTACGGTGTTGGATCCAACGGGCTAAGCCCTGAGAAAACATTTGGCATTTGGCAATTGATATTGTTAATATGGTTCCCACATAATTTGGTTGAGATTTCTATTTATTATTGTTCGTCGTTCTGGTATTCCTAGCCTTTGTATAAATGCATATTCTTGTGAATCGATTATTGCTTTTCTAATTCGCTAATCAAACATTCATACGCTTGATACTACTTGTTGAGCCATTGACCTTTGTTATTTGAAACCATTTCTTTGAAGCTCTCGCTATCGTTCTTTAAAATGTATGCCACGTTGTATTCTAAACCCATAGCATGCTTGACTACTCATTGGGCTGTGAGCTGACGGATTTATTCCACATTCTTTTCAGGTTAGTTCGGGGAGCATCATAGTGGACTCTGAGACAGTGTCAGGACCCACCATTTGGACCTCTAAGGCTTTTGCATTTTTATTTTCTTTTAGTCATGTCATCAGCTTCCGCACTTTTGTTTAATTAAAATTTTTGTTAATAAATTTAGTGTATGGAGAATTTGAGATATTGCTCTCTTGCTACAAAAATGTTGAGTTTTGCTTGCATTTTAAATTTTATAATTTAGGATTCAGTTTTATTATTTTGAGTTGTGATAAAAAAAATATTTATTATTTTGTTTAGGCTTCGTATTCCAAGAATTATCTCCTGGTTCACGACCGGTCATGCTCCCGAATTTGGGGCGTGACAATACCATGATGAGATACATGCTTTCTTAAAACGTCTCAAGAAACTTGCATAAATGGGATGATGACTTATCTATGTTGCGGGCTGTTCAAGTTCAGAGCCCAGACGGTTGTGAGAGATTGGGTGGTAAGAGATGACTTGCAAGGAAGACAGTCACTCCGTTCATAATCTGGTACGATACAAAAACTCCCCCGCTAGTAATTATGAAGTCTTAACTTACTATGAATAATACCCTCACTTGTAGAAGTTAGGGGTTGACCAGTTTAAGAAAGTCCTTATGCATCTACTTATGTATCTGTTCTTTTGTAGGCTTGTAGACACCCCAAAATGAGGCCTTTGTACATTTTTATTCCCCGATGATGAAAAGAAATGCCCGGAAAGCCTCTCGGATTGAAACTCTTCAAATCAGCAAAGTCAACAGTGCCGCACGGCACTCATCTCTCACGCACGAAGCTTCAACAGTCGCGCACGACATGCTTTTGGATATTGGCGGTGGAAGTGTGCCGGACGGCACAGTTGGTGTACCGCACGGTACAATTTCAGTGCCGCACGGTACTGTCAGGCATCAGAATCACTTTTGCAGAGAACCCAGCAGCTCGAATTGTTGACATTTCGTCCCCTCTGCTATGATGATTTCGTGTGAGCAGAAAAACCTACTCCTGGTAGCCTACAAACTTTGAGTGAACGCCAAGAATACTTGGGGACCAAGTTCTCCCCATGGCTATAAATTCCGATCGGTTGGGAATGAAAAAAAAGAGAGGGAAAAAACGAAAAAAAAAAAGAAAGAGAGAAAAGAAAAAACCAACGAAAAATCCAGAAAAACACAATGAAAAAACCCTCTCAAACTCTGTTCTAATCCTACCTCCAACCAAAACTACCTAATTCCAATACTCTCCAAGCTCCAGAAACCATTTCCATATTCCCAAAACAAACCCAGTTGCAATCCGTAACCCCTACTCTGTTTTCGGTTCCAAACCCGTGAGTTCATCCTTCCAAATCCAGTCATCCCCATTAAACAAATCATCCTTGCCGCTGCGCCAGAGAGAAGTTGAAGTCCAGAGGAGGTCCAAGCCATATTCAGAAGTCCAAGAAAGAGTTTTTATCCAAGAGTTGCAAACCGAGGTATATTTCCGTTTCGCCAAATCTCTTAGCTTTGGTACCCTGAGGGGAGGGGTGCCAAGTGTGAGATGATCTTCTATATCATCTCCACATTTGGTATACCCATGTCATAACAAAAATCAGTTTAGTTTGACACCTCCCGGTTGCGTCGTATGGTGAAATTATCGCCTCGTACGGGGTAATTTAGTGAGGAGGAACATTTCCTATTTAAACGCACTGTTTTTCTATTTAAAATAATCTGTTTTCAATTAAGTTTCATGCCTTATATGTCTTTCCATTTCATTCCTTTCGAAAATCAAAGTTTTGAACTGTTTGTGAAGGAAACAGTGCCATACGGTACTCCTTCTGTACCATACGGTACATTTTGAGTGCCGTACGGTACCCATTTAAAAATATAACCGTTAGAATGAAAAACAGAGCCGCACGACACACCTTTTGTACCACACGGTACACTTTGTGTGCCGCGCGACACTCTTTTTCAAATCCGAAATTTTAAACAGTTTCCATTATAAACAGTTTGGAACTTTGATTCTCTGTTTTAATTCTTTGCTGCAATGTTTTATTATCATATTATTTGTTATTTACTGTTTTTCATTATTATCGTCTGCTTTGCATGATTTAAATGTTTATTTGAATAAAGTTCAGCATTAAAAAGTTTTCCAAAAATCCCACAAATGTTTAGTAAAGACTGATTTTTAATCGGGCGAACGGAGTGCATTAAAACCCTTCCCCGTTCGTAACCTGGCTCCCGAACCCGAAACGAATCTCTGGTTTTCAAATTGTTTTCTAAAGTCATTTTCTCAATCATCCTTCAAATTGGTTTCTCGGGTCCCAAATCATTTTCCAAAAACCCGGGTGGCGACTCTATTTTCAAATCAATCATCAATCAAACCGGCGCGTGGAGGTCGACCGTCCACAAGGCTGCTAACGAATTTGTCTATTCAAGAAGTTGGTGGACAAAAAATGGTGAATGTCGTGGATTTCACAAATGACAACAACCAAAGTCCCCGTGATAAAGATGTCACCCCCAAAGAAGGTCAAGTTGATGAAACGCCGATATGTTACAAACTTATGAAAGTGTTATTTGTAGTTTTATTCTCCTAATTCCTTTGACATTGGTTTACAACTGCCCCTTAAAACGAAAACAGAATGACCTTAAAATCTGGTTATGCAATAGCATCTAAACACTTAACAATATTCAGCGAGTTGATTTTGATTTGCATGATAAATCCCAATTAGTGTAAATAAAGGGGCTTATCTCTCTCATTTTTGTCACACACGCATTCATATTACGGCTTTTATACGATTGATGTTGTGCGTATCCTTGTGAGTTTTTGGAATCGATACTTGGAGTGATGCATGCACTTGACTACTTATCCTAGCATAATTTGTTACACTCTAGTTCATGGCATACGTGTGCGTGGGTTGCATAATTTTGGATTTACCGGGGTGTGTGTACTCTTGCCTTGTTTTTGTTAACCGAGCATAGTTATCGTATCATGGATCTTGGGAAGTTTACATAGCATAGACAGTTAAGTTAATTCGGATTATTTTACTCGGGACGAGCAAAGTCCAAGTTGGGGGGTGTGATAAGTCCCCAATAGTGTAAATAAAGGGGCTTATCTCTCTCGTTTTGCCACACACGCATTCATATTACGGCTTTTATACGATTGATGTTGTGCGTGGGTGTATTTTGATAGTTTCAAGAGAAACTCGAGAATAAGGCGTGTTTTAACGCCATGGATAGTCAAAGGGGTACCCGAGTACCCAAGGACATGTGGCACTTCGCCACCGAGTCCCGGGGTCAAGGAATGCAACATCGAATAAGATTTGGGAAGCCAAAAGACAGAGAAAAAAACCAAGCGAAAGAAGAAAAGAAAATGCCCAATTGCTACCAATAGCAATACTGATACAGCTACCAGTAGCCAGCGAGTAGAAACTCAAGTTTTAGGTTGCTACCAGTAGCAATATGGGTATTGCTACCGGTATCAGCTGCATTTTTCTGCATTTTTTGTGCCCGATTTAGGGGCATTTTTGTAATACTTTGGCATGACTTTTGGGACCTATAAAAGGTCCCCAACCTCAGATAAAGGTTCCCAACCTCAGATTTTAGGGTAATCTACTACCTAAGCCTTCTCCCTCTACCTCCCTCCTCCATTTTCTCTATCTTCTCTCTAGTTTTTAGGGTATTTCTCTTGGATTCAAGGTTTTCACCTTCATTAAAGTTGTAAGTACTGCTTTAATCTTTATAGATCTTGTTTTTATTTCGTATTTAATCATGTTTTGGGTTTTCTTGTCATTTCTCTTCATGTTTTACTTTAAGTATGTGTGGATCTCACTTTTCTCTCATTTAATCTTAAAGTTTGGTTTGATTTTGGGTTAAACTCAATTTTATGTATCAAAATTTGAAGTTGTTAATCTTCTTGATTATTTGTAGGCAAGGACTTGATCTCTTTCCACAGATAACGCTTGGAGCTACGTCACTCCAAGTGTTTGTAAAAATACCAAAAGAGTTTATCCCATTGTTGAACTCATTTTCTAGAATTTGTGGGTTTGTGAATGGATAGAGCACTCAAACTTTGATCTAAACTTAGTTTTGTTAGCTTCTTTGATTGGGTGTAGACAAATCATTTGGCTCACACAATGCTTGGAATCACGGCACCCTAAGTGTTCGATAAAATGCACAAATAAGGTTCTTTCCATGTATAAACCCCATAAATGATTTTCATTGTTAAATCTTCCGGTTGAGACATTTGGCCTTGTAACTCAACCGAGTTATCATTGAGAAAAGTGAATTTACCTAGGTTATGGGTGTTGAAAACCCTTAGACCTTGCCGCCTTTAAATTACGAGTCAAACTTTATTTTCTAGTCATTTAGAGGTAGAGAGAATCCCACAAACAAATCACAACCAAAAGGTTGGCCGTCCTAACACCGAAACCCCTACCGTAAAGTAAACCTCTTACTAGCTCTGACCCTTCCCTGTGGAAATCGACCCCGGTACTTCCGAGTATTATGCTGCAATCGACCTAGCTCTATGCTTGGGGCGTCCTATTCTACAACAAAGTCAGGTCGCAAGCATTTTTGGCGCCGTTGCCGAGGAAGGCAATGGTGAGTTAGAAAGGAGTTTTCTTTACACCACTGTAAGTATATCCATTTTTTTCTTTCTTTTTTTGTTTCGTTTGTTATTTCTAGCTTTTGTTTATTTTTGGGTCCTTTTAAAAGAAAATACAAAAAAAAAGGCTAATTTTGAAAATTGTTATGGAGGGTATGCACGACAATTTGATTGTTCAATGTCACTTCCTATATTTTATGGCTTGGCCTTAGAAAACCCATCATCGTATATTGATAAACTTGAGGAAGCTTTTTCTGGTGATGAAGTTGCTATGTTACAAGTATTCCCATCGTCTTTGCGAGATAGTGCTCAAAATTGGTTTTATTCTTTGAGTCTTGGATTTATCCATAAATTTAGAGAGATGACACAACATTTTCTCAAAAAATTCACTCCCTTTTATGAGACTCACATGCTTTTACAAGACATCCAATTTCTATCAACAAGATGATGAGTCTTTTTCGCAGTGTTGGGAGTGATTTAAATGTTCCATATTCTCTTGGTTGAGTTTTAATTGTGAGCTTGGGAGTCTTCTAGCTATCTTTTGCCAAGGTTTAAATCCTAAAACATGTCATTTTGATTTGTTATCCGATGAAGAATTCCTAAGTAAAGATGCCTAAGAGAGTTGGGACTATCTTGATGAATTAGCCCAAAAGCCCCAACCTCGCGAGTTGACTGAAATTTGTGAGATGACCAATTCTTGTCTGAGGGAAGACGAGAAAATAGAGCCACTTGTAGTTTTTGAGGAGTCATTTCCAATAGTTGCATTGGACAATTGTTAAGCTCCTATATATGGATTGTTGCTGTCTGCTAGTAGTTCTTGCCAGAGGGAGGAACGTAAGGGCTAACATGCCTGTAGTTTCTCTTTTGAGAGCTCTATGTTGTTAGAGGAGTTTCGTGAATGTAATGTACCTCAATGGAGGGATAGACGGGATTACCTCGTGGAATGGCCTTGTCGAATGGCCTCAGAGTGACCCAGCTTCGAGGAAACTACTTAACTTAAAATACTCTTGGCTCTAGACGATGCCATCCCTCCTACTAAGTCTTCGCCATTGCAAGATCTTATAAACATAGAGCGAATTGATTTTCTTGGTGTTGATAATTTTGATGTGTTTTACCATCCACTTTTGTTGAAACTCGTCAACAACTTGAAAGTTAATTTAGCTTGGAATATGCAATTGGTGGAATTTCAATTTTAAAGGTGGCTAAAACAATTGAGATACTCTAAGTATTTGATTTTATGGCATGGCCGCGTACAATTTTTAACGGAGCGCTTGAAATAGGGTGATATGCTTGTACTAGTAGCTCTTCGTATTACAGCGGATGTTTGGATTTCAGTGAAATTGCGCATACTCATGGTGATAAAGAAGTGACCCCTATACAAGGGCATGTTGAAGCACAAACTCCGGGTCAAAAACAAGTGCAAGGATACCATAGACGTGCAAGGGGGGATGCATCTACTCAACCTAGTGCGAGACGAGGGTTTCGGGAAACGAGACAGAATAAATCAACTGCAGCTCTTTACCTTGCAGCCCCCACCCTTCAGAGTACAAAAGATGACACCTGAGTAGAAGAAGATTGTGGACTTTCAAATTTCCAAGTCGAAGGCAGACGGACCTACTAGCGCCGAGTAAGAACTCCGCCTTTATGCTTCTTATTGAGGTTAACAAGTTACTTAAAGCCATCTCCTCACAGATGTTCGTAACAACTTATTTGATGTAGTGAGACGTGTATAAAAATTGTGGGTGCAAAATGGCCGTTGACTTTCAACGATGTGCACCACTCGTTCAGGCCAAGGGGCCTTGTGTCAATGCTTGTAAGTTACCGGTTTGTCATGAAAATTTGGTATTATTAATGGTACAATTAAACATAATGACATCATTCCAACCACGAACAGGATATCCATACTGTAAGGGACTTGATCATGATGGATGAACTTGAGCTCATGGAAGAAGGAAAGTTGCAACCGAAGCGCCACATTTTCATCCTGATTTCGCGATACGTTGTTTGCTCCGGTACTTGCAACATAACATGCAACTATCTCATCAAGTAAACATAATTTGTCTTCTTTTGAACTTGAGTTACAGATAAATTTTGTTAAGGGCAATGATTCAAACTTTAATACCTATATGAGGGATGCATGTGATGTCAATAAACTTCATTATGACATACGCAAATGCAGCATGGTGCATTACTTGGGCCTCACATTTCAGCTTTTCCATTTTATTATTTGGAAAATCTTGTGATACTGACTCATGATTTCCACGATTGATAAGATTGCAGCTTATACTACTTGTACTTTTAGGAGACGGTGAGACTGGTCACTGGTTTTGTGTAGCGGTGAACCTTGTTGATTTGCGGGTAGAGGTTTTGGACTCAATGAAGTCGGCTGACTTAACAGATTGATGGTCCACAGTCGAGACAATTGTAACATAACCCCCCATCCATAGACCTTATTTGAATATTATCTTTTCATGTGTGTACCATTTACTATATTATCTTTGTCTATCTTTTAATTTGTTGCCTTTAATGCTTGTAGTGGAATAACTTGTTCGCACTACTGAACGATGATCAAGGGCTGCCGAGGCATACTGTGGACGAGTTTGAAATTGTATATCCAAAGGTTCCACAGCAAGACAACGGGTGAGTGAACATTAGAATAATGAACTTTTTTTTACAAAACCAGACTCGCGTCCGAAATCGCTATCTAATTTGTCTATTCAATTATATGGGTTTTTTTTTTTATATGCTTAGCCATGATTGTGGCATTTATCTCATCAAATTCATAGAGTTGTGGAAAGGACGAATGGTATTTGCAAAATTGGAGAGTGATAATATGAATAATATTAGGAGAAGGATTTTGTATTCACTCTTTATGGATGAGAGGAATGAACAATGGGACTCCGTACTGGCTACAATTAATAACTGATATGGACTCAGGCAAGTCACCTTCATAGGTTTGAAACTTGATTATTAGGTTCCTTTTTTTTCCCATTGTTTGCTTTGTATGTCTTGAATCGTTTCATGCTATTTTCTTTGAAATTCATCCATCATGATTCATAAGAACTGATTTTTATATGTACCATAGTCACCATTTATTTATATTTAATGTTTTCTCTTATTCACTATCTAGGCACCGTACCCCCATGAACGTATTCTTCTATTTGGTATGGATGTGATGATTGTTTCTGGGGTTACCTTGAGGGATTACCTTATTTGATCTTAGCGGGACCTCAATGGTTATCTGATTTAAAGTCTTTAAAGGTTCTAATATAAGTGTTGTCAATCTTTGGTAATGTCATGTAAATTCTTGTTGTTGTGAAGCACTTACTTGCTCTTTGCCTTTTCAGGTTATAATTTTTGTTGGCGCCATTGTCTCACCCTTGAGAAGCATAAGGATGATCGGTTTGCTCATAATCGCAGTTTCATGTCGAGTAGAGTTGAGTTCAAAGCAAGGACTTAATCAATATCGTATGTTATTTTGTTCTAAGATGAATACGGAAACTTTTATCATACATTTATTGTAAAGTCTGAAAGACCTTGTTCTTAGTTGTATGATACCAAGTTTATGCTGATAGCAGTTATGTTCTCTCTATGGTGAATTGTTTGATAATACTTGAGCTCTCTTTTTGGCCATCACTTGTCAACAAGTTTTTTAAATTTAGCCAAAGGAGGTTAAATGTAGTTACATGGGTTGATGAGGGGATCGTGAAGAGAATGGTCCATGCAAGAGGAAGAAGAAAGAAAAAAAAAAAAAAAGGCACACCAAGTCGCAAACTTCATGCAAAGGTACCGGCAAATTCGAGGACGAATTCTTTTCCAACCCAGAGAGAATGATGTAGGAGCAAATAATGAAAACGGTTGTGCCGATGAGTCTTCTTTTATGTCTTTTAATTATTAGGCCCAGTTTTTCAAAAGATTTTAGCACCCAGGTGCTAAAATCTTGATATTTCAAATAAAAAAAAAAAGTGGTTCCGTGTATTGTTTTTCGATTTTTTTCGCACCAAATTAAAGTACTCCTCATGTACTTTAGTTTGGTGCAAAAAAAATCGAAAAACGATACACGGAACCACTTCATTTTTTTATTTGAAAAATCATGATTTTAGCACCTGGGTGCTAAAATCTTTTGGAAAACTGGGCCTTAGTCTAAGTATTTGGTTTAGGGTTTCGTATGTAGGTGATGGGTTAAGGGTTTGGTGGCTGACGATGATTTTTTTTCTCTTTTTTTTTTTTGGCTGACAGCTAGGGTAGTGGTGGCTATGGAGGATGTGGAACGCGCTCTGATACCATGTTATAAGTGAGAGAGAGAGAGAGAGAGAGAGAGAGAGAGAGAGAGAGAGAGAGAAGTGTGTAGGGTGTTCAATTAACCCTTACACATAGAACATTTATTTATATTATGAAACGACTAGACACATTACCTGACTAGTCAATGTGGGACAAAGACATTATAGAACAATATTAATAAGCTACTCTAACATGGGTGATTCTATTAACAACCCCTTTTTTTCTCCATGCAACCCATTAAAATGCCCTCAATTTCCATTTTTGGCTAAAGACCTAAATGCCCCTACAATAATCTTAACACCCAAACTCCTCTTCTTCCTCCCTGCTTCTTTCCCTCCTCACCATTCCAAATTTTTGAAGTCTCCTGTGAAGACAAATCTCCCCACCTCCACCGCCACCCCCTACCGCCATGCCTTTTTCCACCTATAAATTTCTTGTTCTTCTCACTCTCAATGGAGAATGAAGGAGTAGACATCCAATCAATGATGGGTTCGCATTTGAACATTCGAACACCAAGAACAAATCTGAAAAACTGCGATTTTTTTTCGACATTCATACCCCGAAATATGTAAACTTTTTCAACATATTGATGTTGAAACTTTTCACTTAACCGAAATTATGCAAGACAAAATTCAGTAATAAATTGTCAACTTAAGTTACTTTTTTCATCATCATAATATCGAATTCTACACATTACATCAACATTTGCATTCCGAAAATGATACCTGAGAAATTCACATGTTTGATTTCACAAATTTCGACATTAAGAAGTTGAAAATATGGCTATATTTCGACATGTTATTGTCGAAAACATCAATATTTTATCCACATGTATTTAGTTCGACATTCGAAAGTTGAATATAGACATACATTTTGACAGTATGATGTCAAACATAGACAGGGTCCTTTCCCACAAATTTCACAAGTTTTTGGTTCAACATTAAGAAGCTGAATAGAGACATAAATTTCGACATGAGGATGTCAAAAATAGACAAGGTCCAATTTTTGAAAATTCGACCTTCAATATAAATTAACATGTGGTTGTCGAAAATGAGTGTGTATTTCGGCATTCAAAGTATGAAAACTGGTCGCGATGGTGAATGTCAGATTATCAAATAGACAATGGAGAGAGAGAGAGGAGAGGAGAGGAGAGGAGAGGAGAGGAGAGGAGATGGCTGGTGGTGGCGATGGCAGTGGTGGCGATGGATGGTGGCGGTGATGGGTTGCTATTGTAGAAGGTAGAGAAAGAGACGAGAGTATATAGAGAGAGGGTCTAACGATCGGTGTATAGGGGGGAGAAGTTAGATTTAGGTCTTTTTTAAAGGTTAAGGGTATGTTGGGTAGTTTAGGTTGTATGGAGTAAAATTGGTTTGGGGAATTTTAGATGTGGGTTGGATGAAGAAAATGTGTTACATGGAGAAAAAAAGGGGTTGTTAATAGAATCACCCTTGTATTTTCCTTCTACTCCCTGGAGACGAAAAAAAGATAGTTGATCTTGTGATATTTTTGTCAAGGACGCTGAGGCCATGTTCCACTAACTTGTTTTTTGGTTTTTCGGGTTTTTTTTTTCTCTTTAGTTTTACAAAAAAACCAACTAGTTCCACTAACTAGTTTTTTAGCTTTTTGGTTTTTTGAGTTGTGTTACCAAATTACCAAGCAACCCTTGTACCCAAAGGATAAGGGGTTTGAAGGGGGGCAGATTCGTAATTTTACATGATTAAAGTGGTTTGGTTTTTTTTAGGTTAATGGAATTAAGTGGTTTTTTTGTTGGTTTTTTGTGAGGTTTTTTTATTGGAATGGAGTAGTTTTTTAGTTAAAACAAAACTAGTTTTTTTTTTAGTGGAACATGGCCTGAATTTTGTTAAAGTTGATGCTTTGTTTACATTGGGATGATGATTGTCCATACGAGTGCGGTGTTTTTTTTTTTTTTTTTTTTCCTCTCCTTCTTACATTGGGTAGGAGGAAAATATGGGAGGAGAAAAGGTGGATATTGGAGTTATAAAACTCAAATTTATGCATCATGTCTGGTAAGACTTATGAGAACACATAATTCGCTAGGTCGACTCAAAACCATTTTCTCTAAAAATTTGACAATTTTATCACTTGGAAATGAGAATCTGATAAAACTCATCTACTAGAGCTCTTGGGAACTTTCTTCTTGAAACTTTGTGCAATGGGATTGTCTTCAAAATGTGGTTCTGATAAATACAACTCCAATAATTGGTAATACCTTCATTGTTCTGCTGTGATGATGGAATAGTGACTGTCATGTAACCATCAGGATTTAAGATAGTCCGATAATTTAAGATTGTCATAAGAATGAACTATAAATCGGAGATATGAGGTTAACTCTCATTGATAAGCCTTTGTTTTTCATATTTTTCTCATCTTTAGTGATTTTTTCTTAGTTGTTGTCTTTTTTTCCCCTGTCAATCTGGTGCGAGGAGAGGGATTGAAAAATTGAAAAGTTGCAAAAAATATTCACACAAAAATAAAGTGAACATATCATTATATTTTAATTTTTAGAGTATTTTTTAAATTTGTAATTTTCAATTCCTTTCTACGTCCATAATTGACAGAAATCAAATATTTTTGAAAAAATGCCAAAATATAA